>CM042547.1:5496367-5981367 GCA_023630585.1 Cranoglanis bouderius
CCCGCTCTATTTGCATGACTTTCCAGTAAGAGCCATTATACGGCTTGTGCTGATGAGTTCCTGAAACTACAATAATGTGGTGATGATCTTGCAGTGTCATTTCTTTCTGGGGTGTAATCACAAAGTAAATCTTACCTTTACCACAGTCTAATTATATATGTCATTCAAGTTGCCTGTCAAACACACAAATCGCTCACCAAGCCTTTACACACTCTTACACACCTGTAATTTTTTAGCTTGCCTGTGTGCTGACATTTGACCCTTTAGTAGACCAGATGTGAGAGCGCTTTGATACCGTATATTTACATCGCACTTTGACTTTGCAGAAGAGGTCATGTCTGGGAATTCATTGATATGCAGCTGGATGCAAAGTCATTCGAGAAAAGCAGATGAGCAAACTGCAGACAGGACAGTGAAACCTATCAGTCTTGTGAAGTAGGGTAAATTTGTAAGTATGTGTGTTAATGTGCAGAATAGGAATGGAATAAGTCAATATTTCTGTGAAAACCAACCTTTTACTTAGAGTCTGCGCTTGCTGAATATGATTTATTGTTAATGCTGACACTTCACACTAGTTGTGTGAATTTGTTTATTCATGTGGAAATTGTGAAGAGAGACGGATAGACATACACACACACACAGAGAGAGATAGAGTGTATGTTCTGTGGAAAGCACCTCAAAGCCTAAAATTGCTATTTAAGTTTTTTTCTTCTGGTGCTCTTGAGCCCTGAGTGCTGTGTTTGTGACAGCCAGGGAAACCCTTAAACACATAAATACACACATGTATGTGCACACACACACACATACTCTCAGCACTATCCAAATAAACCCCAGTAATGTTTACAGCAAGGAACTGCTGACAGGGAAGAAATAAGGTGGCATGAAAGACACTAGAAAACAAGGAGACGATCGACTTCTCTCTAAATCTCACTTTCACACGTGCTGCTATTTATCTTTTCCAGATTCTATTTTTCCACTTTAATTTATTCAAAATTTCTTCTAAACCACTTTCACTTTCTTTCTTACTTACTCTTTCGTTCTTTCCATTCCTGTCAGTTTGCTCTCTCTCTCCCTCTCTCTCTCTCTCTGGCTGACTCCCTGACCCTGTAAGCTGGTCAGTAATTATGGTCAGCTTTAAGGGAAGTGGTTAAATGTTACCCGCAGTGTCAATGCAGTCCTATAACTCAGAGCTGTCCATATTCCACACTTCTTTCCAAGGAAAGGTTGGAAAAGTATTCCAAGAAAGTATTTCATGAAAGACTGAATTAGATACAGACATAAAATGGCCTGCTTTTATTACACAGTCTTTTGCTTACTAATGAGCTTTTTAATGCAGTTATCAGCACTTACTATCAGCAACAAGTACTTCCAAAACCATGGCATTCTCAAAACAGTACATTCCACATGTAATTGGACCACAGAACATGTACACTTCACTTTGTCTCAGAAGCAGTTGAGCAACACAGCCTAGTAGTTTTTGACACAATTCCGTGAAGTAATAACACCTTAAAACCACATTCTCAGGGATTTCACTGACTGGAAAAGTTTGAAGCCTGGTGTGAGCCAGATTTGTGGTCTATTTGTGTGTTTGTGTTCACACACCGAAAGGCCATAATTATAGTTTGAGACCGCTATAAGGCAAACTCTCATTCAGCTTTTGCCTCAAGCTGTTTGTCAGAAGCACACACACACACACACACACACACACACACACACACACACACACACACACACACACAGGAGAAGAAAGTGTGTCTCAAACCCTGCACTTTCACACACTTCTGAAGAGCTGTTAGAGTTTTGTATCAAATCATGTTGACCATGTGAGCCATTTTCCAAAAAGCCTCTGAAAATGACATGAGAAAATATCTAAAGACCACAGGAATATACAGAATGAGTTTAACTACTCTTCTAGTACTATTACTCATTCTATTCCTCTTAACCTTAACTTATTTCTCTATTTATCCTGAATTATAAATTTGGTTAGTAGGATTAGTGCTATCATGGCTCCATCACTTACTACCAATTCCACTTAGTGTTGTAGCTCGATAAGCAGGACTCCCTTTCAGTAGCGTCTCTGCTCTTCATTTCTTTGACATTTTGGCTATTTGTGGAACCTCATATGTATCCATCTTGGATTTCCTTCTTTGTCAGTCATCCCAGAAACAATGATAGCTTGCATGTTTTACTTTGGCAGTAAAACCATCATTTTCTCTCCAGTTCTGGGTAAAAAGTGTGAACTCAGACAAAATTTTGGACACTGGATGCCGTTTGGGAAGGTCTGGTATTAGGTGGTGGTGAATCTGTAAACAGAAGCTAATTAAAGGTTCTCTAATGCTGGTAAATGTGATATTAAAGAAAAAGATTGTGGATAGTTGGCCTGACATTCCACACATGTTCCACACACACACACATGTTCCACAAGTTTTCTTTCTGAATCTTTTATTACACAACCATGTCCTAAATGTTGCCCTACTCCCTATTTTCTTGTAGTTACTAACTTGTTTGAGTGGTACCTTTAATTGAACAGGTTTAATCGAAACCTCAGAGGTTGGCATGTTTGCCTCACACCTCTGGGGTTGGGGGTTCGATTCCCACTTCTGCCCTGTGTGTGCAGAGTTTGCAACTTCTCCCTGTGCGTTGGGGGTTTCCTCTGGATACTCCAGTTTCCTCCTCCAGTCCAAAGACATGCATTGTGGGCTGATTGGCATTTTCAAATTGTCCATAGTGGGGTGTGTGGCACCCCATCCAGGGTGTCCTCCACCTTGTACCCCACATCTCCTGGGATAGGCCCCAGGCTCCCCCAAGTGGTACAGAAAATGGATGGATGGATAATCCAAACCTCAATAACTCAAAAACAATAATTAGGTAAATTGTGTAAATAATGGACCTAATGTGTTCTGTCTGTGGCAAGTTTGGGAATAGAAATCTCTACAGCTCTAATAAATAGACAAAATATTATTGTACACATAATAAACATCTGCACTGAAGGGTTGTGTGGAATGAACTAACCCTTAACCCTTCTTCTATGGATTTCACAAGAGCACCAGTTATATATTCTTATCACTACAATATGCTTTCAGATATAGCTGATAAAACACAACTGTTTGCATCTTACAGATGCTTTACATTAATACCACCTGTGAAAGTACACTAAGAGTTTTATGGTTTATACTGTTACATTTCTGGACACAGATTAACCTAGTTCTAGCCTAGAAAATGATTTTCAATGGAAATTCCTCAGTGACAGTGTAATGTGGTCCTCACTCCAAAACTGAGCTCAAAATTTGAAGGGAAAATTATTCTACAGAGACAGATAGCAAAAAATATTTGGCAGTGAAATGACATACTCACACACCACCTGTCACTCTGACGCACCACTTGAATATTTTGATATTTCGAGTACTTTCTCTTATTTTCCTATATAGCATGGCCATACTCATAATGCATTTCACAACCTGTTATAGGAGGAATGTGACAGATCATATAATTTATACATCTCGAGTAAGTACTTTATCCTGGTCAGGGAAAACTGGGTGTGAGACAGGAAAACACTCTTTGAATGTCTTGGTACTGTAATATATTGCAATCCATTTATGGAACAAATAGAGAACCTACTCTCTGTGCTGCAATTAAAAAATTTTCCAATATAGAATATTCGTTTGTCTTCAAACAGTTTTATGGTCAAATTACATACCTGATAGAGACATAATAATAATAATAATAATAATAATAATAATAATAATAATAATAATAATAATAATAATTATTATTATTATTATTATTATTATTATTATTATTATTATTATTATTATTATTACAACAACAATGGGAGTACGGTGGCTTAGTGGTTAGCATGTTTGCCTCACACCTCCGGGGTTAGGCGTTCAACTCCCACCAATGGCCTGTGTGCATAGATTTTGCATGTTCTCCCCGTGCTTTGTGGGTTTCATCCGGGTACTCCGGTTTCCTTCCCCAGTCCAAAGACATGCATGAAGGCTGATTGGCATTTCCAAATTGTCCGTAGGGTGTGAATTGGTGTGTGAGTGTGTGTGCAATTGTCCCCTGCAATGGGTTGGCACCTCGTCCATGGTGTCCCCAGCCATGTGCCCCGAGTCCCCTGGGATAGGCTCCAGGCTTCCCTGTGACCCTGTGTAGGATAAGCAGTATGGAAAATGGATGGATGTATGGATTACAACATTACCTCAGTAGTTACAATATAATTCAATAACCAGTCCCAATTTTGTATAGTTGCAATATTATACAATAGTGCATGTTTATTTGGTAACACCACTAGTCAGATGTAAATGAATGCTAAAATTGCATAAAATGTGGCAGTGTAGAGTGTGCAGTTAACTAGGTTAAACCTATAATGACAGCACATCAACTGAGTGGTCTAAACTACATCTAATAGAATGTCAAAGTGAGCAAGATAGAGAAAGTATTTTTCCTCCCATCTGCCTGTCTGAGTTTTTCTTTTGAGCTCAGCAGGAACAGTTCAGGCCGTCTACTAATCCACATTTCACACATTCCAACAGGGGGCCCTCTCAGAGAAAGACAGGACAGCCAGAGAGGGAGTCTGTTACAGGCAAAGTATTGTACCTTTTAATGAATCTGAGGAAAAGTGACAGAAGCCCAGCTTTTCTGGGTGTTAGTAATACGGAACTTTATTAGTAAAGTATAGAATTTGTGTTGGCGTGGTAGTGGAGCGGAGATGCCAGCTGAGGTACCAGGCTTTGGCCTCCTCCCATGTTATTCAGTTAGGCACTGAGATCACTCATTCAGCAAAGCTACACTAAGGCCTGTTCCAGCCAAACTGGATCCTCAGGACAATTGGTGATTATGGGAAAATATCTGAATTGTACTGCAGCTCTATACTGAGTAATCACCGACAGTTTGTTTCTTTGTATGTGTATTTGTGGATGGCTCTGCAGCTGTTCATACATGTGGAGTTACGCACACCCTGACACAGAGTGATCATCAATGACTTATAATGACACTCTGCTGCTTCTTTTGTTCTTTTCCTTCTCTTTCTCCAAGATACATGACCGATCTATTGCATCCGGATGCCAATATAAGAATAGTTTGACTAGGAGAACTGTGGCCGTGAGGGATTTGCATGTTATCCAGGGGCTGTAAATACCACCCAAGAAAGGGTTTGTTTACTCTGTCCAGAACAATTGCAGCTCACTCCTTCTGTCTTGAAAAGAGAGTTGGTCAGTGGTGCGTTTTAGTAATTTGTTGCTAAATGCCTTGCAGTCCAATTTATTTAGGCATGTGTGACCAAATCTGTCTATTTTTATTTTTTATTTTTTGCCTCAGACATTTGGAGAGTTCAGTGAGAGGAAGGAGATTATACACATATACGTTCAAACTTCAGTGCAGTTTATCAGCGGATGTGTAAGAGATTGTTTAAAAGATTGCATTTAGTAATTGAGGGCAACATGTTAAACAGGGAAAGCAACACATAGGAAATTGATTTACATTGGATTTGGTCTCAGTGTACATATACTTTATTTCTGTTGCACATTGTCTCTTTTCTATGGCGCCACTGAGGTGATATGGTGGTCATTTATAATAAGGCATGGCCTCGAATGAATCTATGGAGGACATAAGTTAATATTTCAAGGTAACTAAGTATCATATGGCCACAGTTATTAGATAACAAAGTAGTGGCGACAGACTGTGTAACCTGAGCTAGTCACTCCAGTATGTCTTTATGCATTATTCCAAGACTGAAGTGAAGTGCATGATAATCAATCTCCATGTGTTTCTCTGTGTATCACTCATTTTAAAATACAAAAAAATACATTAGTTACCATGTACTTTTGTGCACTGATTTTTTTTTTTAAACAACAACATTGAGATAAAATCTGGTTAGTTGAAAGGCAGTAAGGAGAGGAGGGAAGAAGATCTAGTACAGAGGCTTATCTACATGAAGAGACTCGCTTGTAGCAGACTCAAGAATAAGGGCTGAGAAAATTTGTCTCTCTTCTGACAGCCTGATTTTAAAATCATTATATTGTTGCAGTAATAACTCACAGAATAACATCATGTTTTCAATTATATGAATTTTTAATGTTTATCTGAAACCCTGAATTGAGCACAACGTCAAAATATTAAAACCTATTGGCTCTAGTCAACTCTCTTGCTTCTGTGGAATATTCCACTATAATTATACTAACTCATGCATGAGGTCCCTCTAGTCCATCTGGAAAACATTTCCAGGAAAATACCTGTTTGGACAACAGAATTAACTGCATTATTTATAGTAAGATGTAAATGTGTCCAGGTACAGTCGTAGAATTATTGCCACCCTTTAAGCAGAAATGAGTACATAAAATGTGTACGCAGCTTAAAATAAAATGTGTCTTCAAAAGTTTTCTTAATTACCATTTTTCCTTTTTTTTCAGAATTACTGGCACCCCACAGTAGTTAAAGTAAAGTAATGAGCCTCCACCTTTAATGAGGTTTGAGACACTTGTTGAGGGATGTTGATCAACTTTTATTTCCTTAGACATAGATAAGCATAAAGTGCATGAAGTGGGCCAAGTTCAATACCTTAAAAGTAGAGGAGCAACTGTGAGATGGGGTTGGATTTTACAGTGGTTATTGAGGATTTTCAACTGTTTCAGACATTTTGAACTTACTTGTACGGCCCTGGTTCTACTTAATGGTATTTTGTAATTGTTTATGTATTCCTTGCTTCTGTATGAAACCTTGAGAGGAACCAGACTCAATAGGGAACCCATGCTCTTCTGGGTGACACCGGATAGTGCAATTATGAGTTATTACACATCCACAGCTGTATACTATAGAGTCAAGCATTTTTTGTTTCATTACAGTTTTAGCTTTAAATCAATTGTATCCAAGTGAAGTAAAGTGTGTTGAAATCTCTTTGGGTTTTCCTCATGGTGCTGGATCACAAATGGACTTTACATATGTGCATTCTCAGATTTTTCATTGTTTTTGCAAGAATGATAATTAGTATACTTCATTTTAAGTCCTCTTTTGGTATGTTAATTGTTTTGAGAGGTAATACTATTATAAAAAAAAAAAATAAAAAAAATTATAATGTTATTATTTTTTTATTAGAGAAAGAGTCTAGTCTCCAAATTTCTGTGCAATTTTTCATTTATACAGTCATTTTTGCCCCTTCACGTGAAGGATGCCACTAGTTCTGTAGTTGAGTGTAAAAGATAGTAAATTGCTTACAATAATGCACATTCCCCTCGTGTGAAATAAGCAGACGGAGGCAAGAGTGTTAAATGACCTCCTGCCTTTTTATTTAGAAGTAGACAGACACAAAGGTTATGTTGTGCGTCATCTCCGGCTCTTGCTCTCATGCGCGCGCACACACACACACACACACACACACACACACAACCACTTGCGTCACCACTTTAATTTGCTCCATGTCTAACGTAACTGTCATACTTCTACAGAAATGTAGAGAGGCTTTATTAAAATAGATTTCCTTACATATCACTAAAATAGGTTGTCTTGGACAGAACAAATCTTCACTGTGTGTTTGTCTATATCGACTGTCTTTGCAGAATCTACGGAGTGATGTAATGCCATATATTTTGATTCAGACACAGCGGAATCTTTCCCCATACACAGAAATATGAACTGTAGGTGGCTAGAAAAATAGAAATGTAGTCTTATCCACCAACCTGGATTGCATTTTAATCTCATTTAATTAAATCCTTATTTCATGGGTTCTTTTATCGTAATTACATCTGAAGGGTTTTTTTATTTTGGGGAAATGGCATGAATCAGTAGAGAATGCATTATCTGTGTAAGCTGGCCTGACCTTGTTGTGGTCTGTTTGGATACATGACAGACAAAACAAGGATACTAGACATGACTAACTAGCACATGATCCGTGTGTATATACTTGTGTGTGTGTGTGTATGTGTGTGTGTGTGTGTATGTGCCCTCTTTTTGTGATATGTTTCCAAGATGTTAAATAAATCCTTCAACCAAACAGTGATAATATGGCTAATAATGAAAGAAAGCTGCCAGTCAGGATGTGGTTATGCTTACTGGAAACTTTCTGTTAAGAACTCATTGTTAGTTTTATTTCATACAAATCCCCGCTGGTTACAAACACACCAGTAGCAAAACAAATTTATATTCCCTAATACTGTAGCTACGAAACCCTTGGTGATGACAGGTGCTCTTTAGAGCCTGTTAAACCTCTGCATATATAAAGTGTTACCAGCAGTAGTAGTAGTGTCTCAACATCCCTGCTTGTAATATAGATCCTTGTGATAGAGTGATATATTTCTGTACTGAAAAGAAGCACAAGCATGCAGACATTTTTTCCACTATAGATCACAGAAGATTCAAACAAACTGCAGTGCATTCATTCATCTTCAGCAACCATTTTATCTGGGTCGGTGTCACTTTCATGCAGTGTTCATTTTCTTGACAAAAATCAGACCAAAAATGTTCGTCAACAACATTTTTTCCATGATGAAAACCAGCAGTGGCTTGTGACCACAGATTTTGGTGCAGCAGGACAATATTAATAATGAAATTAAAATTAAAATTAAGCCGTGAGACTATAACACTTGCTATGGGCTACTATGTAGTGAATATTTAGAGTAACCAATTAATAGGTAATTGACAGTTGACAACACAGAGCCCTCCCGGGTGACACTTTAACAATAACAGTACATGAATAATTATGCACTAATACCTGAATTAATACTTATTTGAATATGAACTAATGATGAGTTAAGGCATGTACTAATCACAAACTAATGAAGAGCTAGCCTTAACTATGACATGAGTCTTATGAATTCATGCGTGAATAACGACCACCTTAAGTACGTGTTAGTACATGTTGGTTAGTTAATGTATTAATCAAATTAATGTAGGGGTAAATCAAACATACTCTATACAAAACAATATGAATAAAATGTGCATAATTTCAAAATATATATATAATTTGCCATATGCAGCAGTGTACACAAACATAATTTACTGTTAAGGTAAAGTGTTATTGTATGTCTCCAGAAGATATATTAGACTCTGTAAATATTGCTTAGTTCATAACCATTGTTATTACTTACTGAGTAATTACCTAGTATTCATTAGTAGTTAATATTAATAGTAGTGACTTAGGTGTTAATTTATTGTTACTCATTCCAGCTTAGTGCATAGTTACCTATGATTTATTCAACAGTATTTGTGTTATCCCAAAACTATTTTGTTTATCAATACCATTAGCTAAGTTAGCTTGGTTATGTAGAATGCATGTCCTGTGGCTAACAGTTTCTGGTTGCAAAGTCATCTAATCTTGGACATCACTGGTCCAAAGATTAGATTAGATTCAACTTTATTGTCATTACACATGTATAAATACAAGGTGACGAAATGCAGTTTAGCATCTAATCAGAAGTGCAAGAGCAGCAAGTGCAATGAATACAGTATGTTGCAGTTATGTACAGATAAGTTAAATGATAAGTTAAATGAGCAGTTATGTACAGATAAGGGCAATGTAACAGGTGGGAATAAATAAATAAATAAAATAAATAAATTATCAGTGTAAGAGGTGGGGATAAATTAACATTAATATACAGATGAAGTATGGGCAAAAATATACAGATGTTCTATATTAAAGGGCAAATATACAGGTGTAGTATGGACAAATATACAGATGTGTTTATATATATATATATATATATATATATATATATATATATATATATATATATATATGCATATATATATATGTGTGTATGTATATATATGTATGTATGTATGTGTGTATGTATATATATATATATATATATATATATATATATATATATATATATATATATATATATATATATATATATATATATATATATATATATATAGAGGGATCAGCGGGGGACAGAGTTCAGTAAGCACATATAGTTTTCATAGTAGTATTTACTGACTGTTCAAACTGAGCTCAAATGCTCATGTGTGTTTTGTACTAGGTTAAAGTCTTTGTTTTAAATATAAATATAAATATAAATTTGAATTTGCCACTGTGTTTTGATCGAAATTTGATCCAAGCACCATATCCATGATTGTAAAGTGTAAAGATGCTCGTAGACCATTTAAAAATCCCATTTTTGAATTCAGATCTCTTGCAGCTCTCATAGTATGCAATTCATTCACAATACTTCAAACTGTAGAAATAGATACCGCACAGTTATGGGATCTGCCTGACAGTGTTGTTTAAACCACATACTATCACTCACACACGCATGTAGACAGAGGCGTGTGCTTTCAGTTTGGCTGCTCTGTTCTGAGCTCATGTCACAACTGAGCGCTGAAACCATTGAGGCAGAATGAAGCACAGTGACAGAGAGCTGTTAAACACACACCAGTTTCCCAGTCACTCAGCACACTTCTCCGGCCTTGGCTCCAGCTCTGGACAACCATTTCCTCACTCACTCATACAAACATTTAGGGGCATTCTGTGTTCTCTGTCTATATTGATATCCGATCTTTTGTAACCTGATCTGATTTGTGTTCTCTGGCCTGTCAAACACCTACCCTTAACCACTAGGCCAGGGATGTCAAACTCGTTTTAGGTAACGGGCCACATTACATTAGTCCAATGTCAAGTGGGCTGGACCAAATGAATCAGTTTGGTAGACCACTAACATGTGAACAAATCTTCTTAAATGTGTTCCTTTATCAGGCCAGTCCTGGCGCACAGGCCATATGTTTTACATGCCTGCACTAGTGGATATAGCTAAAAACACAGAGCGGAGGTGTTTGAAATACACACAATGAGGCTTACATACAGTCCATACTGAAAGTATTGGAACAGCAAGGACAATTCTATTGTTTTTGCTATACATTGAATACATTCATCAAAAGATGAATATGCGAAGACAGATCAGAATTTCAGCTTTCATTTCCTCATATTTACATCTAAATGTATTAAACAACTTAGAACTGAATTAGATTGACTGAATGAATAGCTCTGAATCTCTACTCTTGGGTGGAGCCCTAGGTTTTGCCTATAAAGACTGCACTTCTTGTTAAAAAGGATAAGCCAACATGACGACCAGAGAGCTGTCTATGGAAGAAAAGCAAGACATTTTGAAGCTGAGAAAAAAAAGGAAAAATCTATCAGAGCCAATACACAAGCATTGGGCATAGCCAAGACAACAATTGGGAATGTCCTGAAAAAGAAAGAAACCACTGGTGTACTAACAACCAGACATGAACAGGTTGGCCAAGGAAAACAACAGCAGTTGATGACAGAAACATTGTGAGAGCTGTGAAGAAAAGAACAAGAGTTAGTGACATCACCAACAACCTCCACAGGGCAGGGGTGAAGCTATAACAATCCACCGTTCAAAGAAGTCTTCAAGAGCAGAAATATAGAGGCAATACCACAAGATGCAAACCACTTATCAGCAGTAAGAATCAGAAGGCCAGATTGGAATTCGCAAAGAAATACAGAGATGAGCCACAAAAGTTTGATTGAATCAAGGAACCAAGATTAACCTCTACCAAAATGATGGAAAGGCCAATGTGTGGAAAAAGAAAGGATCTGCTCATGATCCAAAACATAGAAGCTCATCAGTCAAGCATGGTGGAGGTAGTGTCATGGCTTGGGCTTGCATGGCTGCTACTGGAACAGGCTCACTAATCTTTGCTGATGATGTAACTCATGATAGTAGCAGCAGAATGAATTCAGAAATCTACAGAAACAGTCTGTATTCCAATTTACAGAGAAATGCATTCAATCTAATTGGGAGGAACTTCATCATGCAGCAAGACAATGACCCAAAACACACTGCCAACTCAACTAAGGACTTTATCAGAAAAAAAGTGGAAGATTTTAGACTGGCCAAGTCAATCACCAGACCTTAACCCAGTTGAGCAACATTTCACCTCCTGAAGAGGAGACTGAAGAGAGAAACCCCCTGAAACAAACAACAACTGAAAGAAGCTGCAGTACAAGCCTGGAAAGGCATCACAAAAGAAGAATTTTTCAGGTAAAGGTAATATTAGTATGATATTAGGCTCTCTCACTCTATTGCCCCCCTGATTGGCTAGATATTGCCAACTCCAACCTAACACCCCTAACTGTGAATTACTGTTACAGGATTGTCACGGAGATCATCATAAGCTCAGGAATCACATAATAGCATATTTTTAAAGTCTTTTCTTCTTTCTGTTTGTGTGTTTTAGGAAGGGTGGGAGTGGTTGGAAGTGGGGGACAGGGATTCGTGAATTTCTCTGTGGTGCTGTCTTAAATAAATCCATGTTATACTCTGTCCACTGTTGATTATGAGAAGCTGTTTAAAAAAAACAAAACAAAAAAAAATCAATACAAACATTTAAATTCTCAGGGTTTTATAGGATATGTACAAACACAAAACCCACACAGCCGCATGTTGTCAACATGTATAATTTCCAAATGTTTCTTTTACGCAATGAAGTTTCCAGTAACGTGGATACTGTTAATGTGGCATTGATTAAAAATCTTGTATTTTCCCCCCCTGGTCTGGTGCTGTCCCAGTGCAGAAACACAACAACAACCTGTAAGACACTGCAAAGTGTATGTCTTCTTATGGCATATAGCTTCTCATAACTGAGTTCATTTTGATCACAGGAAATATGTAAATGTTTCTGTACTGGTGACTGTAATGTCAATTCAAGGCTGGCATGGCTGTTGATTGCAGCATCAGGAGATAAAGTGAATTAAAAACAGACAAGTGCCCTCATGTGGCTAGTGGAAGTACTGCAGTTGGACTTGAGGTGTTTCACTGGTTCAGAAAATCGTATGAACTTTAAGAATGTGCAAGCCTGTCTTCCTATTTTCTGTAGTCACTTCCTGTACATGCAACCAACCACAACCCTTTTGTCTCAATCTGACACCAATATCAATCAGAAGATATTTACGGCACATGGCAGCTCATGAAGTGTTTGTCATCTGTCTTATTGGGCCAGACTTATTTTATCAGATAAGATGAGCACCCATCTCTTTATCCTCTGTACATACAGTACTGAGCATGGGAAGCTCGCTCAGGAACAATAGAGTAATCCGGAGAGATAAATATATCTGCAGGAAAGTATGCACGTCTGTCAGCGTGGGTAAGAATGTCAATGGCAGCGCATGTTGAGGAAATAAGGCAACAAATAAAACTACGAAACACCATTCTTAGCTTGTATGTGTTCAGATAAGCGGAGGAGACTGTGAGAGGCGTCTACCATCCCCTTCCTCGTTCCTCTTCCTTCATCTCTTGGCACGGAACTCTTCCTGGATTCTGTTTTCCCAGATCCTTCCCATTCCTGACATGAGAAATGGCACGTTTCTGTATTCATTCCCAGCAGTCAAAGGATCTTCCACTTACCTTTAATGCATATGCAAACATTCCTGGTTATACTGTGTGTGTGTGTGTGTGTGTGTGTGTGTGTGTGTGTGTGTGTGTGTGTGTGTGTGTGTGTGTGTGTGTGTGTGTGTGTGTGTGTGTGTGTGGTGGACTGCATACTGCCCAGTGTAGTAACCCTTTGACCCTCATCTTGGCTCTCCAGCCCCTCCATGTCCTTACAATCACTTTCACGCACATCTTTATGGTTTTGGCTTACGGGAACAGTGTGTCTTCACACGCCTGCTGCCTGGCAGCTGGCTACATGCGCCGCAACCCGAGCACTCTCTTTTTGGACATGGTACTGATTTTTAAACCTAACCCTACAGAATTGTTGGCATCATTTTTAAAAATGAGCAAAAATGATTGCATAAAAAAAATTACACACACTGAATCAAATTTTCCACTCAGTCAATAGGAGGAACTATTTATCTTTGTGTTAACAAGCAAAAAATTCTCATTAGAATTTCATTTTAAATAATTCCTTTTTTTTCCCATAAAAAGTGCCAAAAATTATCAATACACCTAAAGATTTTTTGTTAAATAAATGCAAATTTCAATAAAATTTCATGATGAAGACATCGTTCAAAAAAAACATATACTATTTTTTAATGTTCTCCCGAGGAGGGGCACAGTGGCAGTTCTGTCCTGTGTGCATGGAGTGTGCATGTTCTCCCTGTGCTTCGGGGGTTTCCTCCGGGTACTCTGGTTTCCTCCCCAGTCCGAAAACATGCATTGTAGGCTGACTGGCATTTCCAAATTGTCTACAGTATATGAATGGGTGTGCGCACCTTGTCCAGGGTGTCCCCCGCCTTGTGCCCTGAGTTCCCTGGGATAGTCTCCAGGCTAGCCCACGACCCTGTGTAGGATAAGCAGTATGGAAAATTGATGGATTGATTTTCTCCCCATTCTCAGGAACTCTTTTGCTGCCTTTAACCATGTCCTCTTTCCCTCGGGTATAAATCTGAGATTGCACGTGTGAAGTCAATCCATCCAAAAGCTTGCAGTAGTTCTTGACCTATGCAAATAAGGTAAAGGTGATAGGATATATATATATATATATATATATATATATATATATATATATATATATATATATATATATATATATATATAATGTAAGAGGATAATGTAAGTATGTGTTTGTGTGCATAAGCACCATTCCCAGCACACGTGCAATGAAAAAGAAGTAAATTGTGCAAAAGATATGAAAAACACCAGCCTTGTGACTTTTCTGCCTCAAAATTCAGCAAAACAATCTCTATCATCTCTCTATCCCACCCCCCTTGGAGATTAGATGCTCTCATTAAACGTCATTATAAATTAGCTTGAGATAGTGGGACTGTATGTTTTATATCCATACTTTATGGTCAGCCTGAGGCAGCTATACAAAATGTGTGTTTATGTATGTATTGATGTGGATGTAAAGCAAGAAGGTGATAAGGACTGATTAAATTGCAGACTTTACTTTATGAGCTTACCTAATGGACCAGAGTATACAGATATACATTAGTGCACACACACACACACACACACACACACACACACACACATGCACGCACGCACGCACGCGCACAGCCTGTGAAAACAGGGCGGGTTATTACATAATATAAACTGTGTTGAATGTTGTTAATACAGGGAACACTTGTTCAGGTTGTAATTTTTGCCAGTAAAGCAGAATGTTCATAAAACTGTCTTTTTTTCCCCCTGTTGTGATAAACTTGTTCTGAACAGTGTCAGGCAATGATGTTTAAGCACAATGTGTAGTGACTCAATATTAACATTATTTACGAATGCTATGATCCAAAAGCTGACACACAGACACATTCTTCCTTTCTGTTCTCTCTCTGCATTACGCTAATATTTATTCATCCATCTATAATCCATTCATATATAGTTTTTTTTTTTTTTTTTTTTTTTTAAAGAGCCTTCTTTGCAAAGGCTCTTCCTGTAGTTTTTTCCAGATGTTAGGTTCTCTATCCTCAGCAGCTATGTTCCCGTGGTCCACTGTGTGAATGTGTGAATGCATGTGCACTGCTGGTGGGTCTTTTCCCTCGTTACCCCCTGGACTGTTTGAGGCTATGAGCGGAGCCAAGTCATGGTCATGGAGAGCTCCCTAAGGATTACATCACTAGGGCTTTAATCGTGTGGTATACAATGCAATACTGGCTGAGATCCAGGCACGGGGGGCCCTCTATCTTCTCTAATAAATAACATTCACTGGCCTCGACTGGGAGCACTCTTTTTATTATTAGGGGACATGCATGCGAGGCTCCAGTTAAGCACAGAAATAACTAGGCCACATGAAACAAGAGTGAGAGAGATGATTGGAACCTGATGTCTTGTTTAGGGAAAAAATGCCAGGAAAAGGTGAAATATTTAGTGTAAGAAAATATTTCTAACCTTCAGGTTTTTCTATTTCCTGTATACCAATGTTTTATTGCATAAACAGTACACATCATAATATATTCATTCATTCATATTAGAGTATTTACTGACTTTCATCTTGATAGCTGTTGTGGCCTAAAGAGCTGACAGAAATTAGGACATACACTATATGCACTACTATAAATCGTCCGGCTGAACCACCATGTTTACTTTAACAGGTTTTACAGGACGTTTGCGAACCCTGCGGGTGAAGACCTGAGCTTTTGAAGGTGAAATAACTTTGTTTACACAAGAAAACCATCCAAGCCGCTCTGGACCGAAAAAAAAAAGTGACAAGAACCTTTTAACCTCATATTTTCACAAGATACTTATATGCATTTTTCCATCACCTCTAAGATCAGAACGAGGGGGAGAATATCTCTGAAATGAAGTGAGTGGAAAGGTAAATGAGCTGCTTATGATGTGACAGCTGTAGTCTCTGGGCCAGATTGGCCAGATGTGTTCACAGTGCAGCAACACAGTTCGTATTCCTGGAAGTTAGTGTGGCAGATAAGTCTTTGCTTAACAAATAAATGAGTATGGACTCTTGTTTTGTCTTTCTGTACATACAGTGAGTACACCCCTCACATTTTTGTAAATATTTTAGTACACCCCTAAGTGAAAATGTCCAAATTGGGCCCAAAATGTCAATATTTTGTGTGGCCACCATTATTTCCCAGCAATGCCTTAACCCTGTTGGGCATGGAGTTCACCAGAGCTTCACAGGTTGCCACTGGAGTCCTCTTCCACTCCCCCATGACGACATCACAGAGCTGGTGGATGTTAGAGACCTTGCGCGCCTCCACTTTCCGTTTGAGGATGCCCCACAGATGCTCAATAGGGTTTAGGTCTGGAGACATGCTTGGCCAGTCCATCACCTTTACCCTCAGCTTCTTTAGCAAGGCAGTGGTTGTCTTGGAGGTGAGTTTGGGGTCATTATCATGTTGGAATACTGCCCTGCGGCCCAGTTTCCAAAGGGAGGGGATCATGCTCTGCTTCAGTATGTCAAAGTACATGTTGGCATTCATAGTTCCCTCAATGATCTGTAGCTCCCCAGTGCTGGCAGCACTCATGCAGCCCCAGACCATGACACTTCCACCACCATGCTTGACTGTAGGCAAGACACACTTGTCTTTGTACTCCTCACCTGGTTGCTGCCACATGTGCTTGACACCATCTGAACCAAATAAGTTTATCTTGGTCTCATCAGACCACAGGACATGGTTCCAGTAATCCATGTCCTTAGTCTGCTTGTCTTCATCAAACTGTTTGCGGGCTTTCTTGTGCATCATCTTTAGAAGAGGCTTCCTTCTGGGACGACAGCCATGCAGACCAATTTGATGCAGTGTGCAGCGTATGGTCTGAGCACTGACAGGCTGACCCCCCCACCCCTTCAACCTCTGCAGCAATGCTGGCAGCACTCATATGTCTATTCTGCAAAGCCAACCTCTGGATATGATACTGAGCACGTGCACTCAACTTCTTTGGTCGACCATGGTGAGGCCTGTTCTGAGTGGAACCTGTCCTGTTAACCGCTGTATGGTCTTGGCCACCGTGCTGCAGCGCAGTTTCAGGGTGTTGGCAATCTTCTTATAGCCTAGGCCATCTTTATGTAGAGCAACAATTCTTTTTTTCAGCTCCTCAGAGAGTTCATTGCCATGAGGTGCCATGTTGAACTTCCAGTGACCAGTATGAGAGAGTGTGAGAGCGATAACACCAATCTTAACACACCTGCTCCCCATTCACACCTGAGACCTTGTAACACTAACGAGTCACATGACACCGGGGAGGGAAAATGGCTAATTGGGCCCAATTTGGACATTTTCACTTAGGGGTGTACTCACTTTTGTTGCCAGTGGTTTAGACATTAATGGCTGTGTGTTGAGTTATTTTGAGGGGACAGCAAATTTACACTGTTATACAAACTGTACACTCACTACTTTACATTGTAGCAAAGTGTCATTTCTTCAGTGTTGTCCCATGAAAAGGTATAATAAAATATTTACAAAAATGTGAGGGGTGTACTCACTTTTGTGAGATACTGTATTAGTATAAACCTGTCATTTCAATTACAGCCTTGTAATTATAGCATTGTATCATTAATATTTGTCAAGTATTTATAATGAATTGTCTAAGGCTTGTTACTTTTAATCAAGATTTTATTACATTATGATGTGCTGTGGAATCTGAAACAGATTACACTGGATGTGCAGTTTGTGTATCTGTGATGTGCTGATGAAATGTTGTGTTTTTGCACTATTTCTGCTTTCACATTATATCATATGTAAAGTTCGTATATACTGTGGATATAAAAAGTCTACACACCTCTGTTAAAATTTCAGGTGTTAATGAAACTAATGTAAATCATGTCAGATCTTTTTTCCACCATTAAGGTGATATAGAAGCTAACATAATGTAAGTGAGAAACATTTCAGCAGACAAAAAACTTACAGTAACTTGGTTGCATAAGTGCACACCCCTTAACTAATACCTTGTTAAAGCATTTGTTTGTAATACAACACTCTGTTTCTTTGGGTAAAAGTCTATCAAATTAGCACATCTTCATCTGGCAATTTTATTCCACTCTTCCTTGGAAAAATGCTCCAGATCTATCAAATTGCTCCAGATATCTTCATACCTCTTGTGCACAGCCCTCTTTAAGTCGTTCCATGGGTTTTCAATAAGATTTGTATCTGGGCTCTGACTGGGCCATTCCAAAATGTTTATCTTCTTCTTCTTCTGAAGTACTGAGCCTCTTCGTATCTAACATTGGAGATACTTGTAGAGCATCTTGGATCACTTATCCATGCGGAACTTTCTATATTTTTTATATGCTTTTGCACTGAAACTTTTTAGATCATTCACTCAGTCATCTTCAGTAGATCCTGAGCCTATCCCAGAAACACTGGGTGTGAGGCAGGAATACAACCTGGATGGGACACACACATTCATACCTAGGGGCAATTTAGCATAGCCAATCCATATACTGGCACGTTATTTGGCAGGTGGGAGGAAACCGGAGAACCCAAAGAAAACTCACACAAACAATGAGTTCACTGAGTGTCAATAATATGGGAAAATACTATTAAAAAGGGAGAATGAAACACAAGTAGTTTTATGTAGCACCATGGTCCTGGAGGAACGTTGTTTCATTTCACTGTGTACTGTACCAGCTGTATATGGTTGAAATGACAATAAAGCCACTTGACTTGACTTGACTGGATTTCTTCACATTTCCTTGAAGGATTCCAGTAATTATGGAGTTCATGCTCCCAATACTTTTGGAGTTAATATAAATATTGCTGCAGGATCACAGCTGTACCCAAATATTTTGTTCTGTTCAACATGAGGATTAAGATTTTATTTGGATTTTAATTGTACAGTATGTTTTGACGTGACAGCGCTAAAGACAATTTACTATAGCTGTAAGTTTAGTATTTCGGATAACTGTTAGGGCTTTGGAATAAACTTTTACATAAATACACTCATACTCACAACACACTTTCAGCAACTACAAGAAATCATCTCACCTAAACAAGCTCTCTAGTGTGGAATCATTAAGCAACAGAAAATGTAATAACAGGCTTTCCCCTGAAGCATATTGCAGAAAATACAGTGTGCGGCATGAAATATATTTGCTTTACATACAGTACTCTGCATCATAACTTCAAAATCATAACATAAAATTATGACTTCTACATTATCAAGTCATTACAAAAACATTTTAGATTCCCAAACATTAGTTTTCTAGCACAAAATTAAATGTTACAGAAAAATGTTTGTATGTCATTAAAGAAAGCAGCGTATTACATAAGAGACACTTTTCAGACAAAAAACACAATGAAGGCTGCTGGGTTTTTCTGCAAAAATAAGAAGCGAGTGTGAAAGTCAAAGTCTCCAGAAGAACTGTGTCTGGTTCTGTAAGATGCTCAACAAAACTTACCAGCTCATTTCCTTATAAAACTGCACACATTGTACTGGAGACTACTATTTTTATTTTTATTTTTTTGTCACACCAAATATTGACTTTGTTTCGTTTACTACTGTTTACTGCTCTTTACGGTATTTTTTTTTAAATGTAGAAACATTTGATTTCATTATTTTGAAGGCATCTTCGCTCTACAGCATTTCTTTGAACGTGCCTAAAACGTTTGCACAGTACTGTATAAAACAATGATATTGATGCTATAACAATGCGATTAATGAATTGTTTTCCCCTACTATCCTAGCCTGCATTTAATATTTACATACACTGTAATATCTTCAACATTTTTGTTGACAGTCTGAATAAAGCACGAGAGAGCGAGAGGAAAGAGTCCGTACAGGAGACAGGAAATTAGAAACATGTTTATGACTTGGCTCTCATACAAAAAAAAAAGAAAAAAAAAGAAAAAAAAAGATGGAAAAACAGAATACTTGGAAAAAGGGATCTTAGTGTGTTGTATGCTTGTGTTGGTAAATGATGAAAGATATTTATCTGGAGTTGTTCAAGATCATTAACAGCTTACAGCAATTAAACCCTTTTCTCTGGGATTTTCTCTGTGATCCATAATCATGTTTCCCCCCCTGTTGTTTCCAAACAACAAATAAATAATTTCAGGTAAAATATAAGTGGGTGGGAATTAATCCACATTTGAGATGCGCCAAAACCTACAAACTAAATAGTGCATGCTGTGTGGTAAACAGGGCTTGATTGATTCATCATGCCAACTCTAGTCGATTGGTGATTAAGTTTCCTCAGTTCCAGTTGAATCCGCTCTCAGTTTCATGGGAACTGAACTCTCTTTGTTTGCAACAAACACATCAGAGGAAAAACAAAAATTACATTTTTGTTCTATGTTATTAAATGACAAGCACATTCTCATATCTAGCTGTTGTATGGTTTGTCTGGATGTGCAGACAACACCTGTGTATCATACACTAATGCTGTATGGATTATTTGAACAAATAATGGCATCATAGCTTTTGTTTTCCATTCTTGTGTGTGATGGAAACTTTGTTTAAACAGTTTATCCTCATACCATATGATCAGACAGCGCTGGAACTAAGAGCAGTACCTTCTTTCCAAAGCAGACTAGATCTGGCAACTCCGTCTTTGTGTAGCAAGGCTTTATCTCATACTTGGCAACAAGTTTGAAATTTCTCAAATAGGATTTGAACTGCAATTAATCCTGTCTGTTTCTGTTTAGTTTGGTGACAAATAAGGGCCTTAAATAGTGAAAGCCTAAGACACTGACTCAAACCAAAATACATACTGTATGTGAACAAGACAGCCCACTGTCATGCTGTAACTTGTAAGTTTGTTCGATTTTTAATTACTTCCTTCACAATGAAGTATTATAGTTCATCCAAAAAAACTAATCGATGTAGCTAGCTAGTTATATAAAGGGACCACACCCAAGAATTATGACTTTAGTGTATGATTTGGTTAAACGTTTATAGCTAGCTGGCTATTTATTTTATGGGATTACTCAAGATAAAATTCCATAATCGGAAATAAATTCGAGCTTGTCAGAGATTTCCCCCAAGCAGCTCGCTTTACTCGGCACGCACTTCCGTGTTTTCATGTCTTTGTTTATTTTGTCACATCTGTTTTTGTTTTGATTTATGTCCTGTCTCCACCCATGTCCTGTCACTGGTTGTCTCCCTCATGTGTCCTTATCGCACACACCTGTGTTCAGTTTGCCCTTGATTACTCTGTGTATTTATAGCCTTGTTTGTCACGAAGTAATGTTCAGTGTTTTGCCGCCTGTACTTTACCACAGCCGTTGTTGTTGTTCTGTTGTTACTCCGGTTATTGATCTTGTTTTCATTTCCTGGTTCGAGTGTTTGGATTATCCTTGATATTGTTGTTTTATAGATTGCCCGACCTCTGCCTGTTTCCGGTTTTGATTTTGAATCACGTTTTGGATCATCTGCCTGCTCTCTAATAAAACACTTAACTGCAATTGCATCCATATCAACTCGCATTACATGACAGAGCTTTGCAACAAGCTATTTTCTTGCTCACCCTTCATAAAGCAGACTTGCTAATATCAGCAGTTATGTTTCTATTTAGCTGAGGTTAGGCCCAGGTTTTGTGAAGCAAGCTAGCTATGATACAAGTTTATAATATAAGAACAGACAGTGTCCCTGGAGTCTGCATGTTTCATACTCACGTACAATTTTATTTAACATATTAAAATGACAAAATTATTTTAGATGGAAAACCTCTAGTTCCATGTAGACAAACTGTGTAAATAAAGCAGTTTCAGCATTTTGTCTGAGCTGGAAAGCACTTGCATTGTTACATGTTGTCTATCAGTGTTGATGGATAACAGTTCTTTACTTTACTGCCTATTTTCTCTTTTGTTCCACATTATCACATTTCGCACACTCTTAAAAATAAAAAATAAAACCTGCCAGTTGTTCCCACTGTTGTCAATCACATAATATCTGAAATCATAATTGGGTGATCTAATAGGTAGCATATGTGCTGTAAACCCAAAACTTCATATAGGAGAGAGGAATAAAGATAGAAGGCAGTGCTTTAATGGTTCTGGAGTACTTCATGTTTGCCTGGAACAATGTTCCCTTTCCCTGTCACATACTGAAGCTTAATTTATATCCTTATAAAATAACCTCCAGAGTGTAGCCCTGCCTCTGGAGGCAATACTGCTTGCCATGTACTTCCCTTTTTTTCTTCTGAATTAATAGTGCATTTCCAGACAGGACATATGTTTCAGCTTTGGTTTAAGATGAAGACATACAGTGCAGAAGAAAAATGGTAGTTGTTAAGATCAATACAAGTTCCACAACCATCTCTCTTTGTTGTACTTAATTGGGGGTGAAATTTCTTGTTTCTAACTGCCCATTGCCCATGTAGTTGTTTAAAGATGCTGGGAATGACTAAAAGAGAAACTAAAGTGTAGTTTGATAAAGTTTGAAAATGATGTGGATTGATGTGGATCTTGTGAACACACCTACCTGAATTCTTTGTCATTAACTGTGACCCGAACAAATTTCAAACCACTGTAACACTTGGAGATGAACAGAGATAGTAGACAATAGGAGATGAACAGAAACTGTCATGATTGATTATTGTTTAGTTGGTTGTATTGAGAATCTTTGTGATCTACACACATTACAAACCACTGTAATGCTTTGGTTGATAATATTAGAGATTAAATGGCTCATTTAAAAGTGACAGACATCTTAAAACATGATGTTCCCTTTTCCACCAAATCTCATTTAAAAGTGGTTAAAGGTAGGGATGATGTTCCTTGTACAGTATATACAGTATCCTCCAGAATTATTGACACCCTTCAATAAAATAAAATTATATATATAAATATATATATCTTTTTCATGAATGACAATTCATTCAATCCAGGGTGTATTCCTGCCTTGTGTTCCCAGTATAGGCTCCAGATCCATCATGACAATGAGAATTTTTTTAAATTTAAAATATTCTTTAGGGGGGTCATTAATTTGGCACATATATTTTTGGGAGTAAGTAGAATTCTAATTATTCTTTTGTTGGAACAAAGATAAATAGTTTCTCCTATTTTTTGAGTGGAAATTTTAATTTATTGTGCGACATTTTTATTTTACACAAACGATTTTTACAATTTTTTTTTATGAAGGGTGCCAATAATTATGGAGGATGCTGTACAAAGTAAGAACAGCTACAATGAGTCTGACCCCTGACCCTGACCCCATTGGGACTTTATAATAGTGGAACTTTATGATCTTGAGGACAGTTGTTTTCACTTTCGTCTCATCGAGTTCTCTGAGTCATCTGAGTTTTCGACATCTTTATCTTCTCCCTAGCTCTGGTGATCTTTGCATGTGGCTTGAATCAGAGTTAATTAATTAGGTATGAGCACTGCTCCTGTCTCTAACAAGTGAAATGAGAATATTTCAAACTGAAACTCTTCGCTGGTATGCTAGCGTTAATTTTAGCCATTTTAAATAACACAGAACTCACACTGTCAAAGAACCAGGAAATTACAACTCTAAGGTCACATTCTCTTCTTCAGACTAAGACATTTCTGGGAAACTACATCACTAGTGTGGATGTTCCGTCCTGTTAAGTTTTCCTCATTTCTTTTCACTGAATGACTCAATAAACACTGTGTTGCTCCCCAGTGAGTGGGTGGACAAGACTGAACCACTTGTATTGTGTTTCAATGTGGTGGGTTTTCTGGGTCAGTAGATCTGACAGGAGGAAATTAATCTGAAAATAATTAAGAAGAAAGAAAACAACTTGAGAGGCCAATATCTGTAGGGGAACTTCTGGTTCTCAATAATTTTCTGTAGTTCTGTAATACTACTGTAGTTCATTAAGGGCTTTTATAGGAAGGACATTCCTACATTTTGTTGTCCCTTTCAAATTCATTCATCTGCTCCTCTCTGCTTGTGAGAATTCACCATCTGGATTATGACTCAAATATGATCTGCTAGCATGAATGAAACCTACAACTAATGATCAGACTTGTATATGACAGTGTTTCTATATAAACAGCGCTTACTGAAAGGCCTCAGCCTTCTATTAATACAACGTTCTGCACAATAATTGCAAGGCCAAGTTCCACAGGATGCTTCGCTTCAATTGTGCTTTATTAGGAATAAAATAACTCTGTAGCAGTTTTCTGCTATTTTTTTCTTTTCCTATTACTATTTTCAGCCGTGACTTCTCCAAGCAGCAGGCAGTTCCACCTCTATAACTCATTTGCAGTAATTACTTCCACAAAAATAGACCACGTTCAGAGTTGGCAGCTGTAATATATTAAAACATGTGGCATGAGCCTGTTACTAACATTTCACAACATTTGTTTGAAGTGTCATTGAAATGATCCTTATAATTGAAATCAAGAGACTAGATATATGGATACAGATCCCTTTCCCTAAGTAGTCACTGAATACATTTAATGCATGGTTAAAGTACTAATAGGATAGGAATCCTGGTTTGTGTGTGAGTGTGCCTGAAAGAGAGAGTAAAAGCGAGTGTGGTGGCAAGACAAGGTCGTATTTACTCATTGGCCCCTGGATACTAAAGCGGTTAGATCGTATTTCTTATTGCAGGAGGCCTCATCTAAACATGCCAAACAGAGAAAAGGAAACAGAGCACACAGATATGTCCATAGGAGCCCCCTACACCGTACACATGCACACAGAATCCTGTGATTTGATAGCTCATACAGATGATCAGGTATATCCAAATATGATCAATACAGAAATAATAAAGTTGCATGCAAACTCTGACCATCTCAGAATGATAATCAATGTAATCTGGTATGTCTTGGTAAGTGCCTTGCTATAAATAATATTTGGCTCTTGTCTATCTGCTAGACTCACTGACTCTGCCATGATTGACACCCCCTTGTGCTTGAGGTTAAGTGCGTGTGTGAGTCTGTCTGTCTGTCTGTCTCTCTCTCTCTCTCTCTCTCTCTCTCTCTCTCTCTCTCTCTCTCTCTCGCGGTATTACCACCTTTCAGAGAGTGTTGGACAGGTGCAGGTTCATATAACCTTTCTGTACTCTCTCCCTCATTCCTTCTACTTACAGACATGCCATGGCAGTGCCTCAGGCCTTCTTTCTTAGCTCAGCTCTTCTCCAGCTTCAAAGAACCTCACTGAGCCAGAGAGACTGGGTAATGTGATAACATGTGATAATATGACAGCCAGCTCATATCCCTCAGATATACGTATGTAGATGGAAAAGCTCTCGGCCATTAGCCAGCCTCATGATAGCATAGTGTCCATAACTCCACTGGAGACGAAAGTCATTATACAGTGGTGTAAATCTTGTCAAGCTACTTAATTCCACCCATATTTTCGAGTTTTGATCCTTCCAATAAGTTCATGCCAGCACCTCAGCGAACAGAGAATATTATCAAAGCAATGTAACTAAGATGGTTGACTGTGACATTACAAAATTAAGACTGCAGTGTTCTGAAACTAACTTGTTGAAGCAATTAACTAACTAGCTAAGCAATTAACTAACTAACTAACAGTGTTGAAGTAATGTTATGGTTTATGATAATTATTTAAAAATAATCTCAGACCACCCTAATAACTTGACGAAACATTCCTAGAACTGTAATGTTCAGAATATATTCAGCATGTTAAGAATTTTCATGAGACAGCTTGTATGAACAGTTATGTTTATGAAATGTACCATGAAACAGGAACTACACATAGTATTTCTATACTATAAACTGGCTGTCAGTGTTGTTTGTAGAAATAGTAAATGTAAAATCGTGCACGTTGTCAAAAAATTTGTTATAGTGATATATTGTTATTCTTCAGGAGTGACTCATCAGTCAGCATTGTTCACCTCACATACAGGCAGGTCCATAAGTATTTGGACAGTGACCCAATTTTTGTAATTTTGAATCTGTACACCAGAAATGAAGCAATCAAGACTTTCAGCTTTAATTCAAGAGGTTTAACAAAAATATTGCATTAATTATTTTTTATACAGAGTCCCTCTGTTTTCACAGGCTCAAAAGTCATTGGACAAACTAACATGATCATACCTATTAGGATTATTTCTAACATGTGGATGTAAATCCTTTGAAGTCAGTGATTGCCTGAATTCTGGAACCCATGAATATCACCAAAGTTTCCTCAGGTGAGATGCTTTGCTAGGCCTTTACTGCAGCTGCCTTCAGTTGTTGCTTGTTTGTGGGTCTTTCTGCCTTCAGTTTTGTCTTCAGTAAGTGAAAAGCATGCTCAATTGGGTTGAGGTCATCACACATTTAAGAACATTTAATATATTTGCCTTAAGAAGCCCTTGGGTTGCTTTAGCAGTATGTTTTGGGTCATTATCCATCTGTACTGTGAAGCGCTGTACATCAGTACCTATCAGTTTTGCAGTATTTGACAAAATCTGAGCAGAAAATATAACTCTATATGTTTCAGAATTCACTGAAGATTAAAACAAACCCTAATCCCCATTTAAGCACGGTGCTGGATCTGTTTTGTTTTTTGTTTTTTTCTCCAGAGGCCCTGGGAAGCTTAAGATACATAGCATCATGTTCTCCATGAAGTATCAAAAGATTTTAAATTAAAATATGACTTTCTCTGCCAAGAAGCTAAAACTAGATCATGGTTGGAGCTTCCTGCTGTACGATGATCCAAAACATGTGTCCAAATTCACACAAAAATTATTCAGTGACCACAGAATCAAGCTTTCGACATGGCCATCCCAGTCCCCTGACCTAAACCCCATTGAAAACCTGGGGAGAGCTGAAGTGGAGGGGCCACATGAGAGGACCTGGGACCCTGGAGGATCTGCAGAGATTGTGTATTGACAAATGGTCTCAGATTCCTTGCTCTCTATTCATTTCATTAAACATTATAGAAGAATGCTGTTATGTTGGCAAAGGGAGGTCACATAAAGTGCTAAATGCAGGCGTGCAATAGTTGTGACACATGGTTTTGTTAAAATATATATTTCACGAATACATGTACTTTTATTAAAGGTTAGATATCTGAAAACACTGAAAACATGAACATGTTTTCAGTGTAAAATGAAGCTAAATAATCACAGAAATTTTTATAACCTTTTTACCCATCTTTACCAAGTGTGCCAATAGTAATGGAACTGTCTGTATATAATCTAGCATCCTACTTATGGCTTATACCTGCCCTGTGCACCGTGTTCTTCCGATAGGCTCAAGCATGAACACAGCACCAGGATAAAGCCATTTAGATGAATGAATCAGCGAATGAATCTACAGAAAACAGCATAGACAATTCCTGCAATTTATCTGTCAGAGAATGTCCTGGTTTTATTAGATTTCAGGCAAAATACTGCAAACTTTTTGGTCTAGGACTCTTGAGGGCTCCCGACACTTAGGGTCCCTCTTACACATTCAGTGATGCTCATGTAATTTGTACTGTCTTGCTATGCATTGGGGCATTACAACAAATTTGGTGAGACTGAAGTGATCACCATATTTGAATGGGAAGGAGTGGTTCCTGAGGCCTGTCCATTAGTGTCACAAACCAAAGCGGTGAGGTCATCAAGTAATAATCAAAGCTATGCTTTCTTCTGAATTACGACAATATGGTAAAACTTGATTTGTATAGTGTAGTCCAATGTAGTCACTTAAAAACCCATCTATATACAACCATAACCAGCCTATAAACTGATTCCCAACAAATCAAATTAGATTGAGAACAGCAAAATACTATTCGCTGCTATCCTGATGGACACCAGTATCCCATTTTGTGGTATTAATAGCTTCCCAGCACTATTCATGTTTCTCCAAGGAACAAAATAGAAGCAAGATAGAGGGCAAATAGGGGTTTGTTGGTGCTGGTCTTCTCATTTCAAACATACATTTCCCATAACCCTTCCTCTACTTCTGGGAATCCCTCTCTTATGCAGCAGACATGAATGATTGTATTTACATCATTTCCTTGAGGAAAATAGTCTATAAAACAAGCCATCTGTGTGAGAGTGACTCTGAATGAAGTCTTCTCTACTCACCCCACCACTTCCAGTATACATGGCAGATACTGTATGTGTTAGTCAATCCTGAATTCTCCAAGCAATTCGCTCTGGTCTGAGTGTTGTGGTAATGATTGTGTGGGGTCCTAGCATAACTGCAAAGTGAGTAAGGCTGATGAGTGGTCCTACAGTTAATGGACACATGATTGCATTTCCCATTACAACTGTGTGCTTAGTATTGGGCAAATGTTTATAGGTCAGTATGAGATGGATTGATATTTATATTACATACAAGTAATTTCTCGAATCCCTTTCAAATAGATTATTACCCTAACACACCAAACAAAAACAAAAAAACAGAACAACCAAACATTCCAACCTCTTTCTCAACTACATTGCACATGGGTCTCATTTACTTTTCCCTAGTGAAGCTTTCTAGTTTGCTTTGGCAACTTTGGTAACTGCTATGATTTCGGTACTTGAGATTTAAAATTGAACTCTGCAATCAAGCCTGAGCTTGAGAATTCAAATGTAAATGTTTGGTTTATTTTTCTGGGCTTGTGTGATTAGATCCATAGTTTGTCCCCTAAAAGACCCAGTTTCACAATTATGCACACAATAACACCCAGGCACTACACACATTTTAAAGTCATTGTGTTTGTCAAGACAAATCTATCATTCTCCATAGTTCTGAGATCGGTTTGCAAAAACAGAAATGTGAAGGTGAAATTAACTGACCTCAGCGATATGTAATTTATGTTTTAGACTTCCTCAATGACATTTCATGTTAGGGGATTGTTTTGCTTTGTGAGTCACCCTGTAAAACCAAAAAACAGAGTATCTTAACCAACCATTTTTCAGCTTAACAAAGACAAGTATATGTTCAAAGAAACAAATCAGTCTTGGAGCTTGGAAAACTTGCTAATGTGCTCCGTATGCATGCTTTTCATCCTCAGTCTGTTCAACTGGATCAGATTGCGTATATTTCTTTATCAAATGAACCAAGTGTTCTTTCAACACAGCCTAAAAACATCGCTCCCCACCAAGACTGTCAGCTGTGATTAAAACAACCTGTGTAAGCATGGGCAGGTTCCTTTCCTGTCTTCCTAACTGAGTTGCTGAAGCATAGCTAATCAGTTATTTCTGTAACAACTTCAGCACATCCAATTAGTCATCAGTAACTTTAACAGGTTCTATACAGTACCTCTGAGTTTTCTTTCAACGTTCCACTATAGTGACTGGGACCATTACATAAAAAAAAATAACTAATGCACCTGAGTGACAATGATGACATTTCAGCATGCTACAAAAGCACAGGTACCCAGCAAACATAGAACCTTATCTTTGTTGTGCAACTATGGTATTTACATTAATGCAGCTTTTTTTAAGCAAGATTTAGCTATTGTACTGTATGCTTCTGGCCTTTATTTGTCATTTCCTACAAGCAGCGTGTACATAATACACTCCTGTGATATTTTTATTGAACAATTTGTGTTAAAAGCATAACTCAAATGCTCTGTTTTGCTGGTTGGTGATGTGAAACAGACGGTAACACCTTATTTGAAGGGTATCTACAATTGTGCCTTTGTAAGACATTAATAAACATTGCATAAACACGTTATAATGTAGTAAAAAGCAGTGCCATTGGAGGTTCTATTCAAAGTTATCTTTACATGGACAAGAGAACAAAAACCACCAATTATCATTATAAGTTGAATGACTGAGATACTGTGTTACTGTATTTTTTTTTTTAAATCTGAATCTTGCAAGTTATTAGCTTGTTTTTACACAAAACATTCATGACACTTCGAGAAACATGTAGAAGGTTCACATAGTGCTACATTAGAGTGTTATGAATGTAAATTTGATTAACACTTGGTTTAAGGGCATTAAAATCATTCATTTGTCTAGAATATGGGCTTTATAAATAAGAAGGTGTATTGGATTAACACTCCATAAGCTTAGTGGATACCAAAGGTATGATATCTACTACGGAGCCCAATTCTAATACCACCCAGATGTATTCCTGCCTCAGGCAAAGAAGCGTTAGGCTACAGATCCACTGCAACCCTTACCAGGATAAAATGGTTACTAAAAGTGAGTGAAATATCCCCAATTTAAAAATAAAATAAAATTGTAAATTAAATGGTACTGTATATACAGTACAAATGCTTACTACCATATTTACCATGTTATTCTGTATTTTCCTGAAATGCATAATGGTTAGTGTGTACATAAATCTACTGAAGAATGAAGCCTGCTCACATTTAGCTACGTTCAATGATTTTATATAATGGGAATAGTTACACAAATGTTTTGAATTTAGGATACTAAAGGTTACTATGTGTAACCTCCTAGTTTTAACCAAGTGACCCTTTATCTTCATACAGTATATTCGTAGTGGATACTCAGTGAAACCACTACATTTTAGCCTTATAAAATGCAAATTATCATTCTGTAGCAAGTTATCTGTAATAAAAACTTCAACCATACAGTATGTATAAAGCAACCTGGATCACCTGTTGAACAGTTTCGTAGGCTTCAATCCATCACTTATGAGGACCCAGCTTTAAAGAAAAGCTACACTTATTGCATCACTTCCTGTGCACTGCTTTTTTTTTTTAATCTTCCCTGAACATTTTTTAAATATTCTCTCTTTAAACACTTATGCAAATTAAGAAATGTGAAAAGGAAAGGTGGATTCGCACAGGATCACTGTGCCTCAAAGGGATAAATGTGAGGTTAGTCATTCTGTGAAGTTGTGCTTGATTAAACGTTCCCACAGGCTTCACAAAAATATTTTTTGGTCCACAGAAACACATCTACTCATGAGGAGGAACATTCATGAAACTATGGTCCAGGAATGAAATCTGGTCCTGGTTCCTATAGTGGAAACCTGCCTAAAGTTCTTGGGTTCCTGACAAGGATCCTGTAGTGAAAACACACCTAATTACATCAAGTTATCTGATGTGATGTGCTTGATTTAGCTGGGTTAGGATTTTTTTTCAACTTGGAAAATTGCATGCAGGCAACAGCATCTGGGTCTTATGCTTGTAAAATTGAAGTGCAGTCTGTCAGTGTCTTTGGAACAGTATTTCTATCATTCATCTGTATTTTGTTCATAATTCATACCATATTGTGAATGTACAGTATGTGGGGTTACAGTGTGGAGTGAGACTCAAAAGACAGTGATGGACTTCCAGACCGAGGTACTGAGAAGACACCCCTGAGAGGTCAATAGCACAGCTGACACTAGTAAGGTGGGGTACGGAGGGGAGGGGAGATGCTGTTCGATTGAAATAGAGCCACCGTTCTATCAATTCCCACAGAGGCTGTACTAGACAAGGTCTAGTAAAATGAGTCAAGTATTTTTCTGGCGTTTATGGTGAACACCAGGCACTACATAGTAAATCTGTGCTTGAACTATACTGTAATAACTCTAACCGCCTGAATGGAATGGGGAAACACACATGACAGTATAAATGGCTCGGACTGATATTGTGTAAGTGTGTCTTTGTGTATGGCAGGTTTGCACCTGTGATGCATTATTTCAGAGTGAACATGCACATATGCACACTGAGTAGGCCAAAATTACCTCCAATTTAGAGAGAAAATGCTAAAGCAAAATACCTTAAACACAGTGTTTTGCTTTCACTGCCAGGAAGAGTTTTTTTTACCTTTGCAATGGTTAGTTATTGCTGTCTGTCTGAAGCACTCGCTCTGACCGTTAGGCACATACTCCAGTTCCATTAAGAGCTCAGGATAAACAGGACAGCTGACATTCCCTGTACATTCTGGGGGTCAAACATAAATTTTCACCTTTCGTGATAGCATAATTGCTGTCTTCCCTGGAGGGCAGGAAGGAATGAAGGGTTAATGGACCTCAGAGAAAACATGGAAGTGGCTAAACCCTGGATAATCAAAGATGGAGTCAAATTCACTAGAAACCTCAGCAGCATTATTCTGCTTACTCCTGAGGCTGAGAACTCTAATATAAGTAATTTAAAAAATGAATTTGAAGAAAAGAGGAAGGAAATCTGTTACAAACACAGGCAAATAAAAGATCAAAGTTATGATGTGTTTATCTATGGTATGTTATATGGAACAGTGAGTGTAGTGTAGTGTAATGTGATAATTATTCTACCTCTAACTTTCAGCTGGTGGCAGATCAATTTATTTGGGCTAAAGAAGAATCCAGAGACTAACAGCAGTGTAGTAGTTCACTCAGTAATAGTTTTAGATGTAGAAAATTTTTTTTTGCATAGTTTCCAGAGAAACAAGCCATTTTAGACAGGGCTGTAGGAGATAATGTAATAGCTGTTGTCAAACCCTGATATGTATTCCATGTATTTTAAAGTTCTGGAAGTCCAGATGAACTATTTCTCCGCAAGCTTAATTCCTCACTTCATTGCTGGCACTGAAAGCAATGAAAGAAAAGTTCCAGGAACTATGGCCAAGGAACAAAATCCGGTCCTGATTCCTATAGTGGAAACTTGCCTTAAGTTCTTGGATTCATGTAGTGTAAATACACCTAATTACATATTTTGTCTTGTGTGATGTGCTTGGTTTTGCTGTTTTAGGATTTTTCTTTTGGAAAATTGCATGCAGTCAGAGGCAGTCTGGACCATATGCTTATAAAATGGCATTGCAGTATTTTGAACAGTATTTCTGTCATCCAACTGTCATAATATATTTCGTTCATGATACATTCCATAATATTAACTAATAATATCATTCATATCAATTCAAACTGGGATGTCATTTATGTCTGTTTTTATTGGAGTCTCGCCACTGGAAAGGAGAAATCTTTATTCTAAATCCGAAAGTGTTCAAACAAACAATCATCCAGTCTTCTCGTGGTTTCCTTGATGCACATTTTTAAGAAATGTTTTAATAAATTTGCAAGTGGAACATTTTAAACTGTACAGGTACTACTTGGTTAATTAAATGAAAGGCAGTTTAACAGAACAGACATAATATTAATGACATCCATAGTTGTTGCTAGTTGTTGTTATGAGAGCAATGAAGTGAAGACACTTGAGGAGAAATAGCTCTTTTATGCTCTCCAAACTTTAGTACATCATGGAATTAATTTCATGTTTTCACAAGAATCATCGACCATTTCAAATATCAGTGCTCTGACTACTGAACTAGGCAGCTCATTGAGACATATCCACAGTCTGGAGTGTTTGGGGGCCACCATGTGTGTGCATGTGCATGTGTGGTACCAGTGACATCCCCCTTAATACTCTCTCTCTCTCTCTCTCTCTCTCTCTCTCTCTCTCTCTCTCTCTATATATATATATATATATATATATATATATATATATATATATATATATATATATATATATATATATATATATATATATATATATATATATATATATGTTTTTTGTCGTACATTTTACCTTAGCCTTTACTTTATATTATAAAGGTATTCACTGGTATTTGTCCATTGGTATTTGTATTGTCTTGAGAAAGTTTGGGCCTCAATAAAATGTATCTTATCTATCCATCATAAATATATGTCAAAGTGGTGATAAAATGTTAAAGAGTATTAAGGGGGATGTCACTGGTACCCACATTACATATTTTAACAATTAGTCATGTCCCACACATACTGTGTGTGTGTGTGTGTGTGTGTGTGTGTGTGTGTGTGTGTGTGTGTATATATATATATATATATATAGGACATAAACTATTTGCTATATGCCTAATGAAGCCACTGTTATCTCTGTCTTCCAGACAAAAATACAGGCTTTTTCTGTGTCTGGGGCTCTCTGTAAGACTAAACCACTGCACTCAGCAGGGTGTGTTTTGGTTCAGCCCAATCAGACCTAAGGATAAACAGGAAGCACCTCTACTACTGCTGTAAATCTGAGCATCACAGTGGCAACAAGGTCACTGAACCCTTCAACCTGATGTGGCATAGGTCATAGAGTGCTGCAGGGGTGACGTATTTTTGTAGGCCAACCCAGTAACTGTTGATCAGTCCTGCACATCGGCTTGGAGGAATTTTAGCTCATTCCTCAGTACAGAACAGCTTCATCTCTGGGATGTTGATGGGTTTCCTCACATGAACTGCTTGCTTTAGGTCCTTCCACATTTCTGTTGGATTAAGGTCAGGACTTTGACTTGGCCATTCCAAAACATTAACTTTATTCTTCTTTAACCATTCTTTGGTAGAATGATGTGTGTTTAGGGACGTTGTCTTGCTGCATGACCCACTTTCTCTTCAGATTCAGTTCATGGACAGATGTCCTGATATTTTCCTTTAGAATTCGCTGGTGTAATTCAGAATGCATTGTTCCATCAATGATGGCAAGCCGTCCTGGCCCAGACGCAGCAAAACAGGCCCAAACCATGACACTACCACCACCATGTTTCACATTTTGCATAAGGTTCTTAAGGTAGAATGCAATGTTTTCCTTTCTCTAAACATTACGCTTCTCATTTAAACCAAAAATTCTATTTTGGTCTCATCCGTCCACAAAATATTTTCCGATAGACTTAACAATAGACTTAACATTAACCAATGTGATAGAGGCCTTTAGTTGCTTAGAAGTTACCCTGGGATTCTTTGTGACCTCGTGGACTATTACACGTCTTGCTCTTGGAGTGATCTTTGTTGGTCGAGCACTCCTGGGGAGGGTAACAATGGTCTTGAATTTCCTCCATTTGTTCATGCCATGATACACTTCCACAAACATGTGTTGTGAAGATCAGACTTTGATAGATCCCGTTTTTTTTTAAATACAACAGGGCGCTCACTCACACCTGATTGTCATCCCATTGAAATCACCTGACTCTAATTTTACCTTCAAATTAACTGCTAATCCTAGAGGTTCACATACTTTTGCCACTCAGAGATTTGTAATATTGGATCATTTTCCTCAATAAATAAATGACCAAGTATAATATTTTTTGTCTCAATTGTTTAATTGGGTTCTCTTTGTCTACTCTTAGGACTTGTGTGAAAATCTGATGATGTTTTAGATCATATTTATGCAGACATAGAAAATTCTTCAGGGTTCACAAACTTTCAAGCACCACTGTACTTGTCATTGAGCAAATACAAGCTTCCAACCGTGATATAAAAGTTCATTTTTATTTGTTTATTTCTGAGTACTCATTCAGATTGACACAGATGTTCATTCAGATGTCGGAGTTATGTGTTCCAAACCGCCCTTGGTTTTTAACACAATGAGCATTTATTAGTCATTCCATCTAAGACTTAGAGACCGTATGATTCATATGAACCACAGCGTTGATGTGCAATACTTTGTTTTTTCCTTAAACAGTGCTTAGTCCTAAACAAATGTCCGCAATATGTTTTGTCATTGTAGATGTGTAAATTGTGGTGAATTTGATTATCCTGAAATGTTAACAAAATGAAATCAACCAACGCATTCTATACTTTGGGACTGTGGAGAACGAGCAGAACTATGGAAGCAATGAAGTTATGACTCAATAGTTTTCTAGGAAGAGGCGATTCAGTTTTACTAGAATTCTAATAGTATGTTTGCAAGATATGACCTATTTAGCCTTTCCTAAAAAATGCTAAAAAGAGCATGTCTAAATAGAATGTTAATTGAACACAGCCCTTTGGGGCCATACAAAGCATCCTCTATCTATCTACACTTATCCTACACATTCTCTTCCTCCTGTCTTCAACTGACGGTGACTTGTGTGTACCCACAAGGCCAAAGGTCAAGGGTTAGCATCTTATGGCTGTATAATGTGTGGATTGTTGTGATGGGATTCCCAATCAGATCTGTCTTTCTCTTTTTCAACAGATATTCTACAAAACTCTGAAAACTAGAGCAAAATTAAGAGATGACAGGAATTATAGACTGATGCCAGAGATAAGGTGATATTTTGGGAGTTTGTGACAATCACATTACATGTTTTGAATTTCGCTACACTATAAAGAAACATGTGATGGTGTAATAATTGATGTCCATTTGTTGTAATGAATGAAGTGTTGTTTGTAAACATTTGATCACATGTATTTCACAGGTTTTGTTTGTAGCTTTGAGTTTGATCTCTTGATCTCAATAAAAATCTATGCACATTTGAGCAAACATGATAAATGTGGTTTAATTTGATTTTGATTTCATACAAACAAAAGATACAAACTCCACCTCTAACCAGAACCTCAATGTTGTTGAATGTAAGATTTTGGAATTTTGCCCTTATGTGTAGAAAAAGGCTATGGCGTGCTACTTGTGGAAGACCATTTAATAACATGGGTTGTGTTACTCTTTTCTCCACTGCATTTAAAGGCTGTGAGTGCTGTGTCAATACACATAATTCAGGGCTGCATGAAAAACCACATGATGCACACTAAGTAGAAAGCCTAAATATTAATGACACCAGTGGCGTACTGATAAACTAACAGCAGAATTATAGAACTTTATTTATCCCTATATATATATATATATATATATATATATATATATATATATATATATATATATATCCTGTAAACACTTTTTATGGGACATCAGGAAAGTGAGGGTATATGGATAAATTCTTGGAATGTATTATGTATTTACTCTCCTTCTTGGCATTAATTTATGTGATACCTGAAACTCACAATCACACAAATTGAAGATGACTTGAGCCATGAGTCATGATGGTGCTTTCAAAACTATCCATGAGAACAACAATCATGAGAATCAGGTGTTGAATACTTACATATACACATGACATGTAAGCAGCAGATAAATGCAGCATCATGGCTTTATGAAAGCATCATGTTGAGATTGTGAAAGGAAAATCAAGACCAGGCACGTTTAAAAAAAAAAAAAGAAGTTTTTAATGTATGTCAGGACATATGTTAAGAGTCAGATATTTAGAACCTCAATGTCGCTGATGTGCCAGGAGTCCAGCATCTTGCATCTGTATATGATAGTGGTACTGTAATAGGACCTGCAGCCATCGTCATTCTTGATTTATCCACAAGGAGACTCATTGCAAAATCTAGGAACTTTGTAAACATGCAGAGAGAAAGGAGGAGTAAACCATTTAAGATGTTGAGACACTTCAGTCCTGCAACATTTGTAGCCTAAGGCTAAACCTGCAAATAGAACAATGTGTACACAGTGTAAAAGTGCTAAGGTTTTTCATTAGATAAGTGCAGCCTATTATCTAAGCTGCTGATTCAGAAAAGCCACCCTGTACTGCTTCAGAGGGTCCAACACACCAGATGTGCTCCACCAGACACAGCCCTGTCCCATGAACCTCATTCAACCCATAAACATAATCTACTTTCCGCAGGTATGTGAGCTGGCAGATAATAGGACACAGTCTGGAATTTCTGCAGTCTTTAATTTAGTACATTTACTTTAAATACTGTTTGCCCTCAAAATGAAATGAATGCATCTTAAGATGTTAAGATGTTATAGATTTATTTTTTTTTTTTTTAATTTTATGACTTCTACATTATCAGGTCAATACAAAAAAACACATTTTAGATTCCCAAACATTAGTTTTCTAGCACAAAATTAAATGTTACAAAAAAAAATTTTTGGTTTGTCATTAAAGAAAGCAGCATATTACATAAGAGGCCACTTTTCAGACAAAAAACACAATGAAGGCTGCTGGGTTTTTCTGCAAAAATAAGAAGCGAGTGTGAAAGTCAAAGTCTCCAGAAGAACTGTGGCTGGTTCTGCAAGATGCTCAATAAAACTTACCAGCTCATTTCCTTATAAAACTGCACTAATTGTACCGGAGACTACTATTTTATTTTTATTTTTTGTCACACCAAATATTGACTTTGTTTCATTTATTACTGTTTACTGCTCTTTACAGTATATTATGCATTTATGATTTATGGTCCATTAGTTTCTTTCACACAAAAGTGTAAAGGAGATACTTCCACTCAAATCTCTCTTTGGTCTACAAACGCCTAATTATGCATCTTCCCTGAAGGTGCTTTAGTTTAACACAAGCCAGATCTTCAGCTCTTACAACAGCAGAAGCCCCCCTCTGATCATTTGTCTACAGATGAAATAAATGTTGGATCAAGGCCAAGCGGGCTGATGTAAGAGTGTGTCTGTGTGAAAGATCGAGGGCATGTAGGGGGTGATCATCAAGCAAAGAATACCCTCAGGATTGGGTCCATTTCTTATTCAGTGATTCCTGTCAAACGTGAGAGAAGGAAAATTTGCCCTGTAATTTTGTACACCAGATCCCTTTCGGGTTGCTGTGAGTGTGGAAAAACCCATAGAGTGTGTTACTATTACTATATATAGTGCTGTGAAAAAGTATTTCCAGTATCCTGATTTTTTCTGTTTTTGTGTATATCTCATACTAAATTGGATCAGAAATTAAAACAAAATCTAAGATAAAACAAAGGCAACCTGAGTAAACACAAAATACAGTTGTTAAATGATAATGTTATTTATTGAAGCAAAAAAAGTTATCCAATACCAACTGGGCCTGTGTGAAAATGTATTTGCCCCCGTAGTTACTAATTCCCCAAATCTATGAAACTGCATTCATAATGGGGTTCAGCTGGACTAGACACAACCAGGCCTGATTACTGCAAACCCTGTTCAAACAAATCAACACTTAACTAGAACATTTTCAACAGCATGAAGTTGGTTAAAAGGTCTTACTCAGTAACACACCATGCCAAAGTTGAAAGAAATTCCAGAAATTATGAGGAAGAAGACAACTGAAATACATCAGTCTGGGAAGGGTTACAAAGCTATTTCACAGACTCTGGGACTCCAAAGGACCACAGTGACAGTTATCTCCAAATGGAAAAAAAACTCAACACCGTAGTGAACCTTCCCAGAAGTGCCCAACCTTCCAAAATTCCTCCAAGAGCACAACAACTACTCATCCAGCAAGTCACAAAAGAGCCAAAGACAACATCAAAGGAAATAGAGGCCTCTCTTGCATCAATAAAGGTCACTGTTCATGACTCTACTATCAGAAAGACACTGGGCAAAAATGGCATAGATGGAAAAGTGGCGAGGTGAAAACCACTGTTAACCCAGAAGAACATTAAGGCTTGTCTGAATTTTGCCAATACACACCTTGATGATCCTCAAACCTTTTGTTAAAATGTTCTGTGGATTGATGAGTCAAAAGTGGAACTATTTGGAATACAGGGGTCCCGCTACATCTGGCATAAACCAAAAACCAAATTTCACAAAAAGAACGTCATACCTACGTTCAAGCATGGTGATGGCTGTGATTTGCAGACTTCAGCTAGTCATCAGCTGCCAAACATTTGTAACCGAGTGTTAAACATAATTTTATTTATGTGAGGGAAGAAATGGTAGGGGTTTATTTATTGCTATTGGTATGAGGCTTTAGGGAACATTACTCCCTAATGCTGAATACTTACTGAATATACTGTATTACAGTTGAGTGGCCTGCACCTATGTGCATATTGACCTAGTTTACTGAGTAAAAGTTTGCCAATATTGTTTTCACATTACCAGTGTTTGTGTATCTGTGTGTCTAGATCTATTTTTTTTTTAAATTCTGAACTTACATGTTTAACTTCTAAAACAACCAATTAGTTATGAAGCCGTGCTTCTATGTTTTATTGTTTTCTCTATTTTTGTACAGATAAAAAGATTCAAAAGATAAAAGGTTTTGGCAACATGTGTCAAAATAAAAAATTTATTCCTTCCATGCCAAATCTTAAGAGCCTCAGGGAATGAAGGCCTTCATCTCTGAGCGACTACGACTGAGTGACAACATCTGTCCTGGTAGTAACATACCAGAACGCAACAAGGAGGACATTAATGTAATGCCATGGTTGCAGTTATGCTGCTTCTTTATGAGCATGTTCCAGTTTCCAGTCAAATGGGAGAGATTATTCAGAGAAAATGATACACCAAGGAACTCTTAGCAACAGCAGGGGAACCTTCTGTCTAATAAATCATCATTTAGCTTATCTTGTTATTTTTGCGTTGTTTGGAAGGACTCACACAGCAAGGAACCAACCCATTTCCTTGTGAACTTGTAGATGATTGTCCTACTAACAAGGAAATTAAATTATGTATTTGTTGCCTCATTTGCACAAGCATTAATACTACAGAAATCCCAGTTCTGTGCTACAGTTCTGCTAAATACTGTATAATTTATAATAATAATAATAATAATAATAATAATAATAATAATAATAATAATAATAATAATAATAATCACGATTAACCTCAGAGTGCATGCATTCAATAAACATTTATGCGGCTATATGGGCTCAACCCTAAGGCAAAGTTTATAAACAGTACACATCATATAACCTATTTCAGTGCACAGGAACAAGCTTCAGCCTGACACTTGAAGAATAGTTATGGGTTCATGTGTTCAATAGTTAAGGAATTCCAATGCTGTTTTTAATTCCTTTCTAGTGGCGCATGCACGATTGTTGTGCATGCAGCATATCACTCTTTTGTCATGAAGAAAGAGAACCAGGACCCTCAGTGTAGTAAGGAGGGGTGCCTTTTGCACCCATGTTTAGTTTGCCCTTTCAGTGAGTAACGCATTCAAGCTGTGTGTCATCCCTGAATCCTTTGTAAAAAGCCAGGACACAACCAAAGGCATTTGTGACAAAAGATTCACTCTCCAAAGGAGGAGTGGGGGGGTGTAGTGGTTGGATATGCTTTGTGAGCTTTCTTCAACATAAGAGATCAAATACAGGATAACCTCAACAGACCCTCATTGCTCGTTCACTCATGAGGCTTCAATTACTGTGTGTCAGTGGCCAGCCAATGGAGGGCCTCAGCAAAGTCTCGCCCATTCACCTCCATTCCACATACTCTGGTTCTCACAGAGCCTTGCGAAACACCACTGACTCTCCTGCCTGCAGGCACTGATGCAAGGCAGAGCTTGGGAAAGCTAAAACCAAGCTAAAATGGCCTGCTAATTGCAACATCTTGCACCAATCGGTGAAGATGAAAACCCAGCGGAAGTCTTAACACCGTGCAGCAGTGCTATAGCTGCCAGGCTTTGCCACAGGATGGAAAGTCTTTAGAGGAAGTCATAGCTTAATACCACTCCATGTGTCAAATGCTTCCATGATGATTTTTTCAGGTATTATGGGTGGGGGGGTGTTATGGTGGGTTCCTAGGGGTTGGGGCTCCTATGGCCGGTTGCACCAGCTGTGCGTAAGTTACAGCCTAGTTGCGACGTAAAGGGGCACTAAGTTACCATTAAACTTAGTTTAAACGTAACTCTATATTCCAAATAAATATTTACGGAAGCCTCTGCCTGTGAATAACGGTCGGAATGAGATGGCAACCAGATTAGATTACATCGATGAGCTCGTAATTGATGATGAAGAACCGCATGTTCGTCGAAAGGTTTTACGAGACAGACATCATCCTTTGGATATTTATGATGATGTCGACATACATTCAAGGACTGTTTTGTTTTCTTTGTATCCATCAATTAAAATGAGAATTTCTTCCTGACTGAGATTTTTCTTCCTGTTTCTTTTCTCCTACATGTGTGGGCTATTAAGACCTTTTTCAATGAAAAGTTTAATGTTGAGTTTGATAACATCTTTTGCCTTTGTTTTTTTTTGTTTTTTTACTTTCAGTTCAGGCCAGGCCAGTCAAGAAAGAGCTTGAAATTATACGCAGTTCAGACTATTTCCTGTTTACCATTTGAAGGCTTCTGATTGGGTTAAGAAAAATATACATAATTCTATGCGACTACGCATTACATTATGGAGAGCTTACGACCTACTAACTACGTTCTGCCTTAACAACAAGTGCTGCAGCTGAAGTAAGTGCAGATTTAGATACAAACTAGCTAGTAGTTACTACGCCTCTAGTTTGGACTTTACGTTCCAGTTTAAGTAAGAACTTACGAACAGCTGGTGCAACCCTACCCTAGTGAATAGCTGTCCAGTTCACAGGGATTACAATGGCAGTGAACTTGGCTATGGCCACAAGTTCCTCCTGCTCTGGCTATCTTAGAGGAAAATGCATGTTTTTCAGAACTCCAAAACCTGGTCTTGATTTCTATGCTGTGTCATCACAACATGGAAATACAGAGTTCTGCCTCTTAACTTGTTGAATTTAGTCACTACTGACCCAAAATCAGTACAATAGTCCTACGTAATAGAACATCGGCACTGCCAGCCTGCTCCGGCATCAAAATCTCTTGTTGACCTATTGCCTATCAAGTGTGAAGTCCACTTTATGACCTGTAGGAAGAATGGGAAAACAGCTCCATAAAATCTGACAGAAGCAATAGATAGTTCCTACATATTTTGGACCTTGAAGCACATATTTATGGCAGTCTGAGAAGTCTGAGAAGATCATAGCTGGAGTAAAAAAAAATATGGTAGCACCAAAATGAAGCACTTATCTACATTAATATGTGGGTGCATGGGGAAAAGGTTGCTTTTACAAAGATGTGTAAGCATCTGGCTGAAAACGGCCTGTAACCACTTACATTCTTTTGCTTTCAAATATAAGCACTACCCTGGATATTCCTGTATAACTACAGCAGTGGTATTTGGACAAGTGTTTAGTTGCTAAGCTAAGATTAATTTTGGAAATGCATTCAAGCTTTATAAAACAGAGCACCCAAAATCAGCCACTTACAGAAGATTAAAAGTGATTTATGCTTATTATGTTTATTAATACGTTTTTTTATATCTTTTTTTGATGTCACATCAGTGTAAAGTGATATCAACATTTGCAAAACCATAAGATACCACTGTTTTATTGTCCACACTAAACACCTGCAAATCATGCATCTGTTATCTCAATGTACTGCTTTTTCACAGATTTTCAAGCCTGAGCTTCAATTCCATTGCTTTCTAAAACATACCCTGTGTTCTATTTGTTTTTTATATGTAAAAGTATTCCACTGTTAAATATCATAAACTAAAATGTCAAGTGCCTCACTGGCTGGGTTTAGGGCATCCTATGTCACAGCCAGGTGGGGAATGTGTGGAAGCTTTATGTAATCACAGGTCACAGAGCCATAATTAATTTAATATTTATCAATTTGGCCAATCTATAATATTCCGTAGTGCTTTATTTTATCAATACCTGTTTTTTTTGGTTTTTTTTTTAAATATTCCATCATAGTTAGCTGTATCAAATTATTCTTAAGGTTTAAAAGATATATTTCCTCTTTACTAATATAATAAACTTGTCTGCACACTTATAGATGTGCCAAATCAAGGCCAGCCATGAACTATCCTTTTAATTTTTTTTGCTGAACAACTATAATTAGTTTCTTTTCCAACTTGTGCAATATGAATCTACATAAATAAAGATAGAGCTTTCATCCATGCCCTATGATGTAGCATGTCTCAAAGGAAGCACATGGTAGCCCTAACCTTTCCTGGTTGCTAGTTGCTGCATGATAGAGGAGAACAAGTTAGTGGGTGGAACTGGCAAATGACCAAATGGGGAAAACTTTACTAAATGTTTACGCATGTTCTCATGTATGAATACAGAACCAAATTACTCCTATCTATAATTTCTGCCCCATACTCATCACTATACCAGAACTTCCTGTCCTATTCTCATTTCCTGATATTGAGAATTTGTTTTCCCTTCTGTTAAGCATAATGTGCCCCTTCCAGACCATGTGCAGTGGACTGTATCTGCCCAGACTGACTTCTTCACCCCAATATTTCACATCTTCACCTCATTCTCTCTCACTAACTGTTCCCTTCATTACTGTTTTCCATTCCAGAGTTATGACTCTTTTGAGTCGCAGATCTATATGTTGAATCCAGCTGTCCTTTCAGTGACCCTTTTCTGAGTTTCAACTGAGGGTCCAGGTGTCTGTCCTAATGCTCACATACCTGTTGTTTTAGACCCTGTTCTGTGTATTTAGAGAAAATTGCATCTGATCCATACTCCCAGAGTCCAACAGACCCTAACTCTGCTGTATGTGCCCTTGCTAATGGCTGTAGCAGAGGGATCTTTAAACTCGAAGCTCAATAGATGATCATAGTGTCAGTGCCCAAAGTTCAGGGATCTCTTCCAGAGCACTCTTCCAGAGCACTTTTTGTAAAAGGTCTTAGACCCTCCAGTTGGTGATTAAACCACCACCATGGCTTCCCTTGGACCTGTTGACTGAAGATGGTTTTGGCTATAGTCTCTACAGGTCAGCAGGCTGCTTCAAGGCTGTTTCAAGGTGTTTTCTCCACCCCAGGAGCACTGGATTGAGTTTCACACACAGCAGGCCTGGATCTCAGAACTGACTCTGGAGCCCCAGAGTCAGCAGGGGGTTTGAGCTTGAAGGAGGGAGAAGACATTTCAGTCAATATTAATACCATGGTCAAGTATTGTAATCATAGCCTTTTCTATCTAAGCACACACAGAACACAACGTCTTTTCTTTATTAACTTTTTTTTTTTCAACAGTTTATTTGTACATCTGGACATCTATATGTTGACAGTTTCATTGCATCTGCATTTTCTCTATTTTCCAGACATCTTAACTCAAGCACTGGGTGGCTGTGGCTCAGGTGGTAGAGCGGGTTGTCCACTAATCATAGGGTTGGCGGTTTGACTCCCAGCCCACATGACTCCATGTGCTGAAGTGTCCTTGGGCAAGACACTGAACCCCAAGTTGCTCCCGATGGCAGGCAGGTGCCTTGCATGGTAGCTCTGCTGCCATTGGTGTATGTGTGTGAATGGGTGAATGAGACACAGTGTAAAGCACTTTGTGAACTGCGACGGTTAAAAGGTGCAATATAAGAGCAGACCATTTGTTAATGTTTAATTATCAATGCATAACACCATGTTGGAAGAAATCTGTTTTATTTATAAGATCTAGGGGTAATGTCTAATCAGTTTTGATGATGGACCTTCCTGGCTGTGAATGCACAAAATATGGCCCAAAAACACAGGCATAACACAAATGCCACACAATTCAGCATTGCCCAGAAAAAGATCTTTATTGTTGTATCTTCAAAGATAAATATTGTTTTTAAACCATAGTCATGCAATTCCCTGTTTTTGAACTTTTTGGTCATACCAAGGCTCTCCAGTGGGTTGTTTTTAACTGTCAGACAACAAATGCCTAGAAGTTAATCAAACCACAGTCTTGGGATTTAAAGTTATAATTTTTTACTCCTGAATAAACACTAGCTGACACAGTAGATAAAAGGTGATGCAGAAACAGTACATATGAATGTGCTGTTGCGCCATGCTTTAGAGAAGATATCTCTTCACCTGTCCCCTGCATTCGTCCTTACTGAAAGTTTAATCATACTTTTGGACAGCCTATTTCTGAACCCTGTAGCCTCCTAGTGCTGACTGTAATGGATGAATCTGTTTGGAAATCCTTTGGCCATTAAATGGAAATTTGCCGTGACCGCATGGGAAGTTCTGTGCTGGAAGGAGAGACCAGTTCTGTTTTTATTCTTTAGGAGAGTTTAGGGGAGAGAGATGGAAAGAGAGAAAAGAAAAACTAATGAATAGGTTGAAAGTAATCACATATAGTGAGAATGTTAGAGCAGGTTTCAAATACAGTTGTTTTTATTATGCATTGTAGAAGTAGTGTCCCTATAATTGAATTAAATAATTAATTAGTTAGTCAATTGATGTTTAGTTGTAAGCTAAGATGTATTTGATTAACAGAACTACTAATCAACAATCGAAATGTACTAAATGTTTTAGTATGTTTATCATGCTTGTAAATGTTGTATAAAAACAGATCAATATAAAAACAAGTTAATTTGCATGTTATGAATTATGCATTATGTGTATACAGTGCTTCACAACACATGACAGTTTAGCTCAGTTAGCTCCACATGCTGTGGAAATGAGGCACTAATGTAAACAGCCCAGCAGACGAAAAATGATTTAAACACAAAGAATGAGCACAGTTCGGAAAAAGAAGACCTCAATATTTAAAATGATCATTAATCATGTGTTGTAAGGATAAAAATGTGAAACGGAAAAGTCAAGTGGAACAAAATAATGAACCTAATATGTTGTGTCTGCATATGTGGATAATACGCACTTCATGTGTGATCCTCATTTGTAGATTGTATTGGCAAGTGGCTTAGTGGTTTGACTCCACACTTGTGTTGCAGTCCACTTATGAACAAAGACCAAGAACAAGATTCCATGGGATCAAATTAAGGCATGTTTTTAATGATGTTGGGCAATGCAGATATTTAACATGTTGGGGAAATTTAGACTCCCTTTTCTGTTTGGTGCTTTACAGCATTTTACAGCAATCTTTGCTAGGAGAAGATGGGGAGAAGTGACTAATGGTGTTTAGATTTGATCTTTTGGCCTTGCAACAGTCAGCGCCTAAATTTTTCTGTTTTGGTCAGCATGATCAAAGTGGCCAATTTGAAAACATTATTCATACAAAATCAGATATCCATGTGTCCTGGAACCAATGTAGTAGAGTAATCCAAATCAAGTCTGTCTTATTTATGTTGATGTAGATTACATTTAATGCAAAGTCATGCAACCAAACTGGCACCACAACATAGGGTTTCCTGGAATCCTTTGCGTTTCCTCAGAAAGCACAGACTAGACACAGACGAGTTTAACTACTACAAACCAAAGCTAGTGGTAGTTTTCTTTACTTAGCTAATCTTTGAGATAACCTTGTGTGGTGCATAGATAAACACTACAGCATATGCTACCATAACTCAAAGAGTCTAAATGGGCCTACAACCCTTGTTGTTTTGTGCCTGACTCAGGTGATGTTTTAAATCATGTACAGACATGAATACAGAGGAGCACAGAGTGGACAAAAAGGAAAAGTAATGCATTGGTCACTGGGGACAGTATTTGTGAAGAGTGCTTGGATCTCGCAGACTGCCACTTGCGGCTTTATTTTTTTATTTGTTTATTTATTATTATTGTTATTGTTGTTGTTGTTGCCGTTTCCTTGCTGCTTTTATTTCATGTTAAGCTCATCTTTATTAGCAAATAATCTGCAGGGTTCTATTGCTCCAGGCTGCCATACATTTAAGCTTATTTACACTAAATAAAACACCTTTAATATATAAATAGCTATAAAAAAAAATTATAATAAATGACTAAGAAAACATATGTGATTATAAGGATCTGAATTCATGTAAAACCCTCTGTTCAGAGTCATGTTGTGAAAAATGTTACTAAACCTGCAGATCAGGTTTTGTTTTGTGTCTGACTCAGGAGACATTTTAAATCATGTACAGACTTGAATACAGAGGAGCACAGAGCGGACAAACACGGGAAAACTAATGTTATTCTTGCTGCAGGTAAGTGAATGAAGAGCCCTATTTAAATAGAAACATCATTGTAACAGAGCTGGAAATACAGTACTGCTTTAACTAGGAATCTTAAAAATATCAATTTTAACTGCCAAGGCAGTCAAAGAAACAAAGCTGTAGCAAATCATTTTCATTAGGCAGCAGCTGATTATTTCCACATCTGACTATTTTACTGTGCATCTTTTTTAAATAAATAAATCAATTAAAGGATTATAAAATTTGCTTCTAAAGGACAAGATTCTTGAAAGACAACTAATGTAGTATTCAGAAACAGTGTAGGCTTTATGGTCAATTAAAATCTTGAATCATACACAGATTTTACAGGGAGAACAATGTGTTGGGCATTCTCCTAATGGTGATGTAATGCTGTATTCAAAATGTGCTGACTGGCTATGTGCTATGAAAAAGTATTTGCCCCCTTCCCTTATTTCCTCTATTTTGAATATTTGTAACACTATATGGTTTCAGTCAATAACATCAAGCCAAGCTATCCACTGAATAATGAATGAGACTTGAGCGTTGACTGAGAGAGGGGGAAAAGTGTGAGAACAGATTATTAGGTATGCTTGTGTCCTATAGTGGTTTCAGAGGATGTGTGTTGTGTGAAAAGTGCAAGCAGGGACTTCATCAGGACTAGCTTTGACAGCAAAACTAAAAGGGAGAGACAAAAGGTGCACACAGGCTTGAGCACACCCTGGGACTGTCATGCGATGGCGTTTGAGATGGATGCAAATGCTGTTTAGAAAATTATTTAAAAAGACCAGCAAACAGCTCCAAAATGTGAGGCAAACAGAAATAAGCAAGAAGTCAGGCGATCAGCAAACAACAATGCAAGGGCAAATACAAAAAGGTTTGCATGATTAAAACTCGGGTGACTGTGAATGCGATGGTGCAATGTTGTGATGGGGATTGTAGTCCATGGCGGCCATGTTTGTAGGCCATGGTGTGTTCTGGGAAGTGGAGTCTCTTGCTAATTCTGACAGGGACATAAGCAACCTACCACGAACATTTTACCAGTTTCCAAAACTCTCTATGCCCATGAACCCTCCAGATCTGGGCCTATTAAGAAATAGCTTGACTAAACAAACAGGTTTCAGCCTAGAGTTAAAGACTGAGACTGTGTCTGAGTCCCAAATTCTGTGTGGAAGGCTGTTCCATAATTGGGAAGCTTTAAAAAAAAGAGAAAAGGGTCTGCCACCTGCTGTAGTTCTTATTATTCTAAATTTTACTGGAGTTAATGCAGTGTGGATAAAATAGGAGTGGTGTGATACAGTTTTTTGGTTCTAGTAAGGACTCTGGTTACTGCATTCTGGACTAACTGGAGCTTGTTTATGCACCTATTGTATCATCCAGACAGCAAGGCATTACGATAGTCCAACCAAGATTAACCTCTACCAAAGTGATTGAAAGGCCAAAGTGTGGAGAAAGAAAGGATCTGCTCATGATCCAAAACATACAAGCTCATCTGTGAAACATGGTGGAGGTAGTGCCATGGCTTGGGCTTGGATGGCTGCTTCTGGAACAGGCTCACTAATCTTTATTGACGATGTAACTCATGATGGTAACAGCTGTAGGAATTCAGAAGTTTAGAGGAACATTTTGTCTGCCAGTTTACAGAGAAATGCATCCAAATTAATTGGGAGGAACTTTACCATGCAGCAAGACAATGATCCAAAACACACTGCCAACACAACAAAGGACTTCATCAGGGGGAAAAAGTGGAAAGTTTTAGAATGGCCAAGTCAATCACCAGACCTTAAGCCAGTTGAACAGAATTTCACCTCCTGAAGAGGAGACTGAAGGGAGAAAAGAATAAAACTGAAAGAGGTTGTGGTAAAAGCCTGGAAAAGCATCACAAAAGAAGAATTCAACAATTTTGTGATGTCAAAAAGTCACAGGCTTGATGCAGTTATTGCAAGCAAGGGATATGCAACCAAATATTAAGTGTTATTTGCTTTAATTTACTTCTAGACTTATCTGTTCCTATACTTTTGCCTGCCTAAAAATTGGGTGGTCTCATACAAAACGTTCTATGCTTTTTGTTGTTTAACATATCTAGATGTAAATACCAGGAAATAAAAGCTGAAATCCTAATCTCTCTTCTCATAATTGTCTTTTGATCTCAAACCAATATGTCTTTGGTGCATAGCACAAACAATTGAATTGGCCTTGCCATTCCAATAGTTTCAGAGGGTACTGTATAATCAAAAATCTTACTTCTAGCTGCCTGTGGTCCTAGTAGAAGTACTTTTGTTTGTTATTGGAATTAAGTAGGAGGAAGTTACTCAGCATGCAGTGTCTACTGTCCTTTACACATTCCTCAAATTTTAAGCTGTGAAAAGGGAAAGAGAAATAGACAACAAATGATAATGGTAGTGTAGAAATTACCGATGACAAAAATGTCTTGGCATACGATTCAAAAACAGGAACTCGTTACATTACATCATTACATCATAATTATTAAAGAAATCCCCAAAATATTACCATCCCTGTAAATTATGAAATTTCTGCAAGCTGCAGCTTTTATGGAGATGTCTTAAAGCTGATGTACTGTATAACTTAAATGCTCACAGAAGTCATGATTCTGGATTAAACTCATTTTTATAATTGTAAATGTTTTTTTAAATAAGTATTTTTGCAAGTGAAATGAGTAGGTGTACATAAATTTAATACTGTTACATTATTTTACAGTTAGAAGCTAAGAGTTGAACAAATGAAATACAGTATCAATACTTAATTTTAGTAGAGTAAGAGGTGCACAGGAGGGCAATTTTGTGTGTTTATAGTTTGTTTATTTAAATTTCTTTTTCCTGTAGGTTTTCTGTTGCATTTTTTGTGTCGTGTACATGTCAATGTGTGTGAGACAGGTAAGTAGATCCATTGTTTCATGAAATAAAAATGCATACTTACTTACTGACTGAGGGACTGACTGACTGACTGACTTATTTGCTTGTTTACTGTGTTTACTGTACATTGAAAATCTGGAAATTCAAGATGTTGCGCAATTTCTAGGTCACTGTTTAAATTTAAGCAAATTTGTGATACTGACCATGTTAAATCCTTTATACACAAGATCAAATATGTTCAGATGACATGCTGATGGATTTGATCTAACATGGGTCATCAGGCTTTACACGAAAATATGGAGTCCACGTCAGCTTGACTGCACACTGTCAATAAAGCATAAAGGGGACATACAAAATACTAACAAATTCTGAAATCCATATGAATATTTCTAAGATTATACTTTTCATAAGTTGTTACTGATAATATCATTTGTATCATTTTGTATTGACCAGATAAGCAAAGTAGTAAAGTATTTATCTGTTACGTCGCACACAATTTCTTAAGTATTAAAATTATGAATGAAATAGTATTTCATATTGCACATGAGTTACAACTGTAAAGCTTAGCACCTTGTCTGCCATGTCTAGCATTCTTTATTGTACATTTAATTATTTAAAAACTAGCCGTTTTAAAATCAATTCTGAACTCTAAGATGTACGACAGATAATGATCCTCCTCTTCTATTTTCTTTTCTTTTCTTTATTCATTTAATGTTTTTATTGCTTACAATGTATATATCCTAATTCTTTCTGTCAGGGAATGCAAAGATGGGACAAAGATATCCGTATCAACCACAAAAAAAAGGTAACCAGATTTTCTTCCTGAGTTTAGTCCAAAGTAGTATTCCGCTGCTGTTGTATTTTAAACATGAAGGCTCATTCACACTGGGCACATCATGTTTCATGTAACGTGTTGTGTCACACCACACCGGCTGCTATAGGATAGCATCAAATTCTAGCTTGTGTATAAGTGATGTGTATACTCCATAGAATACAGAATTAATGACCAATGGGTGAGTTGTGGCTGAGAGGGATGTGGTTATCAGCAAGGGTTTCCAGTAGCTCTCAAACTACACTTATTCCAATAAATATTCAAGATCCAAGACCTTTATTATGCACAAGGTTCCTTGTACAATGAGATACTTAGATTAAGAAATATAATAAAGAAAAATAAAATACATTTAAAACAATATATGAAAGCGTACGGTACAGTGAAAACATTTATTAGATCAGATTTTTTTTTTTTATTTCCTGATATTTACATCAAGATATGTTAAATAACTTAGATGATGGCACCTTTGATGATAGACCACCCACATTTTAAGTGAGCAAAAATATTAGAACAGATAGCCTTAAAGGAAATTAAAGTAAATGACACTTGCTGTTTGGTTGCATATCCCTTGCTTGCAATAACTGCGTCAAGCTGGAAACCTTCTTCTTTTGAGTTGCTTTTTCAGGCTTGTACTGCAGCTTCTTTCAGTTGTATTTTGTTTTGAGAGGTTTCTCCCTTCAGTCTCCTCTTCAGGAGGTGAAATGCTGTTCAGTTGGGTTAAAGTCTGGTGATTGACTTGGCCAGTCTTAAACCTTCCACTTTTTCCCCCCTGATGAAGTCCTTAGATGTGTTGGCAGTGTGCTTTGGGTCATTGTCTTGCTGCATGATGAAGTTCTTCCTAATCAGATTGGATGCATTTCTCTGTAAATTGGCAGACAGAATGATTCTGTAAACTACTATCATGAGTTACATCATCAATAAAGATTACCCAGATGTCTTCATTGTAGAGAAAAGAAGAATTGGTATGTCCATATGTCCATATGATTTTTCTGGGCTGTCCTGAGCATGTGCTCAATTAACTTCCTGCCCTGTACAATTACTAAACCACATGACAATGCAGTGAGTTAGGATGGTCTCCATTGTGCACCTATAGAAGCTTCTGAGGATCGCCAGTGACATGATGAATTTCCTCAGCCTTCTCAGCCTCTGCTGTGCTTACTTAGCCAGCTGTGCCATGTTCTGCGACCAAGATAGGTCCTCACTGATATGGACACCCAGAAACTTGTGGTTACTCACTCTGTCTGCCTCGGACCCCCCGATCAGCAGGGGCATGTGTTGTCTCTTCAGTCTCTTCAGGTCTGCAACCATCTCTTTGGTCTTGGGGTCATGCTGATGTTTAGGGTGAGATTGTTGTTCTCAATGTGGCCTGTGATCAGGCCAATGACTGTTGAATCGCCTGCAAATTTAATGATGGTATTATCTACATCGATGGCAACATAGTCCTGGGTGAAGCATGTGAAAAGCATTGGGCTGAGGGCACAACCTTGCAGGTGACTGTGTTCATGATTAGAATGTCAGAGATTTACTTGCCAAGGAGGACCATCTGGAGCGTTCAAGTGAGGAAATCTCAGATCCAGTTGCACATGATGGAGGCCAATGTCATGTAGCCTAGTTGTAAGTTTAGAGGGGAGGATTGTATTAAAGGCTGAGCTATAGTCAATGAAAAGCATTCTGACATACAGTGCCCTCCACTAATATTGGCACCCTTGGTAAATATGAGCAAAGAAGGCTGTGAAAAATTGTCTGTATTGTTTAAACTTTTGATCTTTTGTTTAAAAAAATTAGAAAAATACTCTGTTCTCATGGATATCAAGCAATTGCAAACACAACACAGGTTTATATAAAAATAAAAATCTTTGTTAAATATAGGTGTGCAACAATTATTGGCACCCCTATGAATTCATATGAGAAAACCATATTTGACATATATTCCCATTGACATTTTAAATTGTTTTAGTGCATCTGGGTGACTAGGAACAGGAAATTGTTCAACCATGACTTCCTGTTTCACAGGGGTAAAATATGAGGTAACACAGAGGCCAAATTCCCTTAGTCATTCATAACAATGGGCAAGACCAAGGAATAATCTGTAGCTGTGATGTACGGCAAAAGGTTGTTGAGCTTCACAAAATGGGAAGTGGCTATAAGAAAATAGTACAAGCATTGAAAATGCCCATTTCCACCATCAGGGCAATAATTAAGAAGTTCCAGTCGACTGGAAATGTTATGAATCAACCTGGAATTGGACACATATCTATATTGTCTCAATGCACTGTGAAGAGGATGATTTGAGTGGTCAAAAAATCTCCAAGGATCACAGCTGGAGAATTGCAGAAGGCACAGTACTGTGCAAAAGTTTTAGGCACCCTATTTTATTTTATTTTTTTTAGTACAAACTTTTTTACTTTATGACTTCTTTTTAGATTCCCAAACATTAGTTTTCTAGCACAAAATTAAATGTTACCGAAAAATGTTTGTATGTCATTAAAAAAAGCACCATATTATGTAAGAGACACTTTTCAGACAAAAAACACAATGAAGGCTGCTGGGTTTTGCTGCAAAAATAAGAAGCAAGGGCGAAAGTCAAAGTCTCCAGAAGAACTGTGTCTGGTTCTGCAAGAAGCTCAATAAAACTTACCAGCTCATTTCCTTATAAAACTGCACAAATTGTACTGGAGACTACTATTTTTATTTTTATTTTTTTGTCACACCAAATATTGACTACCGTATAATACGGTATTTTTTTTAATGCAGAAACATTTAATTTCATTATTTAGAAGGCATCTTTGCTCTACAGCATTTCTTTGCATGTGCCTAAAACTTTTGCACAGTACTGTAGTTGCATCTTGGGGTCAGAAAGTCTCCAAAACTACTATCCGAAGTCACCAACATCCTCCAACACAAGTTCTTTGGAAGGGTTTCTAGAAAAGAGCCTCTACTCTCATCCAAAAACAAATTCAAGCATCTTCAGTTTGCCAGACACTACTGGAACTTCAAATGGGATCGGGCTCTATGGTCAGATAAAACCAAAATAGAGGTTTTTGGCAATAAACACCAGAAGTGGTTTTGGCGCACACAGAGAGGTAGCCATATGGCAAAGTACCTCATGCTCTTTAATGTTTTGGGGCTGTTTTTCTGCCAGAGGACCTGGACATTTTGTTAGGATACATGGTATTATGGACTCTATCAAATATCAACAGATATTAAATGAAAACCTGAATGCCTCTGCCAGTAAGCTTAAAAAGTTGGGTGAACTGAAGAGGAGAGTCCACCAGCGTTTGAAGGATCTGGAGAGATTCTGTATGGAGGAATGGTCTCAGATCCCTTGCCATGTATTCTCCAACCTCATCAAGCATTATAGGAGAAGATTCAGAGCTGTTATATTGGGAGGTAGCACAAAGTATTGACTAAAAGGGTGCCAATAATTGTTGCACACCTATATTTAACAAAAATATTTTTTTGATAAACCTGTTTTGTTTGCATTGTTTGATATCCATGAGAGCAGAGTATTTTTGTGAATTTTTTTAACAAAAGATTAAACGATAAAGACAATTTTTCACAGCCTTTGCTCATATTTACCAAGGGTGCTGATATTAGTGGAGGGCACCATAGCTGTCCTTTTTTTACAGGTGGCAGAGAGTTCTGTACATGGCTTTTGAGATTGTATCCTCTATGGACCTGTTTAGCCTATATGTAAATTGTAATCAATTGTAAGAGTTGGAGAGTTAGATACTGTAGTCTATGATACAGTATATGAAATGCCTTGCCACATTTTTCTGGTGTTATCCATGGTGCAAAGCCTCTTTAATCTTTGCTTGTACAGCTTTTTGCCATCTTTTATGCTCTTGGAAACATCATACCTTGTTTGTTTATAAGCCTTGGCATCTCCAGATCTAAAAGACACCGAGAGAGCATGTAAGCTGGACCGGGCTTGGGCACTGATCCAAGGCCTCTGGTTGTAATAACTGTAAATGGTTTTCCTCAGCACAATGTTTTCTGTGCATGTGCTGATGTAGGCTGTCACAGTGGAAGCATACTCCTCAATGTTAACTGTAGAGTCTTGTTTTGTGGCAGCTGTCCTAAAAATGTTTCACTCAGCATGTGCAAAGCAGTCCTTCAGGACAAGTTTCTTCAGACCAAAATCTGATCATTTTATTCGTAGGGGTGCTTTGTTTCAGCATTTGCCTGTATGCTGGGTATAAAAAGTGAGTGACATGGTCTGAGCGTCCTAGTTTAGCCAGGTTTCTGTGAAAATAAAAGCAATGCCGTTTTTGTATTCCCATTGTGTCATGGTAAAGGCTCTTAACTCATCCATTTTGTTTGAGCATGTTGGCCAGCAGTAGGCTCAGTAGAGGCATCATCCACGGGCACTTCACTGGGAGACTTCAGTCAGTCCAGATTGGGACGAGCACCTTCAGCACCACCACACTGAGCACTGGTGCTCCCCAGGGCTGTGTGCTCAGTTCACTGCTGTTCACTCTGCTGACTCACGACTGTGCAGCAATGCAACCAAAGCCCTCATGTCCCTCATGGCCAGACTGTGTAAACAGCTTTTTCCCCCAAGCCATCAGACTCCTCAACACTCAGAGACTGGACTGACACACACATACACACACACTTATACTGAACTGAACACCATCCCACTCCCCTTGCAATTTTTGCACATTTCTGTAACGACTACCTGTACTTTTGCTGCTACTAATTTTTAAAATATAAAAATATTTAAACATTTTCTTGTCACTATTATACACTTTACCTGGCTCCTACCGCAGCAACTGCTATGTCCACATGTGGTATAAGCTAATCTGCTGAATACTATGTCGTAGTATGTTATGTTTAAATTCACAACATTTTTTTATTATATTGTTAGACTTTTGCACTACCTGTTATATCGGACACTTCCACACTAGAACTGTGTACTGGTCTGCGCCACACTGTTACTTGCCCATTGTCCTGTTTTAGGAGTTACTGTACTGTCTTGTGTTGTTTGCACGTGCACTTTATGTAGAATATATAGGTCTTATTTAGTTCTATGTCATCTCATGTGGTTAGTGTGTTGTTTTATGTAGCACCATGGTCCTGGAGGAACGTTGTTTCGTTTCACTGTGTACTGTACCAGCTGTATATAGTTGAAATGACAATAAAAAGCCACTTGAACTTGAACACTTGATGTTAGTTCGAGCCTTTATCCTAGCATGTAATCCTCCTCTTCTCTTAGTTTAGGTAAGATGGAATGGTGCACTGTTGGGGAAACAACACATGTTCTGTGAATATATCAGCCATTTCCTGCTCAAAATACAATTCTGTTTAAAAATAATTACAAATAACTTTTGTAAATTAACTTTTGTAAAATAAATTTGTTCGCAAACTGCTTCATCTCCTTTGTTACCATTTCTCTAAATATCAGCCAGTTGGACGCTGCATAAAGTAGCAGCATTTCAGACACACCATTTAAACTAGGTGTTTATAGATTAAGCCTACTGTTAAGATGTATCTAATAGACTCCCATTATGACCTCTTCACTTCACCTGATGAACAGTGTATTTATTTGATATTCTACTGCTACATGCAAATCATATCCCCAGTCTATCCAAATGAGTGCATTTCTGTATATACTGTAAGTACATGCAAAAGCTATATCGGAAGCTGCAGGTTCTGGGTGTTTACTATTTTGTTGCTAGGTGTTTGCTCAGGTATTTTCATCTTAAATATTATTCAGAAATTAACGGTTAACACTGTACTGGGTTTTCTTCCCTAACAGAAGGACCTCAGTGAACAGGAGCTTCACTTCATTATGAGAATCCTGTCCATTGGATTGGTGGATGCTGACCCTGACATTCTGCACCACTTAAAAGAGTACAGAGATATTTACATAAATTCAGTTTGAGAATGACATCCTCATCCATAAGACATGCTGCTGTGCTAAGCAACAGTAATGACATTTCCTTTCTGACTAGAAGGGGAACACTTCATAACAATAGTTCAGTACATGAATGATTTTTTTTTTTTTTGTTATATTAGAGCAGGCAGGAGATTTCACATTCTGCATCATGTTAAATGGTACTAGAGTTAAGAAACTGCCAAATGTGCACACAACATCTCACTTTTAGCAATGTAATTATTATTTTTTTTTTTAGAAAACAGCACAAATTTAAAAAAAAAAACAAAAACACACATATACAATTTATTGATTGAAGAACACAAAATTGCAAAGTAAGAGCATGACACATTCACTCTCACACATTACCTAAATTTCATGACCTTTATTAATGAAACAACTAAATAGTAAATACTATACTAAATACTAAATAAACAACTCTATTGACGTTGATTTCTAATGTGTCTGAAAGCCCTTTAATGGCTTAACTGATTATGTTTTGTACCAGTCATCAGCATGCATGATTTCCATTGTATCACTGTTTGTCTGGGAATAAAGGTACAATTGTCATTTACTGCATGTAATGTGATGCTTTAAAATGAATTATTTGTATTTCATCATATTTTAATACCCATAATTGCACTGTTTTTCACTGAACTCTTATTTAGCATACCTGTGCACTCAGATCAACTGGTCATTAATGATAAGAAAAAGCTCCCCTTGATTGGAGATTACATATTGTGTATTTTTGAGTATGTAATGTTAATGGAGGAATTTTTTGGTATGACATTTATCAATTACACCAGGTCTCTGATAGCACCTATTATTATGTGCTTTTAGGTTTGATCTGAAACCTGTTATTCCTGTGTAAAAAAAAAAAAAGAAAAAGAAAAAAAAATAGCATCAAGCACAGACTAGTACGATACACTATTGTATGTTTACATAATTTTGTATATAATGTTGCATGTTATGTGTATGTAGTTTTACCTTTTACATTTACATCACCATCACATCATATGCAGAAATGTATGTATATCTGTAACAAAGCAAATTTTGTGACAATAAATACATAAAGCAAGTTATAGATGACTTTATCAGGATAGATTGAATAACTGAATAATGTGGCAGGATGTTTAAGTATGTCAAACTACTCGGGAGAGGGTAAAACTCAATAATTATCAAAAAAATATGTTAAGATTCGTAAACATTATGGCTGGCAAACTTCAATGAATTCTAAGGAGGTGGAGTTGGTTTACTCAAATAGCTGGAATTCATGATTCGTCTTAGGAATTTTAACCAAACTTGAAAGACATGTTCAGTACAAGGTTCTGAAGATGACTGCAAAGGTCATTGAACGGAGGCAAAGTTAAGTTCAAATAGATGTTTCTCAGGAATCAAAAGTCAGATTGAGCTGAAATTTGGTGTGCCACATCATTCTGCTAATCTGTAAATGCATTAGGCCAGGTTCAGCCACTCAGATTTCAGCAGGGTTAGTTCACACAACTAACATTGCGCTATCGTCACAAAACTTGGTAAGTATGTTTATCTATGGTCTCTTTATTGGTCTATGTAACTTGGCTAGAACTGGCAACTGGGGTGTTATTTGCAAAGAATGCTTGGACTGTGAAGATCACCACATGTGGCTATATTTCAAGCTTGGTGTTGGTAAGCCTAATGACTTTGATTGACGATTCTGATCTCATCTCATAATGTTGTTACTTGAATAAATCATCCTCATTTGATGATCTGTGGTCATCATTAACTAGGTCTGCAATAATCTTAGACAGTCTGTGATAAAGAGCCACCTGTTTTCGTCATCACTCAGGTTAAATCCCTCACACAATCCATTTATAAGAAACACTTTTTGTTTGTCTAGGACTTCTGGAAAGATCTAAAATTAAGTGCTATGAACAATCACATTTTCCAGTATAAATCTCTTTAGCAAGTTACTTGGATCTCTCTGGCAAGCTCTTTCTAAGTGCTTTCATCTTGAGAGAAAGTAAGTTGATATTAGCTGACCGCCAAACATTGTAATTTGCTATACTAGCAAGAACAGTAACATGATCTACACAGCCCTTTATCTAAGAGGATATATAACACTGAGGCTTTTGAGTTGGGTTTTAAGGATTAAACTGTATTTTCCCCAGTAAAACTAGGGGGAATAAAATAAAATATTAGATGCCACAAGTGTACCTTCTGCCATCATTTACACATTTGAATGACCATGTAATACGAAGCAATGTGATAACATGAAATTCACGATTACTGTATATGGCCATGGGCATTATTTCGACTAGGACAGCTGTCATTTGCTGCTATTGTCAAGCAACTGTTTGATGCCGTACACAACAGTGCTTCACCTTCGCACGTTCTCTGAGAATAGGCTAATGGTTGAGAGGCAGGAATTTGGCCAATAGTTGCTGCAAGCCCTTTATAATCAACCAACTGGTGTGCGAGAAGGCGGGATTTACAGAGAGGGGTTAAAGCAATGCAAACATGTGCACACATGATGCAGTATCATACCTACAGTCAAGCATGGCGGTGGAAGTGTGATGGTGTGGGGATGCTTTGCTACTTCAGGGCCTGGGCAACTTGCAATAATTGAGGGACACATGAATTCTGCTCTGTACCAGAAAATCCTAAAGGAGAATGTCTGGTCTTCAGTCGGTAAATTGAAATTCAAGCGCAAATGGATTATGCAGCAAGACAATGATCCAAAGCATAGGAGTAAGTCCTAGTCCTAGATGTAGGTGAAAGACTGATCTCCAGTTATTGGAAGCGTTTGGTTGCAGTTATTTCTGCTAAAGGTGGCACAACCAGATTTTAAGTTTAAGGGGGCAATTAGTTTTCCACATTGGTGATAGGTGTTGGATACCTTTTTTGCTTCAATAAAATAAATAAATAAATAAAAACTGTATTGTGTGTTTACTCAGGTTGCCTTTGTTTTATGTTGTATGAGTATAATTTAGTATGAGATATACACAAAAACAGAAGAAATCAGGATGGAGGCAAATACTTTTTCACAGCACTGTATGTTCCCACTGGTCCAATCATGGTATCTTACATCAGTGTTTATCTTCAAACCTGCAAAGTTTTCCTTTCCAGAATGTAACCTATAATTTCATTATCCTTTGTAAGGTCAATCAGTCTGTCATTAGAGAAAGTGTGTCAAATCTGGGTTCACTCAACATAATGATTCCTCTCAGATTGACACAGTTGTCGTTTTTGGTCGTTTAATCGAACTGGTGCATGTATACTGCAAAGTAGCTTATGTATGACTGATCTAGCATTAACCAAGTAAGTAAACACAACACCCTGAATCTCAAAGTCCCCTTTGGAAGAAAACTCCAGTTAGCATTTACAGTGAGGTAGACCAGATACCACATGCCTGGTGAAAATGTTCAGCTATTCAAATGGCCATAGATTCGCCTGCTTAAAAATACTCGCGCTGACATTTCAGCAGTGAACTTAAGTGAGTGGCAGAGAATGTTGGGTAGAAAACCAGACACACACAAGTAGAACCATATCCTGCATTCCGGTAGTGTTTTAAGAAACCCTATTTCCATTGCTATCATTATTTCCCTCTTGGGGGAGTCCCATTCACCATTGAAATACTTGATATTCTCACGTGAATTTTGCTAGATGTGTTGACTCCATTTAACTTGGTCCTTCAGAATTTGCAGAACCTCTTGCTTATTATTCAGTTATTCATCTTAAAGCAAATTATTTCGTAACTACTATGAATTATTTAGGAATTGCAGTGAAACTAATAGGAAACATATGTAGTTACAAGAATAAAGAATTTATGTCTTTTCATATCTAAGGAATTACAGTATTTTATAAAATAAGGGTTATTTTCTTCTGTACTAGCTAGTAAGCACACCTAGCACACAGCTAATCAGCAAACTAGATAGTCGAATAGCTACTCATAGAACCATCACTCTGGAAGGAAATCACTTCAAAACATTGTTCTTATTGCCAATTTGCTAATACCCTTGATTATTATCTTGCAATTGGCCACTCATTCTGAATCATGGGGTGAATTCAACAGAGAACTATACATAGTTTGATACAAAGAATAGAATAACTACATATAGAGTTGTTTGAGCTTAGCAATCTCTCAGGATTTTCATGCACAACAGTCTGTATATTTTACACAGAATGGTGTGAAAAACAAAAAAACATTCAATGAGAAGAAGTTCTGCAGGCAGAAACACCTTGTTGATGAGAGAGGTCAGAGGAGAATGGTCAGACACTTTGGCAGGAAAAGCTGACAGGAAAGCTAATGTAAGTCAACCAAAATTGTGAGCAAAAAAAATCCTCTTAGAAAACACGACGCCTTGAGGTGGATGAGCTGCAACAGCAGAAGTCCACATCAGGTTCAACTCCAGATGATATTTTACCAGTCTTCATCTGTCCAGTTTTGGTGATTGTGTGCCCACTGTAGAATGCAGTTGTGAATTCTGAGATGCTTTTCTGCTCCCCATGGTTGTAAAGAGTATTTATTTGAGTTACTGTATCCTTTCTGTCAGCTCAAACCAGTCTGGCCATTTTCCTCTGACCTCTGAAAAGACAGAGAGTGGACTGAAGTGTCCTCTGCTGTGAGTGTGAGCACTGTGGCTGCCTCATCTCTCCAAGCATGCCATGGATCAATGTGTCCTACAACAGCAGGAACAACACTCATTGCCAGAACAGTCACTGACAATAACAATCTCTGTTGTACCTCACAGGGATCCTATTTTCATATTCTAATCAGTGTTATTTTAGACCAGCTCTCTGTTCATTCTGTCACTGGAGTGGATTTGTTATGATGGCCAGGGTCATGTGAAAGTGTGCCCAGTATACAATATGTGCAGTGTGTGTCACGGGTGTGTGTGTGTGTTTGTGTGTGTTTCATTGCCTGACCTCCTGTGGCTCCGTGCTCTAGAGAGGGAAATGAGTGTGCTTTTATCTGTTCTTTTGAAGTGCCCCAACTACCTGCATTTGCCAACTTCACAAACACTGGCCATTATCTGATATCAAATGCCACATGCATGTTAACCATTCATGTCCCGCAAAAAAAAATTACTTTACATGGAAAAAAGGCAGTTGTGCTGAGATGTTTGCTTGCAATGTGGAATGTGCTAGTTAATTTTAGTAGATTCTTTCATCACTAGGCTTACACCTTAGGCTAACAAGCTGAAATTAATAAAGAAAATGTAACTATGTTCAAGACTATAATTTTCCCCATCATTTGAACTGATGGATTTCACGAAACCCCACCAATTTACAAAGTTCATACTTCTTCATAATGAATGTACTGCACGTTAAAGCTTTATAGCCGTAAAAGTTAATTTTACGCAGTTAAACTGCAGGAGGGAAGAAAAACTGTTACGGTGTCTAACAAGCAAGACTATGCCAGAGGTAGTTAATTGTGGCTGTTAGATTGGATACAAGACGCCATTTAGTTTCCAGAGTGGTGTTTCTGTGCCAGACACAAAGAGATGAGGCCTCCTTGTCCAGGCAACATACTGGGTGTCTGCCATCAGCATGGCAGCTGTGAAGTCTCTCAAGCTCAGGGTGGCTGAGTGAGGATCTCAGAAAACCAAAGATGATTGAGAGATAGATAGTGCTCATTAAGGTGGGTGAAAATAAAGAATGAGCTGACGTGCAGAGAAAGGCATTAAATAAGAAATTCATGTGGGAAAAATATAATGTCATTATAAAAATATTGCAGGCAGAGAGTAAAAGAACAAGAAAGATGCTTTATATATTAACATGAACACACCTTGATGGAATACTGTGGTATTTAAATTCCTTGAACTATGCCAAGAAAATGCTGAAAAGACACCATACCTCACACTCGTTACATCATGTATAAAAAAGATCTAGTGCAGGAAATGACCATTATATCACCCCAGGCTCTCTGTGGGGCTGCTGCCAAGGCCAACATTATATCATACTAAACGTGGAAAAAAGTCACACCCATATATCACATTGTCCAGCTCCAATGGTGTTTACACCAATGGTGATAAAAACCTGCAATGTTCTTCTCTCTGTTAGCATGATGCATGACCATGATTGGAGACCATTGCAGTAAAATGACTTCCAAGGGAGACCTGTCAATTTCTTCATGATTCTGACTACCTTAGATAACAAGTGTCTACATATTCACATCTTGCACAGGTTATAAAATCTCTCTCTCTCTCTCTCTCTCTCTCTCTCTCTCTCTCTCTCTCTCTCTCTCTCTCTCTCTCTCTCTCCCCATTTATGCTAAAATGAAGCATTTACTTCTCTTTTGAAAGCCAGCTAGCTACAATCTGAGTTCAGAGATATCAAGGTGATGACCTGTGATTTACTGAGGTTTACTGGAGGTGAAAAGGAAGCTTAGAGATGGTTGCATTAAATAAAATGTAATTTTAAGGGAACAAGGGAACTGTCACAAAGGTATTTTATGGTAACCTTATTAAAATGGCAGGATTGGTTAATGGTAGAAATAGGTTCTTCTATCATCTCCTCCTGCTGTCTATCATCTACCTAAAATGCATGAGTGCATTTCACTCATCACTTAATTATATTTATGTGCTCATGCATTTTTAAAATTTTATTTATTATGTTTTGTCATTCCCCTCTGAAATAAATTCCTTGTCACACCACTGCAAATTAGTAGCCAAATTTAAACAAAGCTAATGCCTGCAGGACATTCCTTTTTTTGTTGCATTCCATGGAATCCCAGTCCTGATGCACACTTCTATTCTCAATCTATTTGTATATCTATATTTGTATCTGTTCCATCTAATGTATTTGTATTCAGTTTCATTAGTTAGATATACACTACAGTATATGGCCAAAAGTTTGTAGACACAGGACAGTCACACCCATATGTGGTTCTTCCCCAAACTGTTACCCCATAATTGTATTGGATGTCTTTGTATGCTCTAGCATTATAATTTCCCATTACTGGAACTAAAGAGGTGAAATTCAAACCAATTCCAGCATGACAATGCCCCTATGCACAAAGCGAGGTCCATGAAGACATGGTTTGATGGTTGGGGTGGAAGAACTGGACTGTGACCTCCACAGAGCCCTGACCTCAACCCCACTAAATATCTTCGAGATGAACTGGAACACCGACTGCACCCCAGGCCTCCTCACCCAACATCAGTGCCTGACCTCACTAATGCTTCAAAATCTAGAGGAAAGCCTTCCCAGAAGAGTGGAGATTATTATAATAGCAAAGGGGGACTGGAATGGGATGTTTCTGGAATGGGATGCTCACCAAGCACATATGGTCAGGAGGTGATGGTCAGGTGTCCACAAACTTTTGGCCACATAGTTGAGTTCTTATGCTGTATACAAATTAATTCATCCAGAATTCAGTGATCTGTGCCTGTCCACTAAGAACAAATGTATCTTATCCTTAGTTTTTTAACACTTTGAGGAAAAACAGACAAATTCCATTCTCCATCATGACTATTTATGCCAATAACCAAAGCTGCACTTCATAAGGTTGTCAACAAAAAATAAAATGTTCAAACCTAACAGGAATGTTCAGATGTGTTTAATAAGTCTGAAATGACAGTGTGACCGCCAATCCAAAGCAACTCCCTCAGGGCCTAATCCTCCCTCCACAGAAAAAAAAAAAAAGATTCAAAGAGCAGAAGTTGCATAATATTTTTTCTAATGTTTAGACACCTCCAGCAATCTACCTCACTTTGGTTTTCATAAATTCTCTTATTATTTAGTGAAACTGTGCTTTTGTTTATGTAAGTTACAGAGGTTAGGAGTTCCATGTCACCAACCCAAGCGAAGGAGTATTGAGAGCGTGAATGAAGAGGTGGGTTGTTAAACCATGACATGCAGTATTTCATTCAATAAAAAGCCACACAGTGGTCTACCACTGCCTTGCCTCTGATAGTAAAACATGTTGTCTGATTTCTTATAGTGGTGGAGGCCCTATAAACATGTAGCGATGGAGAAATACACATGTGACCCGAGAGTTGACAAATGGGCAAAAGGAAATGGAACAGAGCATTTTAGTGGATGCAGGATTCTTAGGAAATCAAAAGCAGCATGCCAGATGATCTGATAATTGAACTTGGTGTAAGTGTGTTTGTCCGTACAAATGTTTGTAAGCGTTAGTGTGGGAGCACTGTATGAGAGTATGTGATATAGGGAGTGCAGGGGGGGGGGGGGTAAATGATGAAAGTAGGGATAGATAGATAGGGAGAAACACAGTTGTTTTAATGCAAACCATGTGTGCTCTAAATCTTCAGTATTGTTCACAACTAAAACCAGCTGTCCCGTTCTTGGCTCATCCATCTAAATAAACATTCTTTGCTTGGCCTGGAGCACTGAGGACCTGTTGTTCATTAGGAGCCCCTTTCTCCACTGCACCTCTTTCAAGTGTTCCTGAAACGTCTCAAACGTGACATGAAGGGAAAATGAAAAGCTTTACTTCACACAGTGGTTAAGAGGTTTATCCCACCTCCATGCCATGTGCCTTTGTTTTGGTGGCCCTCTGGTGTCAATACTAAGAGATCAGGGCCATTCTGGGTGGGCAGCATCCAGATGGTTGGACTAGGCAATTTTAGAATGAGCAATAACAAAACTGTTTGTATAAATTGGCTCATGTACCAAAGATATGTAGGAGCAACAACAGCCAGCTGCAAAAAGAGTTCCTCTTTCAAATCCTTCATATCTAAACCTTCGGATGCAAATGTCACTTTGGCCTGCAGGAAGGCACAGAATCCTTCCAGATTTTGCAACAGATAATCTCATGAACAGCAGGGGGTACATATGTCATGCAGGAAACCACATGAATAATGTAAGTTCAAGTGTAGCATTCAAGCCTGATCCTCATGACATGATTGGTGTATTGAGAGAAAGCTATGATTCCTAGCCAAGATAGCCAATCACACATGAGTCTGAACACTGTAGGGAGAAACTTGAATCCTGCTCATCACTGCAGTGATGTTAATAGGATTGGCTAATGGCTTTCTACACCATATGTGGTTTGAGATATCTGTGTAACATTTATTGCCATGCCAGCATACAATCTGTTTGATGCCATTTCAAAAGGCTCACAAACAGACCTGACGTGATTTTACAGCACTGAATAATTAATGAGGTAATGCAGCTGAAACAGCGTGAATCCTCCAGTCTCAACAGATAAATGGTATTTAAACTGAGGTTCAGTCATGGCTACAATAATCTGCAGTAATTTCACCTGAAATATTTAATTTTTCCAAATGTTTTGTCCAGGAGTAAAAATGAATCTGTGTTTCTTTCACATACTAGAGCTGTGCATTGAAGTTTTGCAGGGTTATGGTGTAGAGTTGCAGCTGATCAGTGTTCAAGCCTGTCCTGTAATTTGCACACTTTGCTGAAGAGCCACAGAGTGAGAGAAGTCTTTCATTCATTCATTTGTCTTCAGTAAGTGCTTTATCCTGGTGATGGCCATGGTGGATCCAGAGTATATCATGGGAACACTATGCATGAAGTAGGTGTAATGAACCAAACTCGGTAGAAGAGCGAGGATTCGTGTGCAGAGTTCATTAAAACACAGTCCAAATCCCAAGTCATTAGGCAAGCAATGGTCAAACACAACAAGGACCCTAATGATCACACAAGAGGGCAATGCAAAGTGTAGTTGAGCAAGAGGTAGCAAAATGGCCAAAAACGCGGATAAGTCAAACAGAGAAAACACAGCTCAGGACTTAAACAAGAGATTGGCAAGACTTTGCAATGAGAAGCTGAAAAGCATGTGGTTATGCAGATCAAAACCAATAAGTAAACAGGAAATGAACAACTGATTAGAACTCTGGATAGTGACCTCTGCTGGCAGGGAGGCACGCTATCCTGGGCTGTTTTGATAGCAAGAATACATCCTGGATAGGATGTGAGAGAATTCATCCAGAAGAAATCATTTCCAGTAATAAAGGGAGTTAAAATCATAACACTTGTTTTAAGTCTCAAATGGGATCAGTGGGTGTTTGAATATTCCTGTGCCTTCAGTTTAAAGCAACCTATAAGCCATACACCATCTCCTTCTCAGTATCCATACTTCCTCCATCTTCCTCCTCATCTTCATGCTTCTTCTTTACCTCCATTATCCTCTATCTCCTCTCTTTGTCTCTCACATCATGCAAGACGTGCATTGACTCCTTTGGTGGTGGAGTTGTTAACCCCACTCAGATGGTAATGCTTACTGGATGTGCTTCTTAAAAGCTGCTGAGACATGCACATTCATGTGCCAGTAAAATGAGGTTTCCTATTGTCTCAGGTTTAAGTGCTTTTTCATGATTTGCCCAAAAACAGAGAGGAATTCTTTATAAAGGCCTATAAAACATGTTAGACTCTTTTGAATCAGCAGGGCCTTTAGAATTGTCTCAAACACTAAGAGTGATGACCAGTACTAGGAATGTCTAATGAGGCCATGAATGCATCAGTTCTGCATTTAGGTCTTTTTAAACTATAAAACCTTCCCGTAAAATATCATGTTTGTCTTCAGCTGGACTGTTTGTGCTAATGTGCTGCCTCTGTTTCATATTATGAGACCTAATGTGTTACTGAGGTTCTGCCACCCAGAGTTCTTCATGCTGCTGTGGTGGTCTTTTTGCAAATGTGTGTTGTAATTGGGTTACCGTCAGGTCAGCAGTGTATTGCTCAGTTTATATTACTAATAACACCTGGGTTACATAGAATCATATCCTGGCATTTGTTTTTATTTTATTTTAATGCCAGGGCTCCTGGTCAGTTTTTCATTTTATAGGAAAAAAAGTAATATGTATTTTAATAAAAACATTATTGATGAACACCAGAATATGTTTTTGTTCTTAGACCAAGGGAATTCACCATGGGTTTTTCACAACAAAATCAGTCCATTAGCTGGCTGTCAGTTAATCCATCGCTACTGATAGAAATATCAGAAGCAGGTAACATGTCAGAGTTCCAACTGTATATTTTCTACTATGGGGGTCAAAAATGGTCTCTCTGACTTCAGCTGCAACTTTTCCCACAATGTTTATTCTAAAATGCCAAGATCAACATGCAGTATGAGGGGCTCTTTAGAAGAGGATCCCTCATATCCTGCTTTCTTGCTCTCAGTAGTGGGACATAAGGGCTAAGTGAAGTAGCCAGGGTTTCCTGAAGTAGCTATGTCAGTGTTGTGGTGGCCAAAACTCACTTGAATAAACTGTCTTATCTTCTGAAAAGTATATTTTTGAAGGGTACATGGTCTTACCCTCAGCACTGGCAGTCTATAAATGCTCACTGGTGTAGTTTAGCTGGCTAAGTTACTGTAACATGTTCTGTAATATGGTTAACAGATGAAAGTGCTAGAGAGGGTAAAGATAACGCAGACAGTGTTAATATATTTTGTGCAGGAATGAGGGAGTGAGTCTTTTGAATGTACCAAAACCTATTGCATAAACCAATTATGCAAAAAACAACCAACCAAAAAAAAAAAAAAAAACATAGTGTATTTATTTCATTTATCAACAAATTGTATATTTATCACATTACTATTATATAATTATTATGCTAAATGATATACAATATGTATAACCTTGAGTCCTCAAGAACTACAACTATTTATTCTCTACTGGGCAAATTCACTGGATTTCACAAGCTGTTTAAGAAGCTAATATCATTAAATGTTCTCCCAAACCCTAACCTTGACCACTCGACTTTTTATACTAATTGTGAAATTGTGAAACCATGTTAAAACTAATATTACAAAACTAGATTGCATGCAAAGAAAAACAAGATTGCTTGAAAAGCAAATAATGAATTCCAACTCCAGCCTTAAACTATTCATAGCCACATTGCGTGCAAATTTCTTTCTTACTGAAACACATGAGCACTCCACCTTTAGCGTGCAACTGACTTTAGTCTGGCCCCAGTGAGAGACTCAGGAGATGAATGTGGTGTCTGGTGAAAGCTATGAACCTTAGTTTTGCTGACATCCTCATTGGTTTAGTGGCCAGCAGTCTGCAATGTGTAGTTCAACCATTGTCACCACAACTAAAGTCTACCCTTACAGTACATCCACCTGACCTTGCTGGAAAAAAGGAACAGCCATTAAGGTAATTTGTGGAATTCCAGTTGGCTCTTATTAGATTATGTATGATTATGTACAACTAGTGTAACATCCAGATGTGTTTGTAATTTGCATATTACATTTTCTCATTCTGAAATATTGAGAGGCTGTGGTTCAGCTGATAATAGTGAAAAAAAAAAGTCTTTAATTGGACTATAAATGTCCCAGTTCTGGGTGACGCACTATATTCTTTACATCATCTATTCTTTTTTGTCCCTCATGTTCCTTATATGGTCATTGTTAATTACATTTTGATTTTTCTGTTTTTGAAAAGTAACTCATGTGTGTTAATTCATTCATTCATTAGTCTTCATTCAGTAATCACTTTATACTGGTCAGGGTTGCGGTGGATCTTGGGAACACTGTGCGTAAAGTGGGAAAACACTTTGGATGGGACACCAGTACATCATGTGACACCATTTGAAACTGTGGGGTGGAAGAAACTGCTGAATTGAGGACTCTGGATCTGTGAGGCAACAACGCAACCCACTGTGCCTCCATGCCACCTTTTGGCTGTGTATTAACTGCAATAAAAAATGTTGTTGTTTTTCTAATCCCAAACTTAGTCTGTGGTTTTCTATGTGATATTTTAAGTAAAATTGTGTATATTTAGCAGTGCACAATTCTAGATTAAATCAAAAGAGACATGCACATATACATGAGGAAAATTTACATGTAGATTTATTTAATTTAAAAAAATCAAAAAAGCTCATAGCCATGCTGTCATTCCCATCAGGCTCTACAGACTACACAAGATATGAAACCATAAACATTAGCTAATAACTAATGATAAAATGCATAACAACAGCCTACAACTGTGATCTTTTGATGCCTTGACATTTTTTCTCCACCTATTTTCCCCCAATTTGGTCACCTGCCAATTCCCTCCCACTAGTCAGCTTTCCCCTAATCATACCACAGCTACCAAACAGGGAAGGTGAAGGCGTTTCCTCAGATGCATTTGAACCCAGCCAAACACATCTTTTCAAACTGTTGCTCATGCTGCATCACAGGGCAATGTAACACTCTCAGAGGAAAGTGCTGTCTGCTGTCTCTTCCACATACCTGAGCTCACAAATGTCTAGTGTCGCTGTGATGGACAGAGGAGAAAGAGTATGCCATCCCTCTCACCCACACAGGATGGACAGTTTTGCTCCCCATTATGCCACAGCCATGGGGATTCAAACAATCTTTCAACGATGTGGTGAACGCTTTTCATGCAGTATGATTTCATGCAGTGAGGGGTTCATTATTATGTTGTCACAGGGCACTGATGCAACTATCATGTTTTATTGTCAGATGGCCCCTGGAATCCTAAAGAATATCAACAAATGTTGTGAATCATTTTTTCTATCATGGGAGGCTTCAGGGTTTCAGGGTTTGATGGTGAGCTCTGGTTACTGTTTGGATACTTTGCTGTACTTGATGTACTAGTCAAGGACAAACTGTCTAGGCTGCAAATGCAGGGTCTTACTGAACAAACCAGGACAGACTAATCAAAATGAGGAAAATCAGTAGACATGCAAAGGATCTTTAAACAACTGGGCAAACACTGGAACTAGAGCTAGGCAGAAACAAAGTCAAAACCAGATAGCCAAGACACAGCAATGAATGGCTTGGTTGTGTTACTGATAAAAGACAGGAACAAGACTTGTTGGCAAAGATTTGTTGACAGTCTTGGTATATACAGGAAGTGTGCTGATTGGGAACAGGTGTACCTGATCAGATGTCTGGTGTCTGTGAAAGGAAATATGTGTATTGTGATTGTTCAGGTGACAGGATTTGTACATAGTTCATTGGATGTTTGGGGGATTATGGGTAGTGTAATGTGTGCTTTTAACAGAGGCAGGTGCAGAGATGTGACAATACTGTAATGGTAGTGATTGTATTAAGGTGAATATAACAATAAATCACTATGAACAGACTAAATGTTTTACAGCATATTTTAATGTTTTGAGAATAATTTAACAAGCTTAAATTAGTTTTATATGTATATTACCGCTTTCCTGAAAAAAGAGGTAAATCACATGGGTATTTCATGTGATGATTTAGTTTTGTAGTTAGTGCAACACTAACCACCCCTAACTTGTTAGCAACATAATCCTCATAGCTCACATCCTTTCATGTGTAAGAGAAACATGATGTAGATTTATGCTGAATGAGAGATGATATCATCATGACAATTACCTCTTCACATCTCTGCAAGATAAACGTTTCATTTTACCTGTGTATATTGTAATTATATCAGGGTCCCAACACTCTAAACCATTACAGCCACAGATGTCTTTTTCTTCATGCTGACCAGTAATTTGGCTGAATCTAAACACTGATCATGTTACCAAGACACAAGCGGCTTAAATGAGGGCATTTTCTCAAGACTGACTGTTGCCTGGAGCAAAGATTTGCTCCGAGGTGAACCAGAGGTGACCAAACACTTCTCAGTATCAGAATGCTTTGCTTTTTTTTCTCTGTCCTTGCACAAGGTTCAAATCAGATCTTTTAAATAATATAGTCTTTGGTGTGTTGCCTCAGAGAATGCACATGAGCAAATATCAGACCTTCGAAAAACTAGCATGTGATGGAGAACTCATTTAGCATATTCCCTAACGGTAGCTCACTCTCTTGTTTAGATCAGTCGGCCGCCTCTGTGAGCTTCTGTTCAGGTCTGTAGAAGTGTTTAAGGCAACAACACAGGGGAGCTTTTGCCTTCCAAATCGGCACATATATCTTGTTACAAAAACACTACTACAGCCCCCTCACTCACAAAGACCTGATCACAATATGGTTTATAGACCATTTGAAAATGATTTTATAGTCTTGATTTTACATTCCCAGCTGTTGGGTCAGTTTTACATGTGTGTGACAGCCACTGAAGTCAAATTGTCTACAGTATAATATGGTAAGTTAAATAAACTGGACACGTGTTATAACCATACAGACGTTTCACTACTCATCTGCTGGACATCGTCAGAGCACTTTTGTATGTGTACATGTATTTTGTATTTTAATGAATAATCAGAAGCATATTCAGCTCATTTGGTACATCCTGAGAACATAGTTGTTTACTTTGCTTGGATAGGTGTGTATTGAACCTGGATCACTAAAATCTTTGTATCTGAATGTGGTATTATATTATGCGTGTTTTTTAGAGTGGACCAGGGCACATCACGGAACCATGAAATGTGGGGCCATATTCTCAATGAATCTTATCTCAGAGATCTAATTGGCAATGAATCCCTATTCTTCTTAAACCCTATTCAGGAAATGCTGAAAGCAACTTCTACTAATTCCTAAGTAAAGAGAAAAGGTGTGGTCAACCCATTTGTCACAAATGATGGAGTGGTTTATGACAGAATATTAGCAGGGATGATTGGTATGTTAGCAGGTTTTTAAAAAATGAAGGAAATCCCATTATATCATAGCAGCTCTACTCCTCACCCTAGCATGGAGAGTAAGCTTAAACAACCCTGTTGAGAAACCCCATATGCTTCACCTCTGCTTGTGACCTTATTCTTTCATTTGTTACCCAAACTGCTAACGGTGACCCAATCTGTTTGTCGATCTCACATAACAGAGAATACGTTTGACTAATTGGACAGCAGAATCTGTCACTATTTTAAAAAACAACAAAAAAAAAACAACAACAACAACTCTACTGCACTACACTGGCTCTTACACCTCTACTCTGTGCACTTAGCTCCTCTAGCACTCAATTAAAAATCTTTTATGGTAGCACGACTTGTATTGTTCTCTGCTTGATGTATCGCTTTGCTTGTGTTTCCTCATTTGTAAGTCGCTTTGGATAAAAGCGTCTGCTAAATGAATAAATGTAAATGTAAATGTAATTGTCAACATATGTCACAATAACCATGGCTTTGTAGTTTAGGAACATCTAAAAGACGACTGATGGAATTGTTGAACGTTGATATTATTGGGCTCTTATTGTGTCACACAATTGAGACAATACCTTTTTAAAGACTCGATGCCATTAAATGTTTTAAGCGCATTAAACTCCATTAAACACCAAGCCAGTCTCACAGAAAGAAAAAAAAAAAACTTCACATGCTCAAATAGCAAAGCATTACAAATATGGGTGCAATATCAATATAATAACACACACTTGTAAAACCTTAGAAAATTCAAGAATAACAATGTTCTGGTAAGAGCTCTAAAGCACAAAGTCTGTTTACACAATGTGGTGCCGAGCATCACTATAACTGATGAGTAAAATTACGGTTGTCCTGTACCTTGAACGTTTCTTGATTTACATTTGAGTCTTATTCAGCTGTTAGTGTAATAATAATGTAATTACATCGCTGCAACTATGTTATTATAGTTCTGCAGTACTGTATGTACAGTTTAGTGCACTCCAATGTAAGCATGCAGCATTGCTGAATCAGCATTTCCTAAACATGTGGCTTTTGAAGCAAATCTTCCATCTCTGTTCTCCTCTGTCTGCTTCTTTCTTCTTCATTCTATTCATTCTTTCTTCTCTTTCTGCTGTTTCACCCTTTTTCATCCAACTCTGCTCAACCCATGTAGAAACTCTCCAGGATTGATGACCAGGAAAATGTGTTGACAGTTTAATTTGGCTAATTGATGTCTCTTTTTGTCTCCAGATAAGAGACCATGTTTCAGGTTTCCAGTGTTTGTGTGCTGAAAGTAACAGTAAGGAGGGCGGTACTATACACTGTTGGTTGCTGGTGTTCATTTCTCTTTGTCTCATTGACTGAGCATAAGGGGCATGATTTAAAGGGTCTAATTAAAGGGTCATCCATGGTCATGATGTAATGCTTATGTTAAAAGATTTATACTTATTGAGCAAGTTAGCACTTCTTTAACCTGGGGTGGGGGGGGGGATTAATGGCAGTCTTTTGGGACGCAGAAGGCTTTATGTCTGAGAGCTCATGTAGTCAGAGATGATTGAGTTACACTGCACACCTGTGGACTAGAATGGCATCTTAAGTCACAGCCCTCTCCACTAATCTCCCAATATCCTTCGGTTTCTCACCTCAATTCTACTTACCCACTTTCATGCTGTCTTTCCACCTAGGTTTCTCTTTTCCACACATGCTTTCTGATATTTTCCCTTTTGTGCATGCTGAAATTTGCATGGGAAGGTGTACTTTTAGCCACACACCTGCATCTAACCAACCACCCACCTACACACACACATATATACACATACACACACACACACACACACACAAACACAAACACACACACACACAAACACATGAACATGCCTTTCCTTAAATGTAGGAGTTCTTAAATTTCACAATCTCTGTTCAGAGTGGCTAGAAAAACATTTTGGTGGTCCAGGATCATGGCCCCGGAGCATCCCCTGAGGAAATAGGCCTCAACAGGTCCAAGTCAAGCCCAACTCTGAGCCCAAAGCTTCCCTGCTGACCACAGGTATTAGTCAGGGTAAAAGCAATAAACTATAGGGTGGAGTTCAGTTAAATTTTAATAAGGAGAAGTATTTTCTGTGTGTGTGTGTGTGTGTGTGTGTTTTCACTAGTAACAAACAGACAAACTCAGAGCAGATTTCTGTTCTCAGCCAGCTGTGTGTGTATGTGTGTGTGTGTGTGCTTAAATTTCAAATGTATTTGTATTTGATTGACACTTTGAAATTTAGCTAACAAAACTCTCTGAATTAATCAGTGATTACTTCCCCATCAATCTCTAAGACAGGACAAAGCTCAGTCGAGTGAGGAACAACAATGAGGCTCAAGTTCAAATGGTGTTCAAGTGATTTTTACCTCAGGTGATGTTACAGAGGCTGATATGGATGCTGCTGATAATCTAAAAAAAAAGGTCTGATGGGGTTAGGGGGTGTTGCTTGCCTGTGGTTAAACGAGACATTACTTAAATAAACCAAATTGTGTCTAAACGGGATATTCAGATAGACCTCATGTGAGCATTTCACAAACAATTACAATTTTTGTAGCAGTTTATATAAAATGTCACACATACTGTATATCCAAACAGAAAAGTTTTTAAGAAGAGGCAGATATCACCTACAATCTTGAATGAATAGCAGTTGTAGAAAGCAGCTGGGGTTGGGTTACATGTTCACAATATTATTATTGTAAACCTGCTTCCCCCCATAAAAAGAGCAGCATTAAATTCATGTTGACGGTATGGTTAGACTTCTCACTCTATCATCCCATTGACTCTAAATTTATAGGAATTAGCACAAAAAAACATCATGAATCATAATGAATCATAAAGGTCAGGTCCAGGGGCATTTGTGGTGTTTGGTTGTATGACACCACTTGTGTCATACTTAATATTATTTTTGGCAAATTAAAGTATGTAATTTTAAAACCAGTTACACTAACTATTTGTGTGGCAGCCTGTGAAATCCCTTCACAAGGTCAAATTTGGACATTTTTTACTTTATATAGATAGTTCTGAAATATGTTACTCTTTTGCACATATCTCAACCAGAAGTGAAGTTTTAGGCTTGTAAAATCTGCTTATAAACCCAGAAGAGAAAATTGTATATAAAGATTTAATTCCAGTTCAACTTAAAGAGCCCTGTCGACCTCTATGTTTCTAACCTAATCTACTTACGGAAAATCATTACAGACAAATTTTAAACAATTATGAGTTTACAAATGATTTATAATGCAAGAAGGAAGATTTACTGTATAATGCAAATTCTTCATTCTTACTGCAGATCTTGGTGGTAAACATGTAATCATGTAAAAATAAATAAATAAATAAAAATAAATAAAAAGAACACTGAAGCACACTTCATTTGGTACTTTACTTATATCATATAATAACATTACTGCTGTGTGTCAGTGTCTTGTTAACAGCACTATATTAACAGAATTTAGTTGAATTAATATTAGGTTAGAGAAATGTAGAGTTTTAATGGGTTTAAGGGAGGACTCAATTTGTCAATTTCTCAATTAAATCAATCAATTAAGGAGTATACACAGTACATTACATTTTGTTTAGTTTAATGTCTTTCTTTAGCATCTCAGATTCAAGCCCTGTGTCATTTTTTAATGGTCTTTTCTTTGTAAACTAAAACATGATAGCCCCATTAAGTTATGTGAACTTATTTATTCTCTTTAACTAGAATTGTCATGACAAGTTTTGGAGATTGAACTCAAGCTTAAAACTTTGATTTAAACTTAAAGTAATCCATTGTCTTGTCTACTTGTGACTACGTTTGAGTCAAAGTAAAGGTCATCTTCAAGTTGAGTTTACAAACATTTTTAAGGCAGCAGGTGAACTTTCGTTTCTATGTTTAACCAACTTGAAATGTCTTACAGTGTATGGCAGTGGTCACAAACCATGTTCCTGGAAATCTATCTTCCTGAAGACTTTAGCTCCAACAATAACCGTGTCCACCTAACCATCTAATCTTTGCCTTAACAAGTTCTTGATCAGCTAAAACAGGTGTGTTAGATTTTGGCTGGAGATGAAACCTGCAGAAAGGTAGATCTCAAGGAAGAGGGTTGGTGAGCACTGGTAGCATATTGCAACTGACAGCAAAAAAAAAATGTATCTAATGTATCTGGTTTTATTAAATGTATCTAACAAACAAAAGTTCTAGTAAATGTAAGGCAGACAGGGTCAGGTGATTAGTAAACAGGCATAAACTAGACATGACTCAGTAAATGTGAAGCAGGGTATAGTCAAAACACTAATCAAAACAGGCAGAGAACAATGGATTGGACTCAACAATGCTGGAGTAAGACTTTGCAAAGTAACGGTGAGAGTCTGGCTTATTAAATGGAGTAGTGTGATTGCAAACATTTAATTGATTATGGAGTATTATGCAACATCTATAGTTGCAGACATGGGCATGACAATTTGGTTTATCACTCCGCACTTTCTTTTGCCCTCAGAAAACTTGGATACCTTGGAAGCCTGAACTGCACATGGGTATTTTCAATCATCTGAATAAACTGAGCACACATGGCAGTTGCCGACTCTAATTATGGCCCTCACCTCGAGTGACCTTTAACTTCCATGTCAGTTCAATGGACAGAATTTAGAGTTAAGAGATATGAAGACCAGAATATCCTGACTTTGATGACCACTGATATACAGCCATGAAGGTGACTTTGCCATGGTGGCAAATCATGTCTTTTAAGCAGCACTTATAAGCTTAGTGACTGACAGGAAAATTGATACCAGCCTAATAAAAGCTTATCTGAGCTTTAGAGCAGAGTGCAGATAGGATGTTTTGGGCTTCTTTGAGGTTTTGTTTATAGGCTTGATCTGCAAAGCCATGTACCCTTTGCCTGGGGACGATTATGAAGCAGGATCCATTTGATCTTTGGTTGATTTATTTGGTAGATTTTGTTGCACTTCATAGTTTTTACATCACATAACCTTCTTTTGGAAAGATTGTTCTCATTAGGTTTGTAAATCAACCACTGGTGCATAGATGACAACTTTATATGAACATAACAGAATCTGTACAAACGACAAGTCATGGAGAAGATTATGTGTCTTCATCAGAACCAGAACATTAATGAAAGCTAGCAAAGCAGAAACCGTAGCTAGGAAACAAGCTTCACAAACAAATAAACAAACAAACATTGTGAAAAGTCGCTAATATTCATGAACATTTGCAAATATTTAACATGGCGTTAGCATCCACTGCTATTCTAATGACACACAGCTGTATGTTCCAGCCAAACCAGATGACAGACGCAAGTTTAATAAAGTTGAGAAATGTTTAAAGGACACTGTGTGCTGAGTAACTTCCTTTAACATAATTCCAGCAAGGCGACAAGCAGCTAGAAAAAAGCTTTTTGATTATGTAGTAACTCTTGAAGGATCATGTGCAGCAGTGAAAGGCCTTGGTGTGATTATTGAAGGCAGTCTAGGATGTCCTTTTTCCATCTCGGATACATTGCTAAGATATGTTTATAACGTTGTTACATTAAAAATGAGTGTATGCTTTTGTTACTACTCAGAATTCAATTTTTTGGTGGTTAGGGTGGTTGGGGGGTCAGGGTGCAGTGTGGAGTCTCACGCACACCGCCCTACTTCAAGCAAAGTGATATCAAAATGTTAATTGTCCAGTAAAGTGCAAAAAAAAAAAGCTGGGAGAACTTTTCCCAGCATAGTCTTGTGCAGTTGGCTATGGAATTGTCTTCTTCTAGTCTGGAATATTTTGAGACAACTACATTTTGCCTGCTTTCTTTCCCATCTACCTGCATTTCCTTACCGTCTGTCTAACTGACTAGTTGAGATCCCCACAGTGGCAACTAATCTATTCAACCTCTACTGTATGCTCTTGTCAGTAATACTTTACAGTACAGTTGCTTAATTACTGATTATCCATCCATCTATCCATTCATTTTCCATAACCTACACAGGGTCCCGGGGAGCCTGGAGCCCATCCCAGGGAACTCAGGACACAAGGCAGGGGGACACCCTGAGCAGGGTGCCAACCCATCACACAGCACAATCGCACACAAATTGACACACACTACAGACAATTTTGGAAATGCCAAACAGGCTACAGCACATGTCTTTGGACTGAACCCAGAGTACCCTAAGGAAACCCCCCCCCCACGAAGGAACCCCCCGAAGGAAACCCCTGAAGCACAGGGAGAACATTCAAACGCCACACACACAGGGCGGAGGTGGGATAACCACTAAGGCCACTGTGCCCCCTGCATTACCCTCTTGTCATCCCTAATAATTTGTGAGACTCTCTCTCTCTCTCTCTCTCTCTCTCTCTCTCTCTCTCTCTCTCTCTCTCTCTCTCTCTCAGAGACAAGCTGTAGCATTATAGAAGTTTATGTCTAAGAATCACCCTTTGTTTCAGTGGATAATTTCCCCTGGAATTTCCCTCATCAATTGTGATGCCGTTTATTCAGCCAAAAAGGAGGACGTGTACCTTATCATTGTCATCACTTTCATCATCAAAATATTTTTCTGAAGTGGTGCTTTTATTGTGTGATATAGAGTTTAGCTAACTCCATCACCTCAGGGAGTGACTCCACTCCTGCTAACTAAAGAAATATGATATGGGGTGGACCTCATCCATCCAGCCCTTCCACCTCCAGAACCACCACGTAATGGCAAACACTCTTAATGAGTTATGAATGCCCTGGGCAGTGTTCAATCACAGAAAGGGTTGCGTCCAAACTACTGATCTGTTTTATAGAAAGAGGCATATTACAAGGATTTACAGTGACATGTTTTACACCACATTTTTGCAGGATTAGCTCTCTTGACTATAAAATGAGTAATACACAGGTGGATGGATTGCATCAGTATGGTTTTACCCGGTGGTCAAGTGGTCCGGATGGTTACGGAGATCAAATAACATTTCTGTTGGGATATAGGTTATTATGCTATTACAGCATGGTTGTGTTGAAATGTCAGATCACAGGCCGTGCACGTAACCGTGTGATGTAGCACCTGAAAATCAACATCTCCGGTGTTTATTCAATTATAACTAGAAGAGCAGTAAGAGCTTTGTGCTCTGGACTGTGTAGCTGGTTGAAACATGTCTTGGCAGGGCTTGCTTTCCTCTTAAGGACTTTCTCTGCTTGGCTGCTCAGTACATCATATGGCATAGAGCCACGAAGCTCCAAAGACATTCTGTTTGTTTTTCAGCGGGATCATACTCCAGTTGCTGTTTCTCGAGTAAACCATTCAGCCTCAGAGGCACATACAGAAAGGTCTATGAGCCATGGATATCTGTGCATGAGTGTGTGTGTCTGTACAGTGTGTATTCTCAGTTAATCTTCTTTTGTGGCACTATTGTGGTATTTGTTTTAGGCTAGTGAGTCTCTTTAGTGATTAAAACTTTTTTTTAACCCCCATCAGTCCTTAGAATTTGAAGTAAGACTTCTACTACAATCATTACAGATGACTTGATGCTTTCAAGGCTAGAGGACCAATGATGAGCCCATTTTTCATTAGCAATAGAGGAAGCCATATATGGTTGAAACTGCAGTAAGAAATAAAGCAGTAGTACATGAGTGACAGATCATAGAGAGAAGCTTTTTTATGTAGCACACTGCAGGTTTTAATATTGCATTTGTCACAGTATAGCAACCAGTTGCTGTGTGCCTTCACAATTAAATACACCAACCAAACCAAAACAGCTCTACTACTTTTTTTTTCTTTTTTTTTTATAATTATGTAACTGAAATACATCAGCAGGCTTGTCCGCTGCACCTCGTGAGTGATTATCCTCATGCTGACATTTGTGTTTTTCTCCAATTCATTCTATTAAACGTCAGTCTTACGACACACAGAGCCTTCTGTGTCAGTTCATAGTCCCAATGCATTTACATGTCCTCTGTATAAGCTATAAATATACGACAACACAGTTCATCCTCTCTGCTCTCTCTAAACTAAACCATGTGTGAGGAACTAGAGTCCTCTCAGAGCTGTCAGTCACTAGACCAGGGGACTTATACTACAGTGCTGAGGGTCAAAGGTCAACAGAAATGTGCACACGGTGATACAAGTATGCGTCAGTACACAGGTATTCATCATGCATTTGTAAAGCATACAGGTTTATGGATTACACTGACACTTTTGGAGTATATCCATGTAGGGATGTGGAAAGCACCTGGATTGCTGCAAACACAAACACACGGTGGTTATTAGGAGATCTGTGGGAGATGTTTATGCTTCAACTGGGTTCTAGGTGTTCATGTGGAGTGTGTTTGGGGAGCGGAGCAGATTTCTGGCTGAGCACAGCAGCTGAACTCAGTGTAACACTGAGGGTCACTGAGAGGCTCACTTCCCTCTCTGATTCTTTCCCTTTTCCACACTGTCACTTTCCCTTTTTCTTACTCTTTCTTGCAGTACATGCTGCCAAACTACCTCTCTCTGCTTACTACTAGAGGTTGTTTTAATAATGGTTTTATGTGCAGGGAATCAAGTTAAACAAATCAAAGCATATTTAACTTATCGCTGGAGAAATTTGTAATTTGTAGTGTTAATTCACTTTATAATCAGAGAAATCAACTGTAAATGTGAGTCTGTTTTACTTAAGTATAATGAATACCAGCTCAATCTAACTCAAAATATACCTAGATAGTGTTAGTAGCTTCATATTTCACAATTTTATCTTACCTTACAGACTCACAGGAACGTCACATGATTCACATGTGAAATTTACTCATGTGATTTTCAGACACTTCAAATGTTATGCCTTTTTATATTTTTTCACGTGATTTATTTTCACGTTTCATATTTTTCACACGCATGACATTTTGTTTTTACAATTGATATTAACCCTTAAACACACCTCGGGTCGTTAGCGAAATATTAAAATATTAATTTGTCAATAATATCTGTTTTATAATTAATTTATTGTAAAATCTTTATAGGGTCGCTACTGACCCGAGGTACAGTACTGTGCAAAACTTTTAGGCACCCTATTTTTTATTTTTATTTGTACAAACTTTGTGTAGATTTTTTATTTTATGACTTCTACACGATCAAGTCAGTACAAAAAACATTTTAGATTCCCAAACATTAGGGTTTTTTTTGTAAGAAACATTATAAAACTTGACATGGCTCAGAAATTTATCCAGAACAAGTTTCTAATCAAATATTAGCGTCTTTTGACGGTGGATCTGATGATGAAGCTGTCAGTGAACAAAATATTAATATTGATTATTATGAACACGAGAGTAGCCTATTGATATTAGTGTATCGAATGATCCAGATCCCGAATATGAGCCAGATGCTGAATTTACCGGGCGAAGCGCAGGAGGTGCCACATTTGCCATGAAAATGATACATTATAAAATGATTTTAATTACAAAAATATTAAATATTGTAATGATTTTAATTTTGTCATGGTGACTGAAACGATTGATTGAAAGTGCTACAATACTTTCACTATTTTAGCGCGTGAATTATAAGTGTGTAATTTTAACGGTGTATATATATATATATATATATATTTTTTTTTTTGCATTTGTTTAATGACAAATAAAATGTCAAAATATAACGAAATATGCTGTATTTTATTATTTTGTAATTGATAATAAAATATTAGGACAGTTTTATACTATTGGGGCAGTTTAGAGATCCATCCAGGTTAGATATATACTCAGGATCACTAACGACCCGAATATTCCACTGGTTGTACCTAATAATTCATACTGGTTGTACCTAATTTTGTATACTATAGCTATGTCTATCCAGAGACTCTACACAAATTTCAAGTCTATAATTAAGGAAAAACTGTAATGCACCACCATTTGGACTGAATAAGTGAGTAATATAAATGAATGGCAGTGGTGAATATGGTTCACCAGTATTCACTACATTGTGTAAGCGCTATTGCCTTCACTGCTTGACACATTTTATAGAAATGTGTTATACTGTATATAAGAACCTGAATGTGTCATTTCTCTGGACTGTACTTTGTACTTTAATCTGTTCTGGCAGTTCTGGCGAGAACAGTATCTTATATTTTAGTGGTAACAATATGACAGTGAGAAGTAACCCATTTAAGATATGACTGTATTCCTTTTTTTCAGTAATTTCAACACCAGTTACACCTCTTATAGTCATGTCCTCCCTCCACAGCTCTCTTCTCTTTGTAATCTCAAACCGTTTGGATTTATACTGCTGAAGCCTGGACAGTTGGCAGGAGTCTCAGTGCAGCTCGTGAGAGGAAAGAGGCAGGGTGGCAGAATGCCCAGATCTGGGAGGGAGAATGGAGGTCCAGGTAAGTGCCTGCCCCGGATGTCCTATCTGATAAAAAGCCATAGGAAGAAGCTGACCTCACTATTCCACTGCAAAAGCCTTTGTCAAGCTCATACACATGGTGCCCATAGTAGAACAAAACATCCAGCACACTCACTTTCTCCAGAATTTCCTCTTTTGCTTGCCATAAGTTTGGAAAATCAGGGAAACCGGCTTTACCCTTCCTTAACTCCAGTGAAGGCAACACTATCTGTGTATTTTTAATGTATTTATAATGTATTAAAAGTATTTGCTTAGCTTGGCCTGTTCTTATTTTGTAAGTTTTTTATCTTGTTAAATATACATTTCCTGATTTGTAGTAATTCTCATAGATTCAAGGTAAATTCATTAATGATTGTTTATTTAGATATACAAGTCATTTCTTACCTCAAAGCATGACAAAAGAAGACAAACAGGAGAATTTAGCCATACATAAAGCCATTCGATAAATTGGATGTTACAACTGGAGCATCATGGACATTCCTTTCTCTGTCATTTAGCAGCTACTTTGTTCACAGCATGAAGCATCATTGTATCCATTCCAGTTAGCTTATTTAGTTCTCAGAAGTCCATGTTTGGCCCAAGATGTATGCACATACCTTGAAAGTGAATGTGGCCGAAAAAGCCCAATTTCTCAGTCAGTTTGTTTATTTGGCCTCCTCTTCCAAGCATAATTGTTTGCAGACTTCTCAATCTAAATGAAACGGAAAGGCAAACTCTCGGTGCAAGTTGTGTTTCTGTAATTCCTTTGCCTTTGTTTGTCATACTGATGAAAGCCTTTGTGAGTTTTGATTGGTTTACATTCATGTACCAAACGGTCCTGGTCTACAGAAAGCGAGAGCGCCCAGGACAGAAAAAGAAAGCAAGTGAAACATGCACAATATTTTTACCAGATGCAGCTGAGCTGTTTGTTTTTCAGTCTTGGAGTGATGATGTCCCGACATATTTATTTCTTCTAATCTTGTTCCAGTTTTTGCTGCCAAGCAGTTCTACCACAGCCAGGTACTCTGTGTACGTCGGTTTAAAGTACAGTGAGTCTAAACATGCTTTACTATGGCCTTGCCATGCTGTGTGAGCAAATGCAAATGGGTTAGCATCTGGGAAAAGTTCATGGCTTAATTGAATTATTCAGGTACTGACCGTTACATGTTATGTAAAGATGCCAATTTTCATTGAACACTTAATGCAGAGAGAGACTGAATCTTCAATTACTACCATTTGCACTATGGTTAATACGAAATGTATATGTCCCTGTGTTCCTGAATGTTTGTTCTAATTTGTGAATTTGTAGTTTAAAACACTGTAACAAAAAGTCTAATAAGTTAATACCCATAATACTAGTTCCATCCCCATCCCAACATTGTATGAGGTCTGTTTGCATAAAACGCTTCCATGTTATGCACCCATGGATCATATTGCACAGCAAAATGATGCGCATATGTTTAAAGATGTGTGTTTATATAAGCATCACTATCTGGAAAGCTTTCACTCTTAGCTCTTACAGTGGATCTGCTGAGTCATGCAATGGATGCGTATACTCACTGTGTACTTTTGCCTCGCTCTGTAGGATTCCTCTGTCAGGGCAAATTGATGCTTTTTCCTTTTTTATATCCTGTGCCAACACAAGCAAAGCCCAGGTGCTTCTGGGGCAAAGAGAGGACAGAGTGAGGATTAGAACGCACCACCAGGCGCTCTCTTTCTCTTCCTTTCTCTCTATCACAATATCTCTTAAACCCCTCTCTATCTAACCTATGCCTTCTATCTCATATACACACATTTGCAATTACTCCTGCACACACACACACACACACACACACACACACACACACACACACACACACACACACACACACACACAAACTATCAACCAGGTGCTTCTTAGAAGTGCTGTCACATGTGCGGCCCTCCAACTCTTTTACCACACAAGCACATCATTTCAGCTCATTTTTAAATAGCATGGTGGGGACTGCCACTGTGGAATGTGAATTTTCTGCAGTCCTCCTCTAGCCCTTTGGCCCAGATCACTTTGAGTGAAGGTAGGTGTGTGCCAAGGAATGGACAGGAAGTCTCTTGGAGCAAGAGGCTCGAATGGAGCTCAAACCACCTCTCTATTCCCGAGCCTACCTAAAGTAAAGCTTGACTTTGTTCTATGCTTTTCCCAAACCACTCATCCTTTTTCCACCAATTGCCCGGAGAATTTTACTAATTCTCAGTCAAAATACTGTACATTAAGTGCTTAATGGAATATTCTTGGAGAATTTTTTTGTTTAATATGTCATATACTGTAGTGTGTTATTGCAAATTTCAGCATCAGGTTTATGCCTAAGACTCATTTTCCTGCTATGATGGATAATCTTACCTGGATACCGTAAACTTGCACCTCTTATGCGCTATAAAATCTGAGATGAAAACAATCCAGAATTGGTTTGCTTAAATGATTAAGATATCTAATAACATTTTTCATTATATATCCCCAAACGAAGCTCCAACATTAAGAGGAAAGCTTCTTTTGTAGCTCCTGATGCAGATACTACACCATAATCCCAAACTAACGAACAAAACAGCATACACACATGCAGACTGTCAAATATGCTTGTTCACAGCTAGATACCATTCTGACTATTGTTAAGTAGTCAGTAGATAATATTTTTAGTGTTGAATCTCGGTAGCTATTAAAATGTTTGGAAAATAACTCTACTGAGTTGACTTCTGAGGAAAAGTCTGTGGTTGGCTGTTTACAGTGCCAATGAAATGGCTACTTCCATAAGTGGTTCTTGGCATGTTTACACCCTGTTCAGACTTGGTATTAACATTTGTCTTGGGTGATTGGATCACAAGTGGATAGAACTAAGTACAAGTGTGAACTGGATCAAATGCGTTTGAATCCTGATGATGTCACAGCCATCAATGTGAAGGAGGCAAGGAAGCAAAATTGACCGTGCTCTCTGGATGGGAAGGATAGCATACTCTTTCTCTCTCACCTGTCAATCACAATGACACTAGCCAATCATTGGCATCTGTGAGATCATGTATGTGTAGGTTGGTGGGCTTCACGTGTTTTGGAGGAAGCACGTGGTAGCCTTCATCCTCCTGGGTTGGTAACGGTCATATGATAGGGGAGAGCTAGCATTTCTCACCAAATTGGTGAGAAAATGGGGATTTTTTTTTTTTAATTACAGATTTTTTATAAAACAGACTACTTGCAGAGGTGTTTTGGTATGCATGTGGACATATTACATTCGGATTGGGAACGGCAATGTGTCCTGATGCATCCCCAGTATCAAATGACTACCAGCCATGTCGTTGATAAATATAAACAGGTTGATTTTATTTTTTTTGATTTTATTTTTTTTTACATTGGCATAGGCAGTTTGCAAGCATTATATTAATATACACCGATCAGCCATAACATTAAAACCACCTGCCTAATATTGTGTAGGTCTCCTTGCGCCACCAAAACCACTCCGAATCATCAAGGCATGGACTCCACAAGATCTCTGAAGGTGTGCTGTGGTATCTGGCACCAAGACATTAGCAGCAGATCCTTTAAGTCCTGTAAGTTGCGGGTTGGGACCTCCGTGGATCGGACTTGTTTGTAGTGACTGCATTGACTGTTCACTGCTACCTAATATATCCCACCCCTTAATGGGTGCCATTATATCAAGATAATCATGTTAATGTTAATGTTATGGCTGTTAAAGTTAATGTTATGGCTGATTGGTTTATATTAATTAAATCTCTATATTTTTAATTTGTGCATACCAGCCACATAAAGTCTCCTCTCATATAGTAAGTGTGCTTCTTCTTACCATTTTCAACATAAGCTCAGCTTGTTGCTGTAAAGGCTATATGTGTTGGTAAATTGATCTACTCCTTCTCACAGCTATCCTTTATTTATGTCAATATCTGTAATAATACAAGACAAAACCCTCTTGGACAGATAATTGTGTGACAATCCTGCCTTCAGAAGTGCATCACAGTTTCTGTTTACTCAGTTCTAGGGGCTTGAAACATAGCAGCATGTAAATTTTTCATCATTTTTAAAGACTAAGGACTCTGAGTTCTGGGAAATTGAATATCAAAGAAAGTACAGTGGGACGTGTGGGAGAGCAAGTGATGTGTGTGTTTACAATCAGAATTCCAGGTTTCCCATGGTACCATGTGCAGGGGGTCTTTTTGGGCAAAGAGCTCCGGATATCACTATCCAACTTCAGAAAGAGATTGCTGAGGTCACACTGTTCCGCTGTTACTTTATGGAAATTGCTTATTTATCTGCAAAGTGTGAACATCCCAGTGCTATGTAGAAGTCCATCTGGTCACAGCTTCAGCCAGGATGTAGGCACTGATAAAACCCTAGAGTCACAATGACTTTAGCATTTACGGCAATGCTGCATAAACATTACCTCACATTCTGTAAAAGACAGGAAAACAATAAGGCCATTGGGAGAGGAGTTTTGAAGGGTATTTAATTCAAAAGTCTCTTCATAAATTCACAACTCTTCTAGTGAATTAGATGTTTTTTTTAATTTCATATAAATTTAATCTGAAGAAAAGCTCCACACCAATCGTAACTTCCTTACGACTTCATAATGTTTCCTACAGGTGGACCTACACATTTGAAACTGTGACACTGTGAAATCACATCCTCCATAAAGTCCTTAAGATCAGATAATAACAGGAATATTATTTGTTGTGAAACAGGATCCTTCACAGCATATAAATAAAGTAGCCAAGGAAGGTGTCCGCCCTTGAAGCATCCTAATTTGTATCCGCATAGGTTCCTGTTTGGATGACTAGTTTTAAAAAAAGTATCAGCAACAGCGGAGTGGCACGGCCAGCGAGAGGAAACCATACCGTTGAGTAAAGTCGAACAAAAAGCCATATTTAGAATGTTTCTCCTTAGCTTGCAGACAATGGTGGGAAATAACAGAACATCACACAAGGGGATAGAGAGGGCCAGCTCATGTCACAGACACACCTTCTCCTTCTCTGTACAAGATCTTCCATTTGTCCACTACCATATTTTTTTATTTTCTAGCACTAATCTTAGATTAGCTGCTGTGTTACCTATATGGAGAAAAAAAAAAACACTTAACAAACTACTACCCAAGGTGTGTCACATGACTATTATATATAGGGCACCGGGTGCATTAGGAGGATGGTGTTGTTTTACTGCATGTCTAAGTACTGAAGTAATTGAATGAGAATGTGTTTTTAGCTCAGATGTGTTGTTCTTTGTGCCTATTTACAGCACAGCTAATTGGTAAATTGGAGAAAATTATTTGGGCCTACATTTCTTCACAGTGAAGTAACTTAATGCACCTGGAAGTACGACTCAGACTAACAGTAATGTTCTTCTTCTTTTCCTTTCGGCTGGTCCCTTCAGGGGTCGCCACACCGATATATTCACTCTCCCTCCTCTGAACATGTCCAAACCATCTCAACCTGGCCTCTCTAACTTTGTCTCCAAAACATCTCACATGTGCTGTCCCCCTGATGTACTCATTCCTGATCCTATCCATCCTTGTCACTCCCAAAGAGAACCTCAACATCTTCAGCTCTGCTACCTCTAACTCTTCCTCCTGTCTTTTCCTCAGTGCAATTGTCTCCAAACCATACAACATCGCTGGTCTCACTACTGTCCTGTACACCTTTCCTTTCATTCTTGCTGGTACTCTTTTATCACACAACAGACCTGACACTTTTCTCCACCCATTCCAACCTGCCTACAGACGCTTCTTCACCTCTTTTCCACACTCCCCGTTGCTCTGGACTGTTGACCCTAAGTACTTAAAATCCTGCACCTTCTTTCCCTCTCATTCACACACATGTATTCTGTCTTGCTGCGACTAACCTTCATTCCTCTTCTCTCCAGAGCAAACCTCCACCTCTCTAGAGTTTCCTCCACCTGCTCCCTGCTCTCACTACAGATCACAATGTCATCTGCAAACATCATAGTCCATGGAGATTCCTGTCTGACCTCATCCGTCAGCCTGTCCATCACCACCGCAAACAAGAAGGGGCTCAGAGCCGATCCTTGATGCAGTCCCACCTTCACCGTGAACTCCTCTGTCACACCTACCGCACACCTTACCATTGTCCTACTGCTCTCATACATATCCTGCACCACTCTAACATACTTCTCTGCACTCCAGACCTCATACAATACCACAGCTCCTCTCTTGGCACCCTGTCATACGCTTTCTCTAAATCTACAAAGACACAATGCAGCTCTTTCTGACCCTCTCTGTACTTCTCCATCAACATTCTCAAAGCAAATATTGCATCTGTAGTGCTCCTTCTTGGCATGAAACCATACTGCTGCTCACAAATGCTCACTTCTCCCCTTAGCCTTGCTTCCAGTACTCTTTCCCACAACTTCATTGTATGGCTCATCAGCTTAATACCTCTGTAGTTTCCACATCTCTGCACATCACCCTTGTTCTTAAAAATCGGCACCAAAACACTTCTCCTCCATTCCTCAGGCATCCTCTCACTCTCTAAGACCTCGTTGAACAACCTAGTTAAAAACTCTACTGCCATCTCTCCTAGACACTTCCATACCTCCACTGGTATGTCATCAGGACCAACCGCCTTTCCTCTCTGCATCCTCTTCAAATCTCTCCTAACTTCACCCTTGCTAATCCTTTCTACTTCCTGCTCAACAATATTTGCCTCTACTACTCTTCTCTCTCTGTCATTTTCCTCATTCATCAGTTCCTCAAAGTACTCCGTCCATCTTTCCCTCACCCTCCTGTCACCTGTCAACACATTTCCATCTCTATCTTTAATCACTCTAACCTGCTGCACATCCTTACCATCTCTATCCCTCTGCCTCGCCAACCGATACAAATCCCTCTCACCTTCCTTACTATCTAACCTTGCATACATGTCCTCATAAGCTTTCTGTTTGGCCTTTGCCACCTCTATCATAACCTCACGCTGCATCTCCCTATATTCCTGTTTACTTTCCTCTGTCCTCTCACTGTCCCACGTCTTCCTAGCTAACCTCTTCTTCTGGATACTCTCCTGAACTTCCTCATTCCACCACCAAGTCTCCTTGTCTTCTTTCCTCCTTCCAGATGACACACCTAGCACCTTCCTACCTGTCTCCCTGATCACTTTGGCTGTAGTAGTCCAGTCATCTGGAAGCACCTCCTGACCACCTAAAGCCTGTCTCAACTCCTCCCTGAAAACCACACAGCACTCTTCCTTTTCCAACTTCCACCACTTTGTCTTCTGCTCTGCCTTTGCTCTCTTCATCTTCCTCACCACCAGAGTCATCTTACACACCACCATCCTATGCTGTCTAGCTACACTCTCTCCTACCACTACTTTGAAATCGCTAATCTCCATCAGATTACAGTGTCTACATAAGATATAGTCCACCTGTGTGCTCCTGCCACCACTCTTATATGTCACCCTGTGTTCCTGCCTCTTCTGAAAGTACGTGTTCACCACAGCCATCTCCATACTTTTAGCAAAGTCTACCAACCTCTGTCCTTCTGGGTTCCTTACCTGAAGACCAAACCTGCCCATCACTTCCTCATCCCCACTATTCCCTTCACCAACATGTCCATTAAAGTCTGCCCCGATCACCACTCTCTCACATCTGGGAACACTCTGCATCACTTCCTCAAGCTCGCTCCAGAATCTGTCTTTCTCCTCTTGCTCACAACCTACTTGTGGAGTGTAAGCACTAACAACATTCAACATCACACCTTCAATTTCCAGCTTCAGACTCATCAACCTATCTGACACTCTCTATACCTCCAGAACATTCTTCACAACCTCCTCCTTCAGGATCACTCCTACTCCATTTCTCTTCCTGTCCACCCCATGATAAAACAGTTTAAACCCTGCTCCAATGCTTCTAGCCTTGCTCCCTTTCCACCTGGTCTCCTGGACACACAGAATGTCGACTTTCCTCCTCTGCATCATATCTACCAGCTCTCTACCTTTACCTGTCATTGTACCAACATTCAAAGTCCCTACTTTCAGTCCTAAACTCCTGCCTTTCCTCTTCTCTCTCTGCCTATGGACACGCCTTCCTCCTCTAACACACCTTCCTCCTCTCCTTCTTTGACCAACAGTAGCCCAATTTCCAAAAGTGCCCTGTAGGTCAACGGCACCGATGACGGTCGTTGTTAACCCGGGCCCCGACCGATCCGGTATGGAAGTCATTTTAGTGATTCGCATATTGAATTTGGCAAAAGTTTTACGTTGGATGCCCTTCCTGACACAACCCTCTCTATTTATCCGGGCTTGGGACCGGCAAAAAAAGTACACTGGCTTGTGACCTCCTGTGGCTAGATTACTAACAGTAATGTTATAGTTGGCTAACAAGCTCATCTTCATGCTAAATCATGAGGACAGTTCACACACTGTTTCATTTTACCTCTACATTAACACAGGTCAATATGTTAGCTGATTTTAAATTCAGTATGCTTTAAATGAAGATGTACTCTGACCTACAGTAGTTAATTCCATACATATACAGTATGTTAGATGTACGATTGAAGAATGCCATTATGTAATACTCTGTGCAGAGAACATACTCTACTGTATGTACCTGACTCATTTTGAAACCAGCCTGCGGTTTTGAGGATTAATAGAGGCTATCTGAACCCCTATGAATATAGAAATGTGTAAAATGCTTTACCTAATTTAGTCATTGCCAATTTCCACCCTGTAGTTAAGTCTCCCTCTATCACACAATAGACACACTGGTACCCAATGTCAGCTATTCTGTTTGGCATGGTTGCTATTAAAAGTGCTGGGTCAACTTTGGCAGGATTGTTATGAAATGTGCTTCTTTGCCAATGTTGGCACAATATTCTATTGGGAGGGCCAATATAGCCAACCAAAATAGACACATGGCCATGTCAGTTTAAACTGAGATTGTGAGGAGTAGCATTTGTTTGCAACTTTGGCTACTAAACTAACACAAACAATATACATAATAGTTAGCCTAAAGTTAGTTTGCTCTCTAGCAACCTAATGGTTAACACCATATAAGTTAAATGCTAAGCCAAAAGTTAGTTAATATGCTATTTATTTATTTGGCTACCTATTAACATAATAACCTTATTTTGGTTAGCTTGAAAATTCTTGGTTTTAATTACATGATGTAATGGCCATTGGCTAGCTTGCTACCTTGTTGGCCAGCTACTAAAGTGAAACCAAAGTAATGGCTGACATAACTAATAGCTAGCAATATTACTATATTATAACATACTATATAAATATAGTATGTTATTAGATACTAAACATACTATTAAATAAGAATGGGGTAATACTGTGAGCCATGTACAATGAACCACTGGTTCAGCTTCATGTTAAATGATGGTTAAATGATGTTTAAACTGCAGGCAACATAATGCTGCTACAAGCAGGGCAGCTTAAGTGCAAAGTGGCGTGTAAGTGGTGTGTGGGTGTCTGTGTGTGTGGTCTGGAACAAACAGAGTAAATTACTGTATTGTTAGGCAAAAAAAGAAGATTTTCTAGATCTACCATTATTTATCAATGCATATGCAGAAATGTATGCTAATTACAGATAAGCTGTATTTATTTTGTCTGCAGGAATAAATGGTGTGTGTGTGTGTGTGTGTGTGTGTGTGTGTGTGTGTGTGTGTGTGTGTGTGTGTGTGTGTGTGTGTGTGTGTGTGTGTGTGTGTGAGCCATGGTTTTCCCTGTTCCCACAAGTGCAGGATGTCCCAGGCTGCTGCTATGTCTACACTTAACCTTGGCACTGGTAAAGTTTACAGGTTTCTATCCGTTGTTTGTTTAGTGACTTGGTCACTAGATTTGGCAACATTTTAGTCCTCTTTAGTGATTAGCCAAAAAAGCCCAGCCAAGAGACAGATCTTGAGCAGACATTAGCAAATATCCTTCATTCAATACGGCTCTCCAGCTCGCATCACAGCTGCTGGTTATACGAGTCGAGAGAGCAGGTTCTGGTGACTCAACACCAGCGCGTAGAGTCTGACTGAGGTGCACTCACACCCCCCTATGTTCCCAATCTGTACCGCCCTCCTACAATATATGCCTGGGTGCTGAAGATGTTCCTGAAGAACATGGACAAGGTTTAAGTTAGCTCAGAAAATGCAGAGGGAATCCCAGACACAACAAAAGGAAATGCTCTGAGGGAGGAGTTCTGTGATGAGATTTTTAACAGCAGCTGCTTCCCATAAGATTACATGTGAAACATACGTTATTTTGTAATACATAGGCATAAAAGTTATTTCATTAATTGTTTAATGGGTAATATTAGTCAGAATAACTTGATCACGTTGCTGTTGTCAAATTAGAGTCAAGAATTAATACTTGACTGGAAGAAGAGGTAAGGATGGGTATCAAACTCTGAACACATCCATAAAACACTATAATAATAAATGTAAAACAATTACCAATATAGAATGCACACACAATGTTTTACTTATTTTTTCAATTTTGTGTGATACTTTTCTGTGCTATCCAGATTTTTAGTATCAATGTGGAGTATAGCAAGTGAATTTGGCGAATTTAACTGTTTGACAGAACTTGGGTAGCTAAAAAAATAACTTGTCAATATGGAAACCAATAAGTGGTTTCCATGATGTTGACCTTTATTTTAACTGTTGCCTTAGAGTGTAATTGGCTAGCTTGTTTCCTTGATTAGAGTTAAATTTGTTGGCTTTGCTAGCCAGTAAACCAGGCAGACCTGGAAGAGGCTCCTTAGTAGTACACAGCAATATGGTCAGTGATTTCTCAGGGTTCAGAATGTTCATCAATGCCTCTAAGGTTCTGAAGGTGGACATGGATCTGCTTGCAGACAAACTGTTGAGTCCTCCTCCTATTCATCTTCTGATGATAAGGTGATACTTTCCTCTTTAGAGTTTCTAGGTCTTCTTTGCCAGATATCTTTTGTGTTCCTCGTTTTTCATATGATGCAGAGTGGAAGAAACATGAACAGGCCAACAGTCTTTGGTGAAAAAGGAACACTGCTCATGACACACTGGATGGGTTGGTTCAATAGTTCAGCACAAAGCCTGTACCACATACAGAAAGTCACACATCTTCAGTCACAGGCTATGAAGGGTGGAAAAGCAGTCTGAAGTATAGACTGTCCAACTACTGCACACATCTCTGGAAGCTTGTGTGTCCTGAGGTAACTGTAAATAAACCAAATGGGCAATGCAGTCCTGCCTATGATTTTAAAAAAAACAAAAAAAACAAAGAGGGGTACTATTGCTTTTTATATTCCGCTGGCTAAAATGACCCCACCATGAAGAACGTAAGAGTCAAACTCCTTTCAGATATTAAAGGAAACATAAAGCCGCTGTTAGGGCTAAAATGGAGAGAACATTTGCACTAATGAGACATGAATTCATTCATTTTTCTCCCATGATCAGTGAGTTCCAAGAGAGTGCTTTTCAGTTTTCCAATGCTCAGTGCTTTTCAGTATTGCAGAGGTTGGGGAATGCTGTTTACACTTTCCTTGTTGATGTGATTTCTATTGTAGCCTATACTTCTTGCTCACTGTGGAAGTTGGTTTGGATTTTGTTTTTGTTTTGTTTTCACCGCATGCCTGTTGGTGTGATTTCATTAATGAAAATGTAATTTTCACTAATGAAAATTCTCATGCAGTGATATGTGCTTTTGGGTAAACTCAAAGTTTAAATTCATTGCAACCTTTTACTGAAAATCTAAATTTCTATCACAGTTGGACATGCAGACTGCAAACCTGCTGAAGAGACCAATTAAAAAATGATGTCTGCCATGTCCAGGTAAGAACTGTTATCTGCCTAATTATACCACTCTTGCTTATTGTTATGTTGATGGTGTACAATATTATTGAATCAAAATTTTTCACATTTTTTTTAATATTATATAGATATTTTGAACCAGGGCTAAATGATACAGCTCACCACTGTCAAAATCACCTGCACAGTCCTGTTGCAAAGGCTGTGATAGTCATGTGTTAACCATTATGCTTTGTTTAAGATTTGCACTGTGACTGTAACATGAAGATCCCTGTGACTATAAGTATTTTGTGAGGCAGCATCATTACCCATTGTACCACCATGCCACCAAAGTACATAATAATTGGGCTAAAATCATACTGACACCACGTCAGGCTTAAGTAAGTGATGGAGGTCTTACTAATGAGCACCATCCAGGCCTCTTGATTCATTAATGAATTAATGTGTACATAAGCTGGACAGTGTTCGAGTTTCTCCTCGTTCTCTGAGTCGCTTGCTAGGCGAGCGGCGGACTCGAACACTTCCGCATTCCACTGCGCGCTTTCCCGAATGGTCCTTTACACTACAGACATACGTCTGGGCCTGCCAAAGGAAATGCTGGGGTTTAGTAGAAAAACCACTATAAGCAGAGGGTGGATAAATGCAGGCCCACAGGGAGAAAGAGATTGAATCCAGGGGAGGAACAAAAATTGTGGCGCGGCATGTCCCAAATTTCCCCGCTGCATCCATTTTTGGCGGAGTATTCTGTATAGCGCTGGAAAGCGCGCAGTGGAATGCAGAAGTGTTCGAGTCCGCAGCTCGCCTAGCGAGCGACTCAGAGAACGAGGAGAAACTCTAACAGACAGCCAGTTCCACTTGATACTTATTAACTTTTATAACTTTTTAGAACATATTTTCATATCTTGGACCAAATGTTCCCACACGTATAGGAATACCTGATAGTTTTGACCTTGTTGGGACATAGGGTGATGAGCAGTGTTGGTTTTCAACCAAATGTTGCACTTTGAGTCAAGGCCAAATATTTAAATTTCCATCTCATCAGACCTAGAAACCTTTTCCACATGCCTGCTGAGTCTCCAAATGGGATTTCATATACCTTTTTCAATAATGGCTTTCTACTAACCATTCTTCCATAAAGTGCAGCTTTGTGGAGTGTCCAGGGTATGGTTGTCCTCTGAACAGCTCCTATCTGAGCTGTGGATCTCTCCAGCTCCTTCATTTACCCTTGGCCTCTCAGTACCCTCGACCCTCTACTTACTTTGTCACTTTTGGTGGACGGCCTTCTCTTGGCAGTCGCGGATGAGCCATATTCTTTCCTTTTTTTAAATAATGGATTTAATAGTGCTTTTGCAGGATGTTTTTGCAGAAGGTAATGTTATTTTAATAACCAAACCCTAACAGGTACCTTTTCCAGAACTTTTCCCCAGACTTGTTTTTATAGCTTTTTGGTCTTCATGATGGTGTTTGTTTAGGTATGTTCTCTAACAAACTCTGGGGCCTCCCAGGAACAGGTGTATTTATATTGAGATCACCTGACACTTTAATTGCACACAGGTGGACTCCATTCAACTAATCATGTGATTGCTGATGACAGCTGGTTGAACAAGAACTAATTTAGTGGTTAAACAGCAGGTGGAGTGAATATTTATGCACATTACAATTTATTTTATCAATACATTCATTACATTCATTCCACAATTTCCTCAGGTGTATAGTAAACAGTGTTTTCCAAAATAGTGCCATATTGTATAAATGGCTGTTAGAAACGTTTTCCAATGTGGCCTGATCTAATTTAATCTTATACATTTGGAGAGATAAATGAAGCTCAGCTATAGAATCCTGCAGACAGAATGCATGTGTTTCTAATCAGCACTTTCTTTCACTTTTTCTTCTCTCGTCTCCAGAACTCAGACCATCCCAGAGCTACACAACTCCTGCGGCTAGAGACATTTGTTTAGTATTTACCACAACTCCCTCCCCCACCAGGAAGAGCTGTCAAAACAAGGACTTCCACCAACATGAACACTACATTTCAGTGACCTAATTAACACACTAGGCCTCAGTATTATAAGAATACTTAAAATATGTTTCCACTAACAGTTTGTTAGGCTATATTTAGTATGATTAGATGATTCAGTATGACATTGGAATTAAGGAATTTGTCCTTTCTGCTTCCTGAAACACATGGAACATGTAAGATCATAAAGACTATTTCTCGTAAGGAAGAGAATATAGTGCAGGATGCTGGAAGGTGTGTTTAGTCAGTGTGAGGTTTTACATAATCTTTGATGGTTAGATGAGACTGAATGCATTAACACATAAGCAAACTAAGGCCCTGTCTACCTGTATACGGACATTTTTGAAAAGTTCACTATGTGGCCGAAAGTATGTGGGCACTTGACATCACACCCATATGTGATTCTTCCCCAAACTGTTGCCTCAAAGTTGGAGGCACACAATTGTATGGAATGTCTTTGTAGCACTAAGGGGCCCAAACATCTTTGGGATGAACTGGAATGCAGACTGCATGCCAGGCCTTCTTGCCTCACATCAGTACCCGACCTCACAAATGCTCTTGTGGCTGAATTAGCAAATCCCCACAGCCACGCTCCAAAATCTAGTGGGAAGCCTTCCCAGTAAAGTGGAGGCAGTTATAGCTGCAAACCTCATATTAATGTCCATGGTTTTAAAATGGGATGTTCAGCAAGCACATGTGCGTGCGGGTCAGGTGTCCACATACTTTTGGCCATATAGTGTAGTCTTTAGTGTAGTGAATCTCTGTCCTATCCTATCTGTTTTATCTCTGTTTGCAATACTGTTTGTATCCACAGTGGTGGATTCAAGGGCAGTACAGAGCATATCATATTCTGGTGCCTCTGCTTAAGGGTGTAATAGTAAAACAAGAAGAAACTAAATTTCTAAACATGTTATCAAGAAAGAAATGATAGACCACATACTAACAAACTAACTGTTCAGCTAGCATTCTAAACAGAGTTGAGCATATTGATAAAACATCCAAACCACAATGGGCATATGCAGGTTCATGCTGCAATTTCTAAAGTTCCAAACTTTCTCCGTGTTCGAAGGCATTTTCAAAAAACTTTGTTTTTTGAAAAACAAAAACACCACTTTTGTGTGGATTGGCGGCTAAAATTGCAGAGAAAAAAACTATGGTTTCAAAAATATCTGTTTACATGTGGATGGGGTCTGAGTGTCACTGGTGCACCAATTAAACAGGATTGCTAGTATTCCTTTAAGCAACAGTTAGGCCTAATGCACTGAAGCTGGTATCCGATAAAGCCAAGCTCTATCATCAAAGTTATATGATATTACTCTCAGCTGCCAAAACCAGGATTGAACCATGGACCTTTAGATCTTCAGGCTAATGCTTTCCAAACTGAGATATTTCAGCACTATTACCAGAGCCAGTATGACATACTTAAAAATTTGGAGATGTCTCATGTACTTTAAGGCCATAAAGATTCTATTAAATGAGAGAGTGGATAGAAATAGCACTGCAATAGATGAGTTTAGGGAGCTCATGTGTTTGCACATGACCTTTAATGGTTAGATTAGGATGGATGCATTGGCGTATTGCAACTAAATGTAATGGCTACAATATGTTATGTCTACATCTTTCTAAGAAGGCTAAATGTAGTATTAGATTAGGAGCACAATCATCTCCTTAATATGCTTCACTGCAGTGTTCTTCATATAGTTTATAGGTAGACTAAAACATCAGTTACATGTGACATTTATAGAGCTTCTGAAATATATTAAAGAAATTGAATATCCATGCATAGACACCGTAAAGCCTTATATGACCTGTTCAAAAGATGTAAGTATCCTTTAAGTAGCAGTTAGGCCTTATGCCCTGAGGCTGGTATCTGATATAGTCTGTGGTCAAACTGATTCCTTTGATAAGGGTGCCAAACGTCTCAGGTCTCAGGTTTAGTACATTAGTGGCATGAATAGAATTTATAGCATATAATGTCTCATGTCTAATGTGGGAAAAATCTGTTGTGCTGCAGTTTCCCTTGCACACATGCCTGATTATAATTTATGAACACCATCTTAACAATTTCAGTGTGACACCTATTTATATTCTGCAGTTATTGTGGGGGGGGAAAGTAGTCTTAAAATTGCCTCAGAGTCTCAGTTGGTTTGTCATGAATGTTTTCTATTACTTGATTTTATTCTTTTGCATCTAAGGGAAGATTTTGGATGTCATGTGTTGACTATGTTGAGTTTCCTTTAGCATCTGCTATGATTCTGTTGTCCTCTATTAAAAGAGAAAAAGATGAAAAAAAGTGAAAATGTTTTTTTTTTTTCTCTAAAGAAAAGTGTTGCCTAGCTGAATGTATTACATGACAGGCATTTCTCTAAACATCACATTTACCTTGTAGGAGAATGCTGGAGTTCTGTATATACAGTAAATAGGCCAAAAAACAAGTGACAAATCATGGAGGCTCATTAAAACCAGAAACTATGAATTTATATGATGATGTCGTCCTGCCATCCCAAATAACTGGCCGGCTACTTAACACTGCTCTGAGGAAAATATTTAAATATATATAAGCTACATACCTTGCACCTCCAGGGTTGGGGGTTCGAATCCTGCCTCTGCCCTGTGTGCGTGGAGTTTGCAAGTTCTCCCTGTTCTTCAGGGGTTTCCTCTGGGTACTCCAGTTTCCTCCCCCAGTCTAAAGACATGCATCGAAGGCTGATTGGCATCTCTTAATTGTCAGTAGTGTGTGAATGTGTGTGCAATTGTGCCCTGCAATGGGTTGGCTATTGGTTAGCTATGGGTAATGGGCAGGCTCCCCCACTACCCTGTGTGGGATAAGCGGTACGGAAAATGGATGGATGGATGGACCTCTAATATGTCACATAGATTTAATGGTCCAAAAATCTGTCCCTTATTTATTATCTTTGAGAATAAAGTTGCACAGCTATGTCAGGAACTTTTGGATACATGAGAAAATCTTTGGAGAAAAGTGCTCCATCATGGTGTCACAGTGATAGTACATAATGTTTGTTTTGCAGGCTTTGTGGTTTTGAAACCCTTTGTCTATTGTTGAATACTCCACAGGAATCTAACTATTCTGCAGTGGTTACACTTCATACAGGCCCACAGAAATGTGTGTCGGAAGTTTTCCTTGCAATTGGACATCTATTTTATTATCAGTAAACACAACAAGAACCACATGTTCATCTACAAATGCCACTCAAGTTGATCATTAGTGTTAGCACATATACATCGAGGTCGGGGAATAGTTTGGAGAGCTGATGAATGTAACCCAGAGTGGAGTGTTTTGTTTTTCAAGGCCAAGGGCTGAGGATAAGGCGAACTCTGCATATGGTCCATGTTAGTCCTGCTGTATTTATTGCCAGTGCTTGTAGACTGGAGGGGCCTCAGGTTATTCATCTGGGGCATGAGGCCCTGCTTCTTCACTGAGTGTCTCAGTTACCACATACGTATATGCTGGAAGCCACACGTAGTAGCTATCACATGCTGTTCAGGAGAGAAACCTACAGCTTTAACTGAGTATCGAGATGCTAGCATAAATAATCTCAGAATAGTAATAGAAATGAATAGAATGAAGAAAAATACACGAGTGTTTTACTTTAGGAATATATAAAATTAGGCCCTAAACTGTAACTTTTAAAGAAGTACTGTGATCTATCCCATGAGACATGCCTGGGGAAATAGAGGTAAAGTTACATGCTCAAAATGTAATAAAGGTCCACAGGTGGTTCCTAATCTATTTACTGTGTTTGTCATTAATATATGAGGATGATAAAATAGAATGGAAATACATAAAACCATTCTTGAAGCCACTGGGGTCTAAAGTATATGAGAAATAGGCAGAGAAACACTACCTCTCATTTCACTTTGCTGGTTAATTTGTTAGTCCCATTATCATCATCAGCAATGCAATCTTTTTAAAGAACTACACAGCAGTTTATAAGGAAAATGACAGTGACATGACCTCTTGTTTTGGTTCTTTAATCTAGCATTTCGGACTTGAAAAATGAAGCATGACGCTATTATTTTGACTGAATTTGCAGCATTTTTTGGTTAATAATATATGAATCAACAAGTGGCTCGTGACCATAGATTTTGTTGGGGCAGGACGACATTAATAACAGCACAGCTTCGAACAAAATCAGAGAGCATTAAAATCACACTTGACTCTAAGCTAGTATCTATTGATTTTTTTTAGAATAACCCTACAAAAGGGCAGTTGAGAGTCGAAAACATACAGTCATCCAGCATGCAGTCTCGCAGCTCGTTTTGAGAGGTTTTAGATATACCTTTGTTTAACGGTATTCGATACAGCAGGTCTGCATCCCATCGACAGGGAGGTGCACACAGAAGAGCTAATATCATTACCCAGGTTTTACATGTTCAGCTAAATTTCTAGCCCAATTACATCTCAAAATCCACACAAAAAGAGCTGAAACTATACCAGAAAAATCAGCAATTGGAAAAAGGAAGACACATTCTATTCCCCCTTTAAAATCCCGTAATTCACCTTTTCCTATCCCAGTCTTTGAAGTATATATTACAATATAAATGGTTCTGTATGCAGAATAATAAATACACTTTCAGCACTTACACTTTGTCTTTGTTTGCAGAAGTTTATTTGATCTAATTCCAATGATTTGCTATCTAACAAGACGGTAGACAGAGAGTATTTGTAAACTAGTCCAATTTGGCATAAAAAAATATGGGACCCTGGCAACCCTATTAATTGTCCTTTCCACTGCTCCTCCCCTGACCATGGATCAGAGTAATTCGTGTCCCAATGGGCAGGAAGCACGCTGCCCCCACGGTTTCACAACAACTCAAATGAGAATACTTAGTATTTCAAAAGTATTGTATAGAGTTGTAAATGAGAATTTTATGAAAATGAACATTTGTTGAATGACTCATGTATATGGTGGGGCTCTACCCCATCACACATTTATAGAATTTCAAGAGATCTTTCTCCCAGTTTATCCACTGACAATGCATAACTGCTTTCAGGTTTTCCCTGAAAGCTACCTCTTCAGGAGGTTGGATTTTAAAAATTGTTCCTCTGAGACCGATGAAGCCATTACCAATAGCTTATCCAGCTGCTTCTTATGCAATGTCATAGAGCAGCTGAAGGTGCTACTGTATTGAACAGAAATGAAAAGACAGATGTCTGTGATTGGATAGCAGCACACTAATTACTGTATAGGAAGAAGGAAAACAAGAGAAACCTTTCCACCCAGAGAGCCAAGTCAGTTATGCTTTCTTGGACATTCTAGCCACAGATGACTGTAGCATTGCCAGGATTTTAAGCTGCAATCTCCTGACAATAACAGAAAATCTTAACCACTTATGAGATGGTTCACTTGTTTTGCTCACATTCTTCTTTATTCTTGTTAATGTCAACAGTCACATCATCGATAAAGACAAGTGAGCCAGAAGACATCCATGCCATATCTACAATGTTTTAGATATGAGGTGGTATGCAGTGAATCATAAGCACCTTTTTTTCTCCACATTTTTCATAAGACATAGAGCCATAGATATAAGATCATAGATATGATGAGCAACTCGCATTAGCACATTCACCTTGTCTGACATTCAATTTATTAAACTGTAGCTTATTAAATTCCCTCTGCATATTACAGTTTAAAAGCTGCTGTGAAATAATGGAAATGGTCATAAAAATTAGAAATTGAAATTCAGCAAGAAACAGACAAACGTGTAAATAAATTCATTTCTTTATCAGAACAAGTAATCAGTGTGGAGGGCATTAATACAGCTGATATAGTATTAGATTCCTAACTGTTCACAATAATAAAAAGCAGAGTGATGCAAAGCAGAGGGCTGTTACCACCCCGAAGTTTTGGGGTTTTTTTAGTACAAAATTGCAGAGTATTTTAGCATATCTAAACACCCCTGTTAAAATGGCAGGTTTTTGTGAAGTTAAATCATGTCAGAACCTTTTTCACCTTTATTTTTATTGCAATGAAATTGCAACATATAAATATCAAGTGACAAACACCCAGAAATGTTTTTGGCAAAAAAAGAAAGAAAAACAAAAAAACTTCTCATATACAGCTTGCATAAGTGGGCACACCCTTTTATAATTGGGAAAGGTGGCAGTGTTCACAATCAACCAATCACATTCAAATTCATGGTAAATACTAATTAGTATACACCTGCCATCAATTAACATGACTGATTACCCCCAAATAAAGTATAGCTGTTCCTATGGGATTTTCCTGGTAACATCCAACTGGAAAAGCCATGGGCCGCAAAGAGCTTACAAAGCAGGTACAGGATATCATTGTTGAAAGATATCACTCAGGTGAGAGTTACAAAAAAAATTCCAAGGCATTGGATATACCATGGAACACTGTAAAGACAATAATCAACAAGTGGAAAAAATATGGCATGACAGTGACACTATTAAGAACAGGATGTCCATCTAAAATTGATGAGAAGATCAGGAGAAAACTCGTCAAGGAGGCTGCCAAGAGGCCTATAGCAACATTAAAAGAATTGCAGCAATTTTTAGCAAGTACTGGTTGCTCCCTACATGTGACAACAATCACCCGAATTCTTCACATATCTGGTCTATGGGCTAGGCTGGCAAGATGGAAGATGGAACCAAAAAATAAATTAAAAAATACATCCAATCTGCCAAAACCATGTGGAATAATGTGTTATGGTCTGATGAGACCAAAGGTGAACTTTTTGGCCATAATACCAAAAGATATGTTTGGCACAAAAAAACACAGCACATCACCAAAAGATCACCATCCCCACAGGGAAGAATGGTGGTGGCAGCATCATACTTTAGGGCTGTTTTTTTTTCAGCTGGAACTGGGGCTTTAATCAGGGTGGAGGGAATAATGAATAGCTCCACATTCCAGTCAATTTTGGTACAAAACCTTAAGGCTTCTGCTAAAACACTTAAGATGAAGAGGAATTTCACCTCAGCATGACAATGATCCAAAGCAGATCAACAAAGGAATGGCTTCACCAAAACAAGTTCAAGGTTTTGGAATGGCCCAGCCGGAGCACAGACCTAAATCCAATCAAAAATCTGTGACCTGAAGAGGGCTGTGTACTGGAGATGCCCAGCCAATTCAACAGAGTTAGAATGCTTTTCAAAGGAAGAATGGCAAAATATTGCTAAGTCAAGATGTGCCAAACTGATTGACTCTTACCCAAAAAAGATTGAATTCTGTGATAAAATCTAAAGGTGCTTCAACTAAGTAATAGTTTAGGGGTGTGCACACTTATGCAACCAGGTTATTGTTTTTTTTTTCCCCCTAAAATGATTCTTATTGTTTTTCACTTTAATTAATAGGTTAAAATTTCACAACAAAGGTAGAAAAAGTTCTGAAGATTTATCTTGGTTTCATTTTTTTTTTTTTTTTTTTTTTACATCACACCTGTCATTTTAACATTGCTGTGTAGACTTTTCATATCCACTGTAACTCCACTTGGGAAATGCTTTAAAGTGCACACTCTGTGGCAGTCTTTGTATTACATTTCAAGACAGAAGGAATGATCACATCATTATTTGGGGGCAATCAGGCTTTCAACAAGATTTTGGAGCGTGGCTGTGGGGATTTGTGATCTTGTGGCTGAATGAGCACAAATCCCCACAGCCATGCTCCAAAATCTAGTTGAAAGCCTTCCCAGGAGAGTGTAATATGGATACTTTTGGCCATATAGTGTACTTCAATGCACCATTCTTTTGTTCATGATAACACAATGATAACTGAAAGTGTCATTAACCAGCTTTGCTCCAATATACTGTAGGTCGTCTTGATGATGTCTCTCCTTTATTTCAGTAATGACCCTTGCCTCTCTATCTGGTCCCCTGAGCACCCTTTAGAGAAGATCATGTGTTTATCCTTACAAAACACACCAATAAAATTGCCTAACTGAATATAGCTCACCCTAGCATCCTGTGCAAAAACCCACAGGACAATTAATTACACTTGTTCAAAGTGTAACCTGTGCTGATCGCTACTCCCTCACCTCTTTGCAACAGCTGACCGCTTTCATATTCTCACCTCAGATGCCAGACTCTCCATGTAGTTATGCTATTATTCATGCTCTTTAGCAAGCATGGAATATTTCACCACCTGGTTTTAAAGAACTTGGAGGCAATGAAACCATAGCATGTGCTGAAAACACCTCAGACAACTTGCTGAAACACCAGTTATGACACACACATACTCCATGGAATGACTCAGACATATATTTGAAACATGAATAAAAGCGTGTGTGTTTCTCACACTTATGACATTCTGCCCTTTTTCTCCCTTGAAAACAACAAGGCTGATCTGTATGTACAATTAATATTCATGTGAAACATTAACTATTTTACCTATTTTGAACAAAAACAAAGATATCATATCCCTGCAGCTGTTTTCAGGAATGCACAGATGCCACCACTGTTTTTCCCCCCTCATAGAAACATTTGGAGAATAAGCAGGGATATTACTAGTGCTTAGCAAACTCTGTAAAATTTTCATTCTCTCATACTCTCTCTCCAATGGATACATGCACACAGTCTTTCTTCCCTCTTCTAAATTGTGCAATGAGTTACAAGGGACATGGGGGACAGGCTAGAATAATATTTGACATAATTAGCAGGGGAGAGTAAACAGAGCTGCACCTGGCTCTTCCTGCACAGCAGCTTAGAGCTCCATTCTGGCCGAGGGAGCTTGAACACACTCAACTGGGTCTCAGGAAGAGGATCTGAGTCCTCATTATGTAGTGTTTTGAAGGAAAAGAGAGGCCATGTGGAGGGCTCAGATGATGAACTGAGCTATCAGAAGTTCATCCAAAAGACAACAGCATGCTTTACAGTTTGGTAGGTTGTATAAAAACATATCACAATAGGAATTATTCAAGATGTTGTCCTTAAATCTGCATCTTCCATTCCAAATACAGCTAATGCACTCTTTGTTATTTGTGTGTACTGTTTCCAAAAAAAAAAAAAATCACTCTTACTGTCTCAGGTTTTGAATATTGTTACCTGCAACTCAGTGTACACTATATGGCCATCACACTTATATGTGCTTGCTGAACATCCCATTCCAGATTTAGTGGGAGTCCCCTCTCACTGTTATAATAATCTCCACCCTTTCTGGAAGGCTTTCCACTAGATTTTAGAGCGTGGTTGTGGAGATTTAAGATTTCAGCCACAAGAGCATCAGTGAGGTCTGGCACTCATGTTGGACAAAGAAGCCTGGGGCTCAGCCAGTGTTGTGTGATGGTCAGGTGTCCACATACCTTTGGCCATGTAGTGTACATCAGTACTCACCTTACACGATCTATCTATGTGTTCATCCCCTCTGTTTGGATCATGGTCTGTAGTTGACCAACCAAGGCAGAATCCTTTCAATGTCCAGAGCATCATAGTTAGAGCCGGGGTTCTGTTTTATCATGTTCTTATATGAACTCATTCCCAGGGACTTGTATAGCCAACATTATTAGACCAAGGCTAAAAACACATGGCTTTTAAAAATCCATTGTTATTTACTAAAGAAAAACATATAATCATTGATATAGTGAAGATTTCTGTAAAGATACATTTATTTAACATTTTTGGTCTCAGGTCCTTGGTGTCAATGCTTTGTGACAGTCAGGAAGTTTTCCGCAAAGGGAACGTCTTCAGGACAGAGGACTTTGCGCTTTCCGGTGTGACAAGCTGTGTTTTTGTTTTCTTTGTTCTATTATAAGCTGCTAAATTAAACATAACTATGAATGAATAAATAGCTTGATTGATCATTCGTTAATAAATTTTTTAAAAATTCTAATTGTTGGCAAATTGCTGTGGTGCTGTGGTGTAAGAGGAATAAAACACTTCAGGATGTGTTGTTATTGGAAAATAAATCAATGTTAGGGTGATAATGCACAGTACAGTATAGGAAAATGAGTTATTGTACAGGATTGCTGTACATGGTTGATTTATTTCCTATAACAGCATGATCCGTCATGTTTTATTCCTTACTCATTCAACAGCCAGTTTAAACAGAATGTCTGGATTATAAAGATAAACGCTAGTCTTTTGATGAGAGTGAATTTACTGTTACCTTTTGTTGTTTCCTGACTCAGCACTTTATTTCTCATATTTCCATGTTTTCTCTGGGCACTTGTCATCTTCTGGTCATCTCTTACTGTTCTAACTTCTGCAAATGTAACATTAGCACTTGTTAATGGGATGGTAAAAAAAAAAATTTAAAAAAACGAAGCCCCGTTAGTGAAAAATCCAACCAGCTGCCGCTTCCAGTTAAAACAAACTGCTTTCAGTGCTTTGTGAAAGCCAAATTTCAGAGTAAATATGTGGAAACCATTGTTCACTGTTTTTGTAGTCTTGCATTGATCCTCTGTTGTCAATGATAATACACCACTGGGAACAAATAATATTTGTTTTTCTATGGTTTTCTTTGGCATTCCCTGTCATGTGGTGAAAATATGCTCTAGAGAGAAAAGTCCTCTTGATGCTCCATGCCTGTGTGTCTCAGCGTCCTCAAATCCACACACACTCTGGGACGTTTTAGATACGCTGTAAGGCCTAGATCCACTGCAGTGCTTTTAGACACAATGAGGCCTGGTGTGAAGACCAAAGAAATGCCACACTTCAAAGACTCTCTCCCATCGTGCTGGTGAAAACATCTTGCAGAAAACCACCATGCAACATCACCACACGCATCAGAGGAGCCCACTGGTTAAGAAGGAAGATGGATGTCCTGAGCTGAGCGTACTGATAATGAAAAAAGGTGAGAATTAGGTGTCAAACAGTGATTAAGAAGTTTGTAATATATGGCTTATGAGAAACGTAAATCAGGTTAAATGGAAATCTATCATTGTTTTAGACCAGTTTCAACACCATGTGGGATGCAATGGACATGCAAGTGGAGCTGATTTGCCAGCAGAACTTACATTAACCTTACATCGACAAATTTGATGTGTTTGGATTGGGAAAACCATTCCCAAAGACCTCCCACAGGAAATCTGTTTAAGCTGCACTATGTTTGAAATGTATACATGTTGTACATATTATTTTGTTTATTATAAACATATTATGGGCTTGACATTGAACAAAACAGATTTTATAAATGTTTATAGTTCAATTATTATTATTAATGATAGTTCTGCAAGGATTATGAATAATTTAATGATTAATAATACAATATAAAAATAATTATTACAATATAATTATCAAAATATAATTCTTACATTTGTAATAATACAAATACTGTAGTATCATCCTATAATTTTATTGAACAGATATGTTATACAATGTATTTTCAATGGCTAACAGAAGATCAATCAGGTCTGTTACCATCTGAGTTCATATCATTTGACTAAGTCATGTGATGATGAGTTTTTCTGTGCTTTTCTGTCATCCAGTGATAGGGGTCTGATGCAGTGGTTCTCAATGTGGTGTCCAGAGACCCCCAGGGGTCCATGAAGTATAGCCATAGGTTCCATGATTTATTTATTTATTTATTATACATTGTTTACAGTGGGGAAATCACAACCCACCATTATCAAAGTTACTAAAGTTATGATGGCGCTCTCATATTTATCAGCTAGTTTGACTAGGCACTTGAATATAATGGGTATAATCCTAACCTTAATAATAACGGAAAATTAAGAAATAACTATAAATAATGCCGACGTTTACCTGTTCTGTAAGTGGAAAGTTCAGGAATACAAAGCTTGAATAAGTATCCAAAATATTATTATACTCATTTAATTAAAAGGATTAATATTTGCATAGCTCATGAAATAAATCTGCACCGAGGGGGTCTGTGGTTCCTGGCAGCAAAAAGTTTGAGAATTCCTGGTCTGGTCTCCAGCATTTAATTGCAGCTCTTTTCAATAACCTACTTTTGAGTTTATTCTTTTTTTTTGTTTGTTTGTTTGTTTTTTAGGTTTTTCAGGTCATTTGAAGTTAATTAATTTTTATGCATTCAGTTGGTCAAGGTCAGCCAGGTAGAGGGATTTTGAAAATTTGTTCTAACTAAATAACTGTCAGAAACAAGTATAGACCCAACGTGGGAAAGAACAGAGAAAAGAATATTTATTATTGCAGGTACTGATTTTTATCCGGCTCAAACCAGAGGTTAATGATGCAGTATAAGGGATACTGATACTGATATCTGATAAGATAGAGTCATGTCTTTGTAGCTGCAAGTGCAAAATATGTAACAAAATTTGACAAGACTTTTGAAACATTAAAGTGGCAGTTTGTCAGCGAGCCACAAACTAAAAAGCATACTGTATATACAGCAGCATCCTAGCAGATAATATTCTGAAATAGCATCCTGGACCGATGCACTTAACCTACAGTTGTTACAACGCTGTACTGTATGAAATTCATAATAATGCTATAAATTTGTACAACCCCATTTCCATTTTTTCTAAAATGCACTAAAAACAAAAATCTGTGATTTGTCAAGTCTCTTGAAACTTTAATTAACTGACAAAAGTACAAAGGAAAGATATTCAATGTTTTCACTGACCAACTTAATTGTATTTTGTAAATATAAACAAATGTAGAATTTGATGCCTTCAACACACTCAAAAAAAAGTTGGGACAGAGGCAAAATAAGACTGAAAAGTTTATAGAATATTCAAGTAAAACCATTTTGGAGGATCAGGTTAATTGGTAACAGGGGAGGGTAGAGGGTATCAGGATTGGACATAATAGGAGCATCCACCAAACGCTCAGTCTTTGCAAGCAATGATGGGTCGTGGCTCACCAATTTGTGCCAGACTTCATGAGAGAATTGTCAGTCAGTTCAAAAAGAACACTGCTCAACACAAGATTGAAAAGAATTTAGGTCTTTCACCATCTTCAGTGCATAATATTGTGAAATGATTCAGGGAATCCGGAGAAATCTCATTGCGTAAAGGGCAAGGCCGGAAACCACTGTTGAATGTGCATGACCTTTGAGCCATCCGGTGGCATTGCCTGAGAAATCATCATGCTACTGTGATAAATAGAACCACATGGGCTTGGGAGCACTTTCGGAAAACCATTGTCACTTAACACAGTCCACCGCTGCATCCAGAAATGCAACCCAAGTCTCTATTACGCAAGGAGGAAGCCACACATCAACTCTATACAGAAATGCCGCAGAGTTCACTGGGCCCGAGCTCATCTGAGATGGACTGAAAGGCAGTGGAAACGTGTGCTGTGGTCAGACGAGTCCACGTTTCAGCTTGTTTTCGGGAAAAATGGACGCTGAGTTCTCCGTGCCAAAGATGAAAAAGACCAACCAGACTGTTATAAGTGAAAGGTGCAAAAGCCAGCATCTGTGATGGTATGGGGTGCATCAGTGCCCACGGCATGGGTGACTTGCATATGTGTGAAGGTACCATTGAAGCGGAGGCGTATATTGGGATTTTAGAGAGACATATGCTGCCATCAAGGCAAAGTCTTTTCCTTGGAAGTCCATGGTTATTTCAGCAGGACAATGCCAGGCCTCATTCTGCATGTGCTACATAGACACAGAGTCACAGAAGCCTACATCAGCAGTCCAGATCTGTATCCTATGGCGCATCATGAAGAGGAGAATCAGACAATGGCGACCAAGGACTGTTGAGCAGCTGAAGTCTTTTATCAAGCAAGAATGGGCAAAAATTCCACTTGCAAAACTGCAACAATTAGTATCCTCAGTTCCCAAATGATTAAAAAGTGTAATTAAAAGGAAGGGTGATGTAACACAGTGGTAAACATTCCCCTGTTCCAACTTTTTTTGAGTGTGTTGAAGGCATCAAATTCTAAATTTGTTTATATTTACAAAATACAATTAAGTTGGTCAGTGAAAACATTGAATATCTTTTCTGTGTACTTTTTGACAAATCACAGATTTTTGTTTTTATTGCATTTTAGAAAAAATCCCAACTTTTATGGAAATATACCATAACAATAATTCAATGAATTTGGATTATTGTATATTTATATAAAATCCTCTATATATATGTGTGTAGCTTTTTAGTTTCTTTGCACTGATAAAAGCCTGACTGTTGAAATATCTGACATCATGATACTCACCTTGGAGACATTTCAGGTTTCCTAGCCTTGCACAAACAGATCCCTGTCCTCTCTGTGGCCTCCGATTTGGCTGCTTTCTACAAGTATATCTGCCCCATGGTGGATTCTTGCTTCAAGCTGGTATTCACATTTTGTATTCAATGTGATATTTTTTACTGTAGTCTTTATAAAATTTGTCACCATTAACAGCTGTGGGAACTGGGCCATCATTGTCCTATATACTCAGCGAGAGACATCTTTGTCCTGGAACCATAGATGGAGCCTGACTCCCCTGATCCCCACAGACCTTGGCTCTTAGTCATAGTAATAAACTCAGTAACGCACATGAACAAGCCCAGCTCTCTTTGTCCTAGTGCCATGTTCTATTTTCACCAGTTCTTTCTTTTCCTCTTCTAAACTATCTGGTGTGGGGGATTTTCTCCACTTTTTAAGGAGCCAGTGTGGCTGTTCCTCTTTGGTCACAGTGGACAGTGTAATGTTTCAAAAGAAATTGTACAGATATGCACAGGGGACTGAGCACTGCACTATATATCTGATATTGGGCCATGACCATTTTCTCAGAGAGAGGTAAATTACTGTTAGAAGGTCATATTTTATTCAGTTCTTATGTACCATTTATTCTGATATGTTTTGTGTTGTGGTTTTCTTTTATTTTCTTCAAATTGTGAAACCTGATTTGGAAAGAGTGCAGCTATATTTATCCATAGTTTCTGAAAGCACGACATTGTTTTATCTACAGCCTACTGAAATGGACTGAGTGGATTTTACACACACACACACACACACACACACACACACACACACACACACACACACACACACACACTCACACACAAAAAAAAAAATAAAATAAAAAATCATAAGTATCATAAGTAACTGGACCAAAAACTTCTTGTAAAATATTATACACTCTTAAGAGCTTCTTTATGTTGAGCTTTTCAAGTATTTGTAGCTATATTTTCAGCTATACTGTATTTTCCAACTGTTATATAAATATAAACACTAGACTTCTTGTTTTCTTGAGATTCAAATCATACAGTATGTTGGGTTTCAATTATGAAACTGTAGTGCAAGTGGGTATTTAGACCAGTTTAAAAGGCATATAAATAAATATCAAATATTGCATTTAATTGCATATTGAAGATTAGTAATTACCCATTTGAGTATAAGTGGCATATTAGACCTGAACAAAAATAACTATAAACAAAATCTATATAAGGAAAGAGATATGTTTTGGAGTGAAATGTACTGAATTTTTTGTTGAAAGTTTGGCTCTGTCAGCACTGTGGTATGGCAATGTGCCTTTGAGTTGTCTATGCAGAGGAGACATGATTGATGACAGTAAAAATCATTAAATTCAGCCTGCCTGGGTAAAATCTCTCATGTTGCAAGACCTCTAGTGGTTTCCAAAAACATTGTTTTGTTTTCCTTTTTTTTTTCCTTCTATGAACACCATATGCTTTGGACAATTAAATGAACAATGGCATGTTTGTGCATAATAACTACTGGCACATTCACATTGTTTGGAAACACCTATCAGTTGCACTGAAAATTTATCTGACCTTAATTAAGTCTCAGAGGCCTGAGCTAGGTAGTGTGCTGTGATTGCATGACCTGTGTGGTATTGTGTAATGCTTACACAACATGCCATTGTGTTTAGATGCTGTTTTCTTTCGCTGTCTCTGGAGCACTGGTTGTGCTATGTTGTCTGAGTGGAGGAAGCTGGTGTAACAGAAACAAGTCCAGCTGCATCTGAGGAGCTTTTGAGCTCTTACTATAATACAACATTACAGTCAGAGCTGTCAACATTCCCTTCCTCTCTCTACACTCTTCTATCACAGTCCATCTCCTCACACTTTTATTTTACTCATTCCTAGTTATTTCTCACTCATCTCTCACTCCATCTCATATCTGCTGCTTTCTACTGTGACCTCCATCTCCCTGTTCCTCCTTAAAACCCTTGGATGCATGCCTACTCTTCTGTCTTTATTTGTAGTTCTGTTGAACCCTATCCCTTGCCATCTTCTTTTCGTTGTTTTGATCTTTAATCTCTGACGTCAAAGCATTAGGCAACGATGCACTTTTTTTTAGATTATTTAATTTTGCTTTGCACTCCCCAGTTAGTAAATTACAGTGCCTGAGGGTATTAAACAAAGAAGCAAATGAAAATCAGACCTGCAGTGTGCTCATACACCAACACAAACATGGCATGTATCTAGGACAGCCTGTTCTGTTTTCTCAGAGTTTCATCTACCCTTGGACCCACTAGCTTTCCTATCCGATTTGATGACTCAGTAAAATAATATTGTTTTAATCCCATAGACATTAATACTCTTGCTCCGAAGTGCAAAGCAAAACCCCAGCAGATAAATTCTTCTGCTTATAGATGCTTTGTACTTTATAGATCATGTTATTGTAACAGCACTGTAAAACTGAAATTCTAGGTTTTCTCAACTATTCTGGTTATTACTGATCACTTCTCTAAAGCTTGGCATATTGTGCCCTGTCCCATAGCCATGAAGACTATGGCATCCCTGAAAGCATCCAATAGGGGCATACAGACACATCTGTAAACTTTCTGTCAGTAACAATGTCAGCCTTTCGGCCATATACTATTCACAGACTAATGGTCAGGTCGAATGCTTAAACTAAGAAGTAAGAAGATTCCTTAGATCATACTGTACATATAACCAAGATGACTGGAGCTGTTAACATCATTATATATAACACACTCACTCCTCCTTGGGTCTCACCTCATTTCAGTACTTTTTGGGATAGCAACCCTGACTCTTTCCATGGCCTGGAGAGCCATCTGAGGTCCCTCAGATGGCAACAAATAGAAAGCAGATTCTCATATTGAGTAAGTTCTGAGCCTTGTTAATCACTACCTGCCTCTGCTGCATTGTGTTCAATTGATCTTGTTTACTGAACTACTTTATGGATTATGCCTTATTTTCGCTATTTCATACCTGATCATGTTTTGACCTTTGCCTGGCTCTCATCTCTGATTATTGGACTGTGGTTAAACTTTGTTTACTTGGATTTCATATTAAAAAAAGTCATGTGGATCCTAATTCTCCACTTGGTTATGTTACGACTCTATGGACCTGTCAAAGAACAGATGCTGCGCATAAAGAAAGACCATTATCTGCTGAGTGACTGATGTTCTTAGGTCTATTCTATTTTACTGACTGCAGTCCATGCAGGTTACCCCCACATCCCTTCTGACTTGCCTTTGCTAATCTCTGTGGAAGTATGTGTGTAGAGAAGTATTGTTGGATGACATCTGTAACATATCATAGGGAACAACTGTAGGCGGAAGAGAGATTTATTTGTCTTAGAGAACATCCACTCTACATTTACTGTATGCTACTGATAAAGAAATACCTTGGAACCTGCTGGACCAATAACCCTTGCAAATGTAGAATTTGTGCAGAGAACTGGGTTAAAATATGAGTTACTGGAATAAATAAATGAGCTGTAACTTTAAAAAGGTCATGTTTGTTGTAAAGCCTAGTGGAATTAGTGCTCAGTAAAATAAGGCAAGACCTTTAGGAGACCTCCATACAAAGAAAAAAGAAAGAGGTTATTGTTAAAACTCACTCACTTTATCCTGGTCAGGTTCACAGTGAATCCAGAGCCTATCCCAGGAACACTAGGTGTGAGGTGGAAATACACCCTGGATTTGACACCAATCCATTGCAGCACACGGTGCACACACTCACATTCATGATTAGCAGAAATGTATCTTAGTCAATCCACCTACTGGAATATTTATGGAAGGTTGGATGAAACTGGAAAATGCAGAGGAAACCCACACAGACATGCACAGAAACTGGAGCTGTGAGGTGGCAACATGACCCATGCCAGCCTAAAAATGAAACTCTGAAACTTGTATAAATTTGTATAGTTTTTACTTGTGATCAGGTAGATATGTACAAAGGTATTCATATACCTTAAACATGTGCATATTTTGTAGTGTTACAACCAGGAATTGAAATGGACTTAATTGGAATTTTTACCATTTAATTGTGAACACAAAGGTTAAACAAAAAGCAGAAATTTGTTGGTTGGCTCATTTCCATGGTCAGTGTTTGATAGAACCAGGTTTGGGTGCAATTATGAGAATCAGTTTGCTTAAGCTCTTTGTCTCAATTCCCAAGTTTCAATTCTCTTGCAGAAGAAACAAGCTTTCTTCTAGGATTGTCCTGTATTTGGCTGCATCCATCCTGCCCTCAATCGTGAACAGTTTTGCATTTCCTGCTGATGAGGAGCATCCCCATAGCAGGGTGCTACCATCACCATGATTTGTTGTGCTGTGAGGATGGTGTTCTCAGGGTGTTGAGCACTGTTTAGTTTTAACCAAAGTTAGCTGTTTGTGCCATGTCCAAATATGACTAGAAAATGCTTTTTATAATATGCAAAATGGGATTTCTCCAAATGGTGTTTTCTACTTTTCTCTGTTTCTACTCATCAATCTTCCATAAAGCTAGCTGAGTAGCTTTTCCCATTTGAGCTGTGGGTCTCTCCAACTCTTTCAGAGGTCTTGTTCGCTTCTTTGACTAATGCCCTCCTTACTTTTGATGGACAGCCCTCCTCTAGACAGAGTTGTGATTGTGCGATGTTCTTGCCATTTAAAAGAATTTATTGGTGCTCTGTGGGATGTTCAAAGTTTGGGAAATTTTTATAAGCAGACCTTGATTGATACTTTTCAAGAACTTTGTCCCAGACTTTGTCCCAGATTGTGGACCTTTGCCTGTCTCTGTCTGAACTCTGAGAATGGATTTGCCTCCTGCCATGCTTATTGGAAGATGAAAAATAAAAATGCCATTACATCCAGCAAAGTCTGGCTCACTTACTATCCATATAGATACAGCATATAAATTAATTTAATCATCAATATCTGTATTCAGTCATGCAGTTCACAGCCAAAGAAGATGTTGAGACTTGGAAATACTAGGAAGGCAGTCCATCATACACGCATAGGGGCAATTTGGATTTGTCACTTCACCTTCAGAGACACTGGGATGAGATGAGAAATGGAACACAGACAGTAACTGGTGTTCAGTATCAAACTTTACGCTTCCAAAATAACTTTTTTGGAAGAATTTTGCGAAGGCACACGTTGAAATTGAAAGTGTGTGAAATTTTTATTTGTTTGTTTGTTAGTTTATTTGTTTGTGTACTTATAATTCTCCTCCTTTACTCTACATGATTAACTGCATGGCTAACAAGGTTAAGAGAAATACAAAACCATGAAAAAGAGCATGGCCAATAGTTCACTGGAAATAGGAACCATCTGGATGAAATTTTGATTTAAGTGGTAATATGTGATAACAATGATGCTTCTCCATCCCCCAGGCTCTCTGTAACTTGACCACAGTACAGCTCCATGTTGGACTGAAATCAATAGGAAGAGAGGGAAGAAAATTCAAGGCCAAAGTCAAGCCCCTTGTGTTGTCACCAGAAGACTTATGAAGAGAAAGCAGACAGGCTTCAGGTGGAACTGTCAAAACTTTTTATCACACTGGGTGTGACTCATCCACAGGGCTTCAAGGTTATAAGTCCTAGTCTACAAGAAAGTTTGTGTCCATAATGTAGATATTGCATTAAAGAAATATGATGTATACAGTTGTGCTCATAAATTTACATATCCCTTGCAGAATCTGCAAAACTGTAATAATTTTTTTTTTTTTTTTTTTTTTTTTTTTTTGGGGGGGGGGGGGGGTAATTAAAATTGCATTTAGTTTTTTATTTAGTTCTGAATAAACTATTACACATAACAGATGTTTACATATAGTCCACAAGACACAATAATTAAGAGCCAGGGGGTTATTATTTTGTTTAACTAGCTTATTTTTTTCATTTAGTACTGCCCTTCAGAAGCTACATAAGATATTTACATGTTTCCCAGAAGACAAAATAATGCAAATTTACACCGATCATCCTGTCCAAAAGTTTACACCCCCCTGGCTCTTAATGTATCGTGTTGTCTTCTTGAGCATCAGTGAATGTTTGCACCTTTTGTAATAGTTGTGTACGAGTCCCTCAGTTGTCCTCAGTGTGAAAAGATGGATCTCAAAATCATATAGTCACTGCTGGAAAGGGGTCAGATATGCAGAAGATGCTGGAAAAGCAAATAATGTGCAGGACCTGGAGGATTTTTCTGAAGAACAGTGGGCAGTTTAACTGCTCAGGACAAACAAAGGGCTCATGAATAACTATCACAAAACATAAAAACAGTATTTGATCATCCAGGTAACAACACACAGTATTAATAATCAAGGGTTTGTAAACTTTTGAACTGGTTCATTTGTGTAAATTCAGTTATTATTGTGTCTTGTGGACTATATGTAAACATCTGTTATGTGAAATAACTTCAATAATTCAGGGCAGTACTAAATAAAAAACTAAGTGCAATTTTAATTATTCCCCAATAATAATTATTTCCCAATAATGAACAGATGTTTTCTAAACAGATTTACAGCATTTATTCATTCATTCATCCTTAGTAACTGCATATCAGGGTAATGGTGGTTTAAATTAGGCTACTAGTTTATTTACATTTTGGGAAGCAAACTAAATTCATTAGAAAGTGTCGCAGGAAGGTACAAACAAAAAAAATTGCATGAGCAGGATTTAAAAAACAATCCCAAGCACATCTCTATTTAAAAATGAAAAGGAAAAAAGGGGGGGGGGGAGAAGGAAAAAAAACCTTCCTGTTTAGGCCCACTTTAAATCTGAATACAGATGCAGACACAGGGGTAGAAACAGTAATGATAAATTACTGAACTGAAAATATAGATAATGTGTCAATATCTTACTCAATTAAAAGTGGACGTATCCAGGAACAAATGTACTCACATGAAAGTCATAAAGTTGCTATATTTAAATATACCTGAGTATTAAACGATAAAAGTAAATCTTCTTAAATAATAAAATTAAACCTAAACAGGTTTGTAAGGAGTAAAAAGTGTGTTTTTTATGTTATTAAGTAAGAGTACAATTCTTCAATTTCTGTAACACTCAGTATGTTAGGTCATGCCAAAGACGCGACTCCATTTCCCAGCAGGCTGAGCGGGCCTCAAACATGGCCGTTATGGACTACACCTCCCAGAACACCCACACATTCCCACACTCACAATCTCCAACCTTCTGATTACACACACCTGTCGTCAATTAATGTCACGCTACCACACACAGCATAAATGGACTCTAGTTCCGCTGCTACTACGCGAGGTATTGTTTGTTCTCTTTAACGTTAACACTTACTAAGCATTCAAAAATATCGGACTGAAACTTTGGCTTTTGAATTGTCTGCTCTCCCTGACTTGGATTACTGCTTTGCCCTTACTGAATACTGCATTTGTGTACCGAATTTTGCCTGTCTCTGAATTTTGCCTTTGGATTCTCTTTGATAATACTTTTTGCCCGTGTTTGAATTCTGCCTGCATTAACCACGCTCTGCATTGTGATATTCTTATTAAACTGACGAAACTGATCTCTGCTCTTGCATCCTGCTTATTGTGGTTATCTAACACAGTAAATACAGTATGTGTTTTTATACGGTGAAGTATAAAAACATTCAAATAATACTTACATAGTATAGTAACAAAATACAATTACAAGTATTTTCCATGTGTTAGCAGGCAGAAAGGGGGGCTGGATGCATGCGCAGGGGAAAAAGTCACTTTATTAGGTACACCATCAAAAGTAAAGGAACAGGGAAAAACGTAACGTGAAAAGCAAAGTCAAAAGGCACACAATAATCCACAAAGGGCAAGGCAGTAATCCAGAATCCGAGGGGCATAGCAAAGTTCCAAAACCCAGAATCCAGTCCATGATAATCCTCTTGGTAATAGACAACAAAACAAAGTTACTGAGCAAGTCTAATTCTTCGCATTGAGGTGAAGAAACAAAAGGGCTTAAATAACATGAATGAAACAAGGCTTAACAGAAAACATGTGAAACTCATAATGACAGAACCAATGAGAACAGAGGGGCGGACACAGGAGCAGAGACAAGACATGAAGCAAAAGAAAGAACCAAGAAACATCCATGGGCGAAGACATGACCTGAACCAAAACAAAGAAACACATGGCAACGTAAACAGAACAAGAGTCTATGAAAGCGGAAGTGCGCTACTTGCTAGCCTCAGCGAGCAGCGCAGAGGGGGAAACCCTATCAGAGCCCCCCCCAAAGGCACTTCTCCCAAAGCTCAAAAGTCCTGACCCCTCTGGCGGACCTGGGCCCCTGGGCAGGATGACAATCTCTGCCCCCCAGGTCCCAAGGCAGGCATGGTCCATAGTTCCCCAGCGTAAGTGAAGCGTGGTTGGCCATCTCGTCAGCCACCAGCATGAGCAGAGCATGGCTGGCCGTCCCGTCGGCCACAGGCGTGAGTGGGGCTTGAAACTTGGCTTGGAACTTGGCTTGGAACTTGGAATGGAACTTGGCTTGGAACCCGGAATGGAGCTTGACTTGGAACTTGGCTTGGAACTTGGCTTGGAACTTGGCTTGGAACCTGGAATGGAACTTGGAATGGAACCTGGAATGGAGCTTGACGTGAAACTTTGAATGGAGCTTTGTTTGGAACTTGACTTGGAACTTGACTTGGAACTTGGTATGGAACTTGGAATGGAGCTTGGCTTGGAACTTGGACTGGAACTTGGACTGGAACCTGGATTGGAACTTGACTTGGAGCTTTGGCTGGAGCTTGGGCTGGAACTTGACTTGGAACTTGACTTGGAACTTGGACTGGAACTTGGAATGGAGCTTGACTCTGGGCATGACTCTGGGCATGACTCTGGAAATGGACTGGGGCTTGGACTGAGGCATGGACTTGAACTTGGACTGGGACCTGGACTGGGACCTGGACTTGGGGGCCGCCTGGCCGGCCCTGGGCATGGACTTGGGCATGGACTTGGACATGGACTTGGGCTTAGACATGGACTTGGAGAGGAGGTCATCCCGTGGACCTCTGGCATGAACTTGGCTTGGGAGAAGGTCATCCCGTGGACCTCCAACATGAACTTGGCTTGGGAGGAGGTCATCCTGTGGACCTCCAGCATAAACTTGGCTTGGGAGGAGGTCATCCCGTGGACCTCCGACATGAACATGGCTTGAGCGGAGGTCATCCCTTGGACCTCTGGCATGAACGTGGCTTGAGCGGAGGTCTCCTCTTGGACCTCCGGCAGGAACGTGGCTTGAACGGAGGTCTCCTCGTGGACCTCCAGCAGGGACAGGGCTGGAGCAGAGGTCACCACATTGACCCCCGGTCGGAGCTTCGCTGAGGAGACCTCCTGCTGGGTCTCCGGCTGGAGCTCGGGGCTGGAGGTCGCCAGGTTAACCTCCAGGGGGAGCTCTGTTGAGGAGACCTCCTGCTGGGTCTCTGGCTGGAGCTCTGTGCTGGAGATCACCAGGTTAACCTCCAGGGGGAGCTCGGCTGAGGAGACCGTCGGCTGGATCTCCGGCTGGAGCTCTGGGCTGGAGGTCACCAGGTTAACCTCCAGGGGAGCTCAGCTGAGGAGACCGTCGGCTGGATCTCCAGCTGGAGCTCTGGGGGTGCTCACTTGTGGAGCCATTTGTGGACACGCCAGCTGCCCTTAAAACATTCCTGCGAGCAAAAGTAGGAGTTCTCTCTCCCTTGTTTTATACAGGTGGGGCATCGTAGTTTGGCCTGTTGGATCCTCCAAACTGAGAAAATAAATCTGCGCCTGTAGGAGAAAACACTGTGGGTAAACGGAAAATCCATCGAAGGCGGAAGGGGGATAAATAAAAGTCCACTGGGGAAACGAAACAGAATCTAAAGCGGAAACAAAAAATTCGGCGTGGCGTGCCCTCAGTTTCCCCACTGCGTCCATGTTAGGCGAAGTATTCTGTTAGCAGGCAGAAAGGGGGGCTGGATGCATGCGCAGGGGGAAAAGTCACTTTATTAGGTACACCATCAAATGTAAAGGAACAGGGAAAAACATAACATGAAAAGCAAAGTCAAAAGGCACACAATAATCCACAAAGGGCAAGGCAGTAATCCAGAATCCGAGGGGCATAGCAAAGTTCCAAAACCCAGAATCCAGTCTGTGATAATTCACTTGGTAATAGACAATGAAACAAAGTTACTGAGCAAGTCTAATACTTTGCGTTGAGGCAAAGAAACAAAAGGGCTTAAATAACATGAATAAAACAAGGCTTAACAGAAACACGTGAAACTCATAATGACAGAACCAATGAGAACACAGGGGCGGACACAGGGGTGGAGACAAGACATGAAGCAAAACAAAGAACCAATAAACATCCATGGGCGAAGACATGACATGAACCAAAACAAAGAAACACATGGCAACGTAAACAGAACAAGAGTCTATGAAAGCGGAAGTGTGCTACTCGCTAGCCCCAGCAAGCAGCGCGGAGGGGGAAACCCTAACACCATGCCTGTACAGAAACGAATATCCATCCAGCCATCCATTTTTTGTACTGCTTATCCTACACAGGGTTATGGGGGAGCCTGGAGCCTATCCCAGAGAACTCTGGGCATGAGGCAGGGGACACCCTGGATGGGGTGCCAACCCATCACAGGAAACAATCACACACACATACATTCACACACTACAGAAAATTTAGAGATGCCAATCAGCCTACAATGCATGTCTTTGGACTGGGGAAAGAAACCGGAGTACCCGGAGGAAACCCCTGAAGCACGGGGAGACCATGCAAACTCCGCACACAGGGCGGAGATGGAATTCAAACCCCCAACTTTGCAGGTGTGAGGCAAATGTGCTAAACTAAGTAACCAAACACATGCAATAGTGATGGATAGTGTGTCTTTTTTTTTTTTTTGGTACAAAACATAATGACATTATGATATTTACAGCCAGCGATCCGGACTGTTGAAGAGTACAACGGCCTAAAGTTTAATGGCACACTATTGCTGCAGGTTTCTATATAAAGTAAAGTTATACATAATGCTTATACAATGCCAGTTTGATTAGTTTTGTTGATTAGTCAACTGAGACTGCTCTCCACTAGAGTATTGCATTACAGTGTATTTTATTCATTAATGTGTGGTGTTTGGCTTCGGGAGCAAAAAAGCTGTGGCCATTGTGTAACTCTATGCACCTTGGCCCAAACTAGAAAACTAATCCGAATACGCTACAGGAATTCTCCCCTCCGGACTACAGTGACTGAGTGTACATTTCAGCAAGGAACCAATGCAATGAAGCCCCATGGTATTACACAACTGTAATATCATATTAATATTATAATCCTATGAATAACTCCTCACATTGTGCTCTTGCTCCAGGCTTTAGTGGACAGCAAGATGGAGAAACACACTGAGCTGTGTGAGGCTGACACATGCTGCTCCTCTCTGCCAGAACTCTATCGGACCTGTGACAGGATGAGAGACAGCTGTGTGTGTGTGTGTGTGTGTGTGTGTGTGTGCGTTTACTTGTTGGTGGGTGAATGATTCTGAGAAGACCAAAGTCATGCTTGTTAGGAGAGAAATGCACTTAGTGATGGCTGTTCTGCTTTTGGCCTTGATGGAAACTCAGTAACCTTTGAACAAAAAAATCCTCAAACCCAAGATGAATCTATTTACATGTATTTTGATTTTGTATATTGCTTCCAGAATGTCTCTGAGTACTTTTCAGCTCACATCAAGGGGCTCGGTTCCAGTAATGTGGTAAAGCTGGTGGTACAATTCCCCCTCCCCCCACCCCCAGAACACACACACACACACACACACACACACACACACACACACACACACACACACACACACACACAAAGAGAGAGAGAGAGAGAGAGAGAGAGAGAGAGAGAGAGAGAGAGAGAGAGAGAGATAAAACACAACCTGGAAGGTCTAAGCATCAAACCACAGCCTGTCAAAACAAACCCACTAGCAAGAGGCTTTTACAATCTAATCCACCTCCAAAATGTGTTTACTGGCTACACTTTGCTCTCTCTATTTCCAACAACAATACAGCTACGTACTGTATGTCATAAACCCAGCTGTCATCATTGCAAAACACTATGTCCAGAATTCCCTCCATTCGCACAGTTCATTTGCATCTAATTTACATCTAAATCTATCAGGATCTATACACCATGCATCTTCAGTCTTTTAGTTACTGCAGTTAAAGTAATATGTGAATAGTCAACAAGCATATGGCATGAGATTATCACTCTAAGAGCATGAGGAAGAAGACTCTCTGGTCTGATGAGACAAAAATGAAACTCTTTGGGCTGAACTCCAGAGTCTACATCTGCTGAAAACCAGATACATCGCCTGGCTAAAACCATCCCTATGGTGAAGCATGGTGGTGGCAGAATCATGCTATGTGGGTGATTCTCAGTGGCAGGAATGGGGAGCCTGGTCAGAATTGAGGGAAGAATGAATGCTGCCAAATATAGAGAGATCCATGATGAAAACTTGCTTCAGAGTGCGCATGGCCTTAGACTAAGGTGAAGGTTCAGCTTTCAGCACAACAACACCCCGAAGCACACAGCCAGGACAATGCTGGAGTGACTTTGGAACAATTCTTTGAATGTCCTTCAGTGGCCCAGCCAAAGCCCAGATGTGAACCCTACAGAATATCTTATTTTCACTTCGTCATTATGGGTTCTTACATGTTTATTATGTGTATTGATTGCCAAAAAAGTATATTTAATCAATTTTAAATCTATAACACAATGAAGCAAAAAAAACTGAAGCCATTGAAATCCGCTGGAAACTTTATGAAGCCACTGTAGTTAGTTTGCTTTTAGTAGAATGTTACTAGAAATGCCATTTTACTAGAAAGGTAAACATTACATTGCATACAACTTTTAAAATGTTCATTAATTTCAGGTTTTTATACGATCCATTCTGTATTACACTATATGGCCAATGGTTTGTGGACACCTGACCATCACACCCATACTGTATGTGCTTGTTGAACATCCCATTCCAGACTTAATTTCTTTTGGAAGGCTTTCCACTAGAATTTGGAGCGTGACTGTGGGGATTTGTGTTCATTCAGCCACAAGAGCATTAGTGAGCTCAGGCACTGATGTCAGGTGAGGAGGCCTGGGGTACAGTCGGTGTTCCAGTTCATCACAAAGGTGTTCAGTGGGGTTGAGGTCTGGGCTCTCTGCAGGACACTTGAGTTCCTTGGCAAACCATGTCTTCATGGACCTCGTTTTGTGCATAGGGGCATTGTCATGCTGGTACAGCTTTGAGCCTCTTAGTTCCAGTGAAGGGAAACTGTAATGCTACAGCATACAAAGACATTCTATACAGTTTTGTGCTTCTGACAGTGTGGCAAAAGTTTGGGGAAGAACCACATATGGGTGTGATGGTCAGGTGTCCACATACTTTTGGCCACATATAGTGTACCTATTATACACTGCAACCACACATCAGTTTATCACTGAGGAATCAATGTAACCAGTGAGCTGGTTTATAAATGTAAGATTGAATGTCATATCAACGCTGGAATTGGTGAGAAATTGCAGTTCCCAGAACACAACGCGGCCTACAAATATGGCCGCCGAAAACTGAGAACCGAGAACCACGTTCACCTGATTACTGATCACAAACTCCTGGACTCAATTACACAGCCACAGTATTTATGGACTCTCATCCTACTCATCCATTGCAAAGCATACGTTCTGTGTTTTCATATTAGTCAATACCAAGCCTTTTATAGTTGATCGTCTGTCTGGTTTTGATCCCGTTTCAGGTTTTCTGGTTTTTGACTGCCCTACTTTATGTTGTTTGTACATCACCTGACCCTTGCCTGGATTTTGATTCTGTTTTTGGATTACATATTGGATTTGTTTGCAATCTTAAATAACGTTCGCTTGTACCTGTACCTGCACCTGCATCCATATCTGCCACCTGACATCAGAATGCCTGTTTAACAAAATAATGTAATGTTAATGTGTAATGTTAGCTACATTTAGCATCTTGGTGCTGTCTTCCAGGCTTAGGAGAATGTCGTTTATGTAAATCGTTAACTTGTACTTATCATTAATTAACAATTTGTTAGACGACTGTTAGCTAGTTACGACATATGCTAAGACAGCACAAAGTTACAGTGTGTTGTTCTGTTTTTTATGAACCAAATGTGTCCCAAAATAGTCAATCTGTTTGTCTTTCTCAATGAGTATTACTTTAAAAAAGAAAGAAAGAAATTAATAATAATAATAATAATAATAATAATAATAATAATAATAATAATAATAATAATAATAATAATGGGAACTCCTTAGTTTAAAAAAAAAAAAAATTTGGGTTACATCAATAGTAATGTAATGTTTGGGTGCCCATAGAGATTTAATGACATTTGTCTTTTTCTACGCAATTGGTTTAATGACTGCTATCTTCCATTTCTTGGTCTGGTATGAGTCAGAGGATCGGTTCTCATTAAATCCAGAGACTGATACGGAATAAATCACAATTCCACTTTAAAGTATGGAAGTAATATACATTTTTGCACTTCCACTATGCAGAATGAAGATGGCAAACTTTACTGCTTGTTGTTTGGTGTTGATTGTTGTTTGTTAGGATATAAACAGACTTAAGTACTGTGTTTTTGTTGCTTGGATGAGAGATCAGAGCTCCAACATGGCAACTTTTTTGGCCTGCAGGATGCAGCAGTGCAGAGCACAGGCCTGGGAATAAGGCCTCATCCTGGGAATTCTCTCAAGAATTAGGATAAAATTCCCAAGAGAAAGTATTATCAAGAATCTTGCTGTGGATTTCTCATGCATATGAACTTGGAAAACGTTTTTTTTTTTCTCTCTCTCTCTATAACATTTGCTGTGTCCCATTTCCCTCACAGACCTACTTCCTGTTCACTGTAGGACAGATTGTGCCTCCTCTCTACATGTGTGGCTGCTATAAAATTCTCTTTTGAGAGTGATGAGCCACAGTTTACTGGCACTTGTGTAACTGTCTGTTTGTGATGAATCTCTGTTGACCACAGAATTATTCTGTTTACAGCTCAGTGGGATATAATGTAGTGACATTACTCCTTTAAGAGTATTGTATTGTTCATAGGGGTTGATATAACAGCATTTATATTTTTTTGTGGCTTTTGTGTTTGGAGAGCAAACTGATTTGTACAAAAAAGATCTTGAATGAATTTTAACCTATTCATACTATACATAATATGTGATTGCTGTTATATGGAGATATGAGTCAACTTTAAGTCTATTTTAAACTGAACATGCTAAAAAATATAATACTCATACATTTACTGTATATATTTAAACCCATTAGCTGCTGTTCGAGTTTTGATTGTATGAAATTCTGTGATTTGACAACAAATACCAGAAAATTCACATAACATTATACTGTAAACCCATCGGCTTATTAAACAAAAATGATAACTTGCATCTTACCTCCTAGATTTAAAAAAAAAAATTACATTCAGGCCATGTATGTAACCTAAATATTTTAGTCTTAGATTATGGAAGCCCGTTTCTGCCACGGAGGGGAAAAAAGGTAACTGCAACTTTATATCTCAGAATTGTGACTTTATATCTTGCAATTCTGACTTTCTTTCTCGCAATTTTGAGTTAATATTTCACAATTCTGACTTTTTTCTTGCAATTACGAGTTTATATATAAATTACGAGTATATATATATTATAGATGTCCACTTGACGCAGTACCTGAAACTTGACTAACTTCAGGTAACGAGCGCATGTTAGCATCTGGTTTTCCTTGCCTCGTCTAGCTGATGAGTGTTCTTATATAGGCCTATTTATAGACAATGATTGATGTTTTGTTGGTGCATTCTTTGTAACTAAATGTCAAGTGGGTGTCTAAATTGCGAGAAAAATGTCAGAATTGCGAGATGTTAACTCAAAATTGCGAGAAATAAAATCAGAATTGCGAGATTTAAACTCGCAATTCTGAATTATAAATTACTTTTTTTTTTCCCTCCGTGGCGGAAATGGGCTTCCATATTGTTGCTTGTTATTATTAACTTAATGATAGATAATGTATGGATAATGCTTAACATATACAGTATACATAGAGGTAGTTAAAATTTAGTGTAATGCTCCCACATGTGCCCTGGTTTAGTTTGGTTGGGTCGAACTGTTAGCTGTATGCGTGTGAGTGTGTTTGTGTGTCTGTGTGAGTCAGAGCGAAACATGCCTTTGCTTATCCAGAAACTCCCTAGCCCATCTTTCACCCATATGCCTCTTCTTTATCCATCCGTAAGGCACTGTGCACTATCACCACCGAGACCCACATGTTCCTCCGAACTCGCAGGCACAGTACAATCTTTATTGCAATTATGTTCATTTATTCCTGAACTTGAAAGTCTAACAAAGCCTTTGAAACCTCTAAATTACATCCATTTGTTGAGCATTGCCTAAGTTCACAAGCTACAAGTGTAGCATCCAGCAGGAACACTTTTCACTCCATAAACACATGCAGGATTTGACTTGGCGCTCCTCAGCCTCGTTGTGTTTCGGACTTTGATCTCAGCCTCTATCATCACTATACGATGCATGTGTTTATAGATAACTCCTCTAATTATTAAAGTTGCTGATTACTAGCTACGTATCAGATTACCTCTCCCTCATTAATAGTCCTTGCCGTGCTTAACATAAGGCAGTGACGTGACTTAAAGGCAGTGACGTGACTTATTTAAACAGTGCTGGTTTAAATAACCAGTTTATTTGTGTCTGGTTGTGGAAATGTGATGTCATGGGGCCACTGGAAGTCAATATCAGTATCTGAAAACAATATCTGAGAATGCTTTACCATAGCTGTAAAAACCACATGGAATCTACAGTATGTGTTTGTACCGTGTGTGTGTGTGTGTGTGTGTGTGTGTGTGTGTGTGTATCTGGCATCTGGGAGGACTGATTAATGCTAGTGGGTCTATGTTTTCACACTAAGAAATACATTTCTGAGAGATTCCACGATTCGGGTACCATTTATACATTTTTAAAAATTCATTTTTTAACAGTGAATCTTAGAAAACATGCATTTAAACTTTCAGAAAATGTGTTAATCAATCTCTAGCAACAATATCTCATTTTTAGTGAAGGTACCATTCCTGAAAATGACTGCAGCTTGCTGTTAAATAAGTAACAAGGTTGAAAGTATCAGGGTTGAGGGGTTTTTTTGTTGTTGTTGTTGTTGTTTGTCTTTTTAAAAGCATAGAATTAGCAAAACCACAAAATGTGGTTAACTAGAATCCAAGCTAATGGCATGAGGACATTAAGGACATTCTAACAGTTTACATACGTAAAATTACTATTTTTTAAATAAACAGTTAGTTTCAATTTGTAATTTGAGTAACAGGGTTATACTTTGAATGTGACCTCATCAATTAATATCACTGAAAATAAAGAAAAAGGAACGAGAGGAACTTATTTTTCTTCTTTCCCTGATCTTCAGGAAATTCAGTTGGTCATCATGGAGCATTTCAGATATTTCATATGGGTTTGAATGTGTTCAGGATGAATCATGGAAAAAGGATGTTACAAGCATGTGATGTTAAATGGATTCACACATTAATGCAAAAAAAAAGGTTATATTTTAAGGTATTCTGTTTTCTAAGTGCTGTAGGTTTTATTAATGTTTTATATTATTTATCTGAAAAAATGCACATAGATGGCTGTCAGGGACACTTATGTTTAAAATGCTTTATCTTTACATACATATTTGTAAATGTCATTTGGACACAAATGACACCGCAATTGTAGAATCACCTTTCTGATCACTTTATCGCAAAAGAAAAAGGAAACTTTGCTAGAGTACACGCTAGATAATTAAGCTAGTTAATTAAACTGATAATACAGTGGAACATATTCTGAAAAGATCTAGCTTTAAACCCACATCATTCCTCACATCTGTTCACTTCTTTTTCTGAAAATAATGAAACATCAAAATATCCATATACTGTTTTGACAATAAAAGCTCATTCAGAGAAACAAAAATAGGACAAAAATGTGTGCACTGCAAAAACTGACATCTTACCAAGTGAAAATATCTTAAATATAGTCAAATGTATCTAGTATTTCCTGTTATAAGATTACCATAAACCAAATACAACATTATTAAACTTATTTTGAGACATTTTTACTCATGTTAAGCTTTACGTTTTCTTATTCTATTGGCAGATAATTCATTTTAAGCATTTATTTCTAGAACAAAGCAAAATTATCTGCCAGTAGAATAAGAAAATGTAAGAAAAATGTCTCAAAATAAGTTTAATAATATTATATTTGGTTTATGGTAGTCTTATAACAGGAAATACTAGATAAATTTGACTATATTTAAGATATTTTCACTTGGTAAGTTGTCATTTCTTGGTGAATGGGTTGTACCACCCACATAACAGACTACATAATAATAGATTCCTACGCACATGTGCGTATCCTTCCAAGATAAACTACTCCCATGATAACAATATGCCCCCTGGTCCCTGCTTCTGGTGGGAACCTACATCACTGGCTCAACCTCAAATCAACAATAAAATAATACAATCATGAGAAGTGAACATTTTGTGGATAATATTCTTTAGAAGGCCACAGTGGAGGTGAAGCATGTAACAGCAATGAGACTGAAAGCAGGAACTTCTTCGATCTTTCAAGCACATCCTGCCTGCACTCTGGTCTTTGCTTTGTTATAATGTTACCCCTGGATGACCAATTACTCCATCATGTCTATTACTCCCATGACAGTGGTTTAATTGCGTGGTTAACAAAAGATGGTGCTTTGATGGCATCATGACCCTTGGACAAATTTGGTATGTAAGAGGCCCATACCATGTGCGAATGATTTGCTGCTTTTTTTTTTCCTTCTCCTTTTTTCTCTTTTTTATATGATGTAATGTTGTGCACCTTGGGCAAAGCAAAGGGAACAACAAAGGGAAAGTTTGGACAGAGACATCAGGGTTGTTAATATTGAAACGATCTCACATTAGAGTGTTGTTTAATGTGATAGAATGTACGAATACCTTGTACATGATGGTCTTACAAATGAAGATGCCTTCCAGTCTCTCTCTCTCTCTCTCTCTCTCTCTCTCTCTCTCTCTCTCTCTCTCTCTCTCTCTCTAGGCAGATGCTCAGGGTACTGCCTCCATCGTTATCACTACACCAACTTCATTTACATAAAGAAAGTCAGGGATGCAAAAGATGGCGCGGTGGGAACAGTGCTGCCGTCTCAATGGCACGATAAGATGCCTGTCTCAGCCTCTCCCTGGAGCCCTGATTTACAGCCATCGTAAAAGAAGCTCGGGCCGGAGGTGAAGAAGGGGAGAGAGAAACAGAGAGGGTTTCAGTTTGCTGGGAGTTACTGGCTTTTCTCTCTCTCAGACACCTCTGTCAGGCCAGCCATTGTTTGAAGTGATTTACAGGCAGAGCGTATGCCTGTTTTGCATGCGCTAATTCAGCAACCACACACTCCCCTCGTGTCACACAGTGAGCTCTGGAGTTCCACAGTTGGAGTGGAAAACTGTGAATAGCAGAGAAGCCAGCTGTTCCTCAGCAGCAAAGGCTTCTATATACGTCACTGGTTGGTCCTGATTATATCATCCCCATGCCCAGGGCTTTCATTTGTTTCAAGGATGCAAGGCACACACACACACACACACACACACACACACACACACACACACACACACACACACACACACACACACACACACACACACACACACACACAGCTTGGTTCTAATTTTGGGATTTATTCAATGCCTTTATCTTCAGATCTAACAATACTATAAAATATTACCATTAGATAAAATTGTGGTAGCCCAGACTTTAAGATTTCCACATGTACTTATTACTTTGTGTGACAGGATGGTGTAAATGCAGTATGTACTATGGTGGGTTGCATGGATACTGTTGCCATCTTCAGAGTCCTGGTTCGATCCTGCGCTCAGGTTACTGTCTGTGTGGTCTTCCTGTGCATGTTCTCCCATGGACGGCTTCCTCCTGGTTGTCTGTTTACCTCCCACCTCCCAAAAACATACTGGTGGGTGGATTGGCTATACTAAATTGCCCCTCTTGGTGTGAATGAATGTGTGTGAACAGACTAGCATCCCATCCAGGATGTACAGTATTCCTGCCTCGCACAGGATGATCTATCATGACCATGACCAGGATAAAGAGGTTACTAAAGATGAATGAATGAATGTATTATGGGCAATAAAGTCTAGCAAATTCCAAAATCAAGATCAACATTAGATATTGTCCTTGAAGGTCTTCCAGTATGTGCAAAATGACTTGGAACTGTTTGGACTTATTGTCTTAGATGAGGATGTCTACTAATTGTCAAATGGTGTTACTGGTAGAAACTGAATGAATGAAGAACTCTGGTATTTCTGAGCATTTCAAATATTTCTTTCAAGTGGTTCTTATGAAGGAAGTCTGGGGCCAAATTACTGTAGATCATGCTAAATGGCCCCATGTCAAATAGGGAAACAACATTGGGAAAATACAACTATATACAGTTGCAATCAAAATTAATTAGACCCCATTGCAAATCAGGTTTATTGTCAAAATTTACAGACTTTCAGCTGTTTGCAATGAACAAATCAAATAAAAAAGCAATTGAAATAGCTGGACACAGTGAATGCTTCAAGTGGTTTCCCCAAATTCAACAGAAAATGCAACTTATAATGACTTCTCCAGTCTCAAAATTATTCAACCCCCTGAACAGAATCACTCACAACAGCACAAATATGCACAACGGTGTTGTCTCAAGCACCTCTGATGCAACTAATCAAGGGCTTCATTAGTTGCACCAGGTGTGCTTGAGCTGGAACACATGAAATACCTGAACTGGCTAGGGGCAGAAAATACATGAAATACCTGGACGGGGCAGAAAAAGGAAGCTATCAATGGCTGCAACCAGATTTCTGGGAAGGCAGGTTGTGAAAAACCCTCAAGTGACTGCATAAGACCTGCAGCAATACTTGGTGGCAACAGGCACTGAGGTTTCAGTGAGCACAGTATGGTGCGTACTAAACACAGAAGGTTTCCATGCCAGAACTCCAAGACGTACGCCACTACTGACCCAAAAACACAAGAAAAGTCATCTCAAAATCATATAAATAAGCCACAGAAATTTTGGGATTCTGTTCTGTGGAGGGATGAAACAAAACTGGAACTTTTCGGCATGATGAATCAGCGGTATGTCTGGAGGAAGAAGAATGAAGAAAGAACACTCTGTCCACAGTCAAGCATGGTGGTGGATTAGCAATGCTCTGGGGCTACTTTGCATCCACTGGCACTGGAAACCTGCAGAGTGTGGAAGGCAAGATGGAGTCATTGATGTATCAGGAAATCCTAGGAGAAAACATCATGCCGTCTGTGAGGAAGCTGAAGCTTGGGTGTCATTGGACCTTCCAACACGACAATGATCCCAAGCATACCTCAAATTCCACCAAGGCTTCGTTGCAGAAGAAGTCATGGAAGATTCTACAGGGCTATCACAGTCACCTGACTTGAACTCCATAGAAAATCTTTGGTGGGATTGGAAGAAGGCGCTTGCAGCAAGCAAACCCCAAAATATTACTGAACTGGAGGCCATTGTTCATGAGGAAGGGGCTAAGATTCCTCAGGAACGCTGCCAGAAGCTTGTGTCTGGCTATGCATCTCGTTTGCAGCAGGTCATAACAGCAAAATGGTGCTCTACTACTAAAGATGCTTGCCATGAAGGGGTTGAATAATTTTGAAACTGGAGAAGTCATTATAAGTTGCATTTTCAGTTGGATTTGGGGAAACCACTTGAAGCATTCGTTGTGTATTTCAATTGCTTTTCTTTGATTTGTTCATTGCAAATGACTGAAAGTCTGTAAATTTTGACAATAAACCTGATTTGCAATGGCGTTGAATAATTTTGATTTCAACTGTATATAGAAAGCACAACTATTTAAGACTAAATGAACTATTTACTGTATGTCCTCTCAGTACCCGTTTGGCAAGGCATCATGGTAGTGCAGAAGCATTGCTGCCGCACAGCCCCAGAGTCCCTGATTCAATCGTGAGCTGGGGTGTGGAGTGTGTGAGGAAAAAGAAATGTTTAGGGCCTTGTTTTGGGAAAAAAAATAGCAACTAATTTTTTGGAGGACTTACTATAGCACTGGAGCCTGGAGCAACCAAAGAAAGTGAAGAATGGAGAAAGGGAGTTTTAAAAGTTGAGCAAAGTACAGTAAACAGATCAGTAATCTGGCTTTGTGAAGCGCTCTCATCTAATTGCAATCTAATCTCATCTAATTGCTGGGCAATTATGGTAGCTGCATAGATCATGGTAAAGGCCATTTGGGCCCCATCGTTCACTCAGGAAATCAACAGAAACAGGCCAGTGTCCAAAAGCCCCAGCATCTACTGTAATTAGATGGCTACAGTGGTGCCTCACTGCCTGAGTACTTATCTGTGTGTGGGGGGGCAGGGCACAGCTCCAATCACCGGTACCAGGCTTAAGCTCTCAGAAGTTCCTGGAGGTGATTTCAAAGTGCAGGTCAGCTGCTTTTAGTTAGAGTGAAAAGCATTGGAAGTCTCCAACATCCGATCATCTTCTCTGATAATCCAGCCTTCAGGGTTCAGGTCTGAGGGAGAGTTGCCCTGCTGCCCAGGAAACTCATCTGTTTGTTGTGTGTTATCCAATAGATGGTTCAACATGGATATAATATCATAGAACAGAGGTTCCCAACCTCTGATCTCAGTGACTTTGACTGCGGCATGGTTGTTGGTGCGCTGGTTTGAGTGTTTCTGAAACAGCTGATCTCCTGGGATTTTCACACACATCAGTCACTAGAGTTTACACAGAATGGTGTGAAAAACAAAAAATATCCAGGGGGCGGCAGTTCTGCGGGCAGAAATGCCTTATTGATGAAAAAGGTCAGAGGAGAATAAGCAGGTCGGTTCGAGCTGACTGGAAGTCTACAGTAACTAAATAACCACTCTTTACAAATGTGGTGAGCAGAAAAGTATCGCAGAATGTACAACACACTGAGCCATGGATGGGCTACAACAGTAGCCATGGTGGATGTGCTACAACAGTAGCCATGGTGAATGTGCTACAACAGTAGAAGATCACATGGGGTTTCACTCTTGTCAGGCAAGAACAGAAAAACTGACAGCACAGTGGGCACAGACTCATCGAAACAGGTGATTGGAAAAATTATTATTATTATTATTTTCAATTTGTAAATGTCCAGTTCCAGAAACTGTAGAAAAAATGTGCTAGTATATTGTAGTAGTAAGAGATGGTCATAGAATTGTTTCTTGAATTTTGTCCTCTGCATTTAACCCATCCAAGTTAATGCACACACACACTAGGAGTTGCAAGTAATGAACACACACAACAAACTGTGAACACACCTAGAGCAGTGGGCAGCCATTTTTTGCTGTGGCACCCAGGAAACAGTTGAGGGTTAAGGGCCTTGCTCAAGTGCCCAACAGTGGCAGCTTGGCGGTGCTGGGATTTGAACTCACAACCTTCTGATCAGTAGCCCAACATCTTAACCACTGAGCTACCACCACCCCAACAAGAGCACAAGCACGAGCACTTCTGATTGGGGGCTACAGCCCCCAATACAGGGGGCCACAGCCGACCCTGTTTACACCTGGTTGTTTCACACCTCTAGTATCAGGAATATACTGTATCTGGATACGGAGTTACATAAAAATAGAAGTGTAAATGCACATAAGACACATTCAAAACAGATTTAAGTCCAGTCACTCAAACCACATGAAGAGGTCTGAAGTCTGAGACACATTTTAGCCACATTATGCCAGGGTAAATGCATTCAACCCTCCAAGCCAAATTTGACAAATAAAATCACATCCTAATACAAGGCTTAATGCATGTGGGCCATGATTGTTGAAGTTGCCAGGTCCAAGAAAAATAAAAATGTCATACGTCATTTTTGATACAGCAACCTTTTTGTGTAAAGCATCTAGTGATGAACAACACAGGAAGTTGGTGCAAGCAAATTATTGCCTCTGACAAACGCATGCCTAAGGTTTATAAGCATGTCCACAATAATTATCCTGTTCAGCCATGAATTGAGGATTGCTGATTAACCATGCTCGTGTGGCTGTCCCTTCAAACACACACTTGCTTTTGTTACTCATACTATTCATAAGTGTACATCAGTTGCTATCTGTGTTTAGTATGTTCAGTACATACACAGCACACACACATACACACACATATGGCCACCGGCACCCCTGAGGGAGTCAAATTTATGTATGTTTATTTATCCCAACACTGTTGGGTCTCTAGGGGTCCACCAGGGTCAAGCGATCCCAGAAGAAACCAAGGAATTCTCCCGTAATTCTTCTCACCACAGACATAAACACTCGTTTTAGAGCTATGCTCTTCCGTTCCCTGCGTGAAGAACACATGGGTTCATGTGCATGCAACCTACAACAGTGCACATGTAGCCCAGTAGCTATTGCTGTTCTTATATTTATTGGACTGACTTTGCTGATCAGACATGGGTGTGGCTTAGCTTAGTTTGTGTTTACGTTATTAGGCGCTTACAAAAGCACAAGAGAGGAACTGTGCCTTGGGTCAACGACAAAACTTAAGAGGAGGCCATGACTGGAGAAATCATTGGAGGAGAGGAGAGAAGAGGAGGACACTTAATGGGAGCACACTGCATGTCCTTTCCAACATACACTCACGCACGTAATGTTAATTCAACCACACATACACGGTAGCCGTTTTTCTCATCAGGTTCTCATGCCAGTTTTGATCAATTTGATGAGAATGTTCAGTCCATTACATTTGAGGCGGGCGTGTGGGCTGGGTTTGGAAATACCTACAGGCCTATGTGTGGGCTGAACAATGCCTGGTGTTTCTATGAGTCTCCATGAGTCTAGTGTGGTTACAAAGTTCATTCTCTTCACTACATAAACTCCACAATTGTGGTCAATTTCTTGCACAATTCAAGAGAACTTTATTGTAATGGCCCTTCTTACCAAATGCTGCAAATCCGCTGTGGATTTAGTACTGGGAAAACTTTCTCAAGAGAGAGAGAGAGAAAGAGAGAGAGAGAGAGAGAGAGAGAGAGAGAGAGAGAGCGCAAGTGGTAAGATATTAAATTGGGATCTCTTAGCAGTCACTGTGTATGAGGCAGATGGCTGCTTGCCAAACACTGAGCTTTCATAGCCTCTCAGTGGCTCTCACAATAGTATTTCAGAGTAAATGTTGCATGTGACATCTTGAGCATTCAGGGCTTATGCCTGTCACATGATTCTGATCTTCGCACATAAATGCAAGAACTGCCCAAACACACAGTCATACAATGTCAGCCCTAATAGTGTCATGTAAACTCAGTGAACTCTACCTTTCTCCTCAGTCAAAGGATTATAACTGACTACGCTTACATGCACATCAATAGATTAGATTAGATTAGATTAGATATTATATTCTTATATTATTATTAGAATATTCCATTGATATTAATCGGAATTTGGCAATATTCTAATTAGCATTGAGTCACGTAAACGCCGCAACCCGATTTAGATTAAGACAATATTCTGATTCCCCAAATTCTGATTCCCACCCCCTGGAATATGTCTGTTTTAATCGGAAATTTGTTGCATGTAAACACCTTGTTCAGAAAATCCACTGAAAGGAGATATTTGCACATGCTCAGTCCACAAGGAATTGTCGGTGCTAACAGATGCTTAGCTGCAGGCTAGGTATTTAGGAATGGCAACTCAGGCATACTTACAACAACCATGTATACAGGAATATTCCAATGCCTATACGCATATAAACATCGCATTCCCAATATGGCTGCAAACCGAATATAATGTAGACCTTAATCAGAATTTGATGTGCATGTAAATGTAGTCTTTGATGCAGGAGGAGCTCAACTTCTAATAAAGTGCTCAGACCGGTCAAGAGAATCGAGTTGTTGACTCTTATGAGTCCCATCACTAGGTGTGAGGCAGAGGGCCTGTTTCCCTCCTATGCACTTTACTGTGTTTTAGTGTGAGTGTGAAATCTTATATATATACATAAATATGACATCTTGAGGAATTGTTCCCTACTGTCTACTGTCTATGTGTTGAACTATGAGGAGTTCATGCATGCTGCATCTGTGGTGTAGTAATAAGTTTCTTTGGCAGGAGGTAACTGCAGTGTACTTCAGTAATAAAAGTGAATGTAGTAAAAATTAAGTGTAGTAGACAAAGTGTCCATAGAAGCAGAGTGTTTCAGACAAAAAAGCCCAGAAAAGAGGCAAGAAAAGAGCTTCTGAGGCTGCAGGAGATGAAACCAAATTTCATCTACATGTAAAACCATGCGCAGCGCATCGGGGATTCCTACAACAAAATGCAACATGAGGTTCATATGTTGAATTTTTGGACTTCCATTCGATCCTGATCTCGGGTCTGTCTGTGTAGAGTTTTGGATGTTCTCCCCGTGTCCATATGGGTTTCCTCCGGTTCCGCCCACATCCTAAAGGTGAACCGGCTGAATGAAATTGCCCCTGTATGAATGTGTGTGTGTGTGTGTGTGTGTGTGTGTGTGGCGCCCTACAATGGACTGGTGTCCTATCCGGGGTGTATTCCCGCCTCATGCCTAGTTTTCTCGGGATAGGTGAGCATTTTTCTTTGCTCTTTTCGAAACTATGTCTCGCAGCGTTCCTGTTCAACAACCCTAACACTTGTGTGCCATTATGGTGGTTTTTCTGTACCAAGTAAAGAACCGAAAGATATTGAGGCAGTCATTATGAAGTGAGTTGAGTAAACTGATTTTCTGTTCTTACAAAACAAAATTCTTGTTTTTATTATTATTATTATTATTAATTTTATGCTGGAATGTTCTTTTAAGTGTTCATACTTGTACTGGCAGCAATGCTCAGCAATGAAAATGCAAGTTTCATTTAGTGTGTGTGTGTGTGTGTGTGTGTGTGTGTGTGTGTGTGTGTGTGTGTGTGTTGAATGGAATGCACCTCTTTTCGGTTTCCATCACTGTTAATGCAACGTCACTGAAATATGCAGGGAAACTGAATTAAATTTTGTCTGGATGGAACACAGGTACGAAAAGGTTGCGCGTCACTAAAAATGACTTAGTGCTGCTCAGATGTGTGTGAGTTTATTAAGTTTGAGTGATGCCAGAGATAGGAAAGTGCGGTTCATTAGTAGTTAACTGGCTTTAATAAATGCCATGAGGGCAGTAAGAGTGTTCAGAACCAGTTGCTCATAATTACCTGTTTTCACTGGGGACCATGATTAGCCATGTCAAACAGTAATCAGCAGAGGTCCACACACACACACACACACACACACACACACACACACAACATTAGTGCCCTCAGCATATGCATTTATGAATTCATATTGGAAAATCTAATAAAGGCAGTGCTGGACAAAATAATCATTCAACTCAAGACCACAAGCACGGATCGAACACTTGATCCACTGCAAAGAAAGAAATTTCCGTTTATGTTTCTGTCAGTCTTACGCTGTAGATATTTCCCGTTATATTACAAGAGATGTTGAAGTGCACAAGACCTCTGTAAACACACACTGAAAGATAAACTTTACTTAAGTGGTCCATAACAATCTATTAAGCTTGTTCCCGTCACCTCTTTATAAACACTTCTTCCTACGTCAGTCTGGAGGTTTCGTGCTGTGAGCGTTTAATAGTAGAACAATCGCAGAACTTTGATCCTCACATCACTCCATTATGCATTTGGGTTTGAGGTGATCAAGGATGTGATAAGGAACGCCAAGTTGAAAGGATCAGTCATGGCAATGTTTGTGGGTGCAGTAATGCTATACCTAACTCAATTACATTCTCTGCCTAAAATTAAAAAAAAAAAAAAGAAAGAAAGAAAAAAAAAACATACTAGTGGAAGTCATTTTTAAATTATTCAGATACAGTGGTGTGCTCACATATTTATGCACACATAAAGCATAGACATACGGTATAGTGGTGTGCACAAACAGTCGTGCAAATGTTTATATCCCCTCACCTACATTCAGATGATGAAATCATTTAATGTGAAGCATAAGATATGGCAGCTTCATCATTATCACAAGTAACACAAATGGTTAAAAAGGTGTATGTTAAGATGTCAAATTAATATTACAGAATGTGTTATAAATGTAGATTTCCATTTTCTTCAACGTACTTCTTCTTGTACTGCTGGTCTTTTTCACAAATATCTCCGGTGGAATTTTCTGTTATTTTTTTTCTTCCATTCTTCGGTTGTTTATACTGTACATTTCTGCCGTTTGAATTAATTGAATGGTCTGGCATCCCATTCAGGGTGTATTCCTACATCATGTTCCCAAGATAGGCTCTGAAGGAATGAATGAATGAATGAATGAATGAATGACTGTTGCTAATGTTATCTCTAAACCCTATACTGTCCTTTTATACAGTGGATATAAAAAGTCTACACACCCCTGTTAAAACGGCACGTTTTTGTGCTGAAAAAACAAACAAACAACAAAACAAATTAATCCAAGATAAATCATGTCAAAACTTAGAGTGGGAAAATATTGCCAAGTTAAGATGTGCCACGCTGATAAACTCTTACCCAAAAAGACTGAGCGGTGTAATAAAATCAAAATGTGCTTCAACAGAGTATTAGTTTAGGGGTGTGTACACTTCAGCAACCCGGTTATTGTAAGTTTTTTATTTTTCCTAAAATGTTTCTAATTGTTTTTCACTTAATTTTTACACGTTGTAATTTCACATTGAGGATGGAAAAAGTTCTGCTGTGATTTATGGTTTAAAAAGATTTTTTCCATCACAAAAACCTGCCATTTTAACAGGGACGTGTAGACTTTTTACATCCACTGTATCCTTCTCCAAGGTCAGTATTTTCTGTTTTAGCTCTTGTGTCGGTCGCTTTCTGATTCCTCTTGACCCTACTGCTCATAGCAAACAGAGAGTTGGCACCTGCTTGAACTTTAATGTTAAAGATAAGACTTTAAGTATTAAAAGTTAATTAGACATCTCAGTAAGGCACATTCAAGTAAATTAACTATAGGGTGTTCACAGGGACGGAATTTTCATTGGACTAATTTGTCGTAACAGGCAATCAGTGGCTAAGACGTTGGACTACTGATTAGAAGGTCATGAGTTCAAACCTCAGTGCCGCCATTGTTGGGCCCTTGAGCAAGGCCCTTAACCCTCAACAGCTCAGATGTATAAATGAAATAAATGTAGGTTGCGCTGGATAAGGGCGTCTGCCCAATTCTGTAAATGGAATTGTTTTGTGGATAAACTCTGAAGTTACACTTGTCGTCAACCCCCAACCCCCTCACCATACATGGCTCTGAAATGTAGAGAGCAGCTACCAGACAGAACAAGGTGAAAGGCTGAGATTGATAAAGAAAGCAGCGTGGTCTTGGTGTGCCCCCTGGTGGTGGGGTGGGACATCCTAAACTATTAGCACTGAGAATTGCTGAGGGACTAACGTGCCCAAATGTGTTATTTCTGGATATATTACAACATCTGAAACACATTAATGATCAAAGGGGGTTAGAGTATGCTAAGGAAAATCCACTCAATGTTTGACAGACTATAACCAGAGGGGGGGGAGAAAAAAAAAAATTTGAAATGCATAACTTCAGGTTCAGGAATTGTCTTTATAATAACCACTCTGCATCTTCCAGTACATTCTTATAGCTTCGCAAACACCATTACAGAATGTTTACATATACAATATGTAAAAAAGTCTTTACAGAGATGTTTGCATTTATAGTCATCCAAGGTAATACTTTACATAAATGAGGGATCTTAGTACAATATTAAGTAGAAAATCAGATACTAGGGACATTTTTAAGTCATTCTTTTTAACCCACTACAGTCAATTAACGCATCTTTATTTGTGATTTGTCATCACACAGTTCAGTCGGGTTCGCACGCGCACACACACAAACACACAGACACACACCCAACGCAGCACTTTTCCTTCAGTACATCAGCTGCAAGATTATTGGACACGGATACGGGACTCACATCAAACACTAAAGCCCACAATATCCATGCTTACGTGAACCAGTGCACAAGCTTCTTGGAGTCTTTTCTGGACTTGGAGTCCATCTGAGCAAAATCAGGAACTAATCATAAAACTGTGTGTATCCAAAAAAAAACCTGAGGGTGTGTTTCTGGATCCTATTGGAAACCAACTAATACTAGAAGCAACAGCACGGCAGGAACCCGGGGAGCCTCCTGAAGCAAGCAGGGCTGATCTTAACCGAAGCTTTAACTGGGCCTCCATCTTTCCACACACGTCTCAGCGCTTCTCCAGTTTCTTAAACTTGGCCTCTGCAAGGAATAAACAAGACAAGTATATTGAGATTCTATTCATCGGAACTCGAAACCTCTTTAGTAGCCGAGTCATCCAAAACGTTGAGAACGGAAGCACGTAACAAAGAGCATTTTATTGCATGGGTCTCATCGGGTAAGGGGACATCAGTCCACATGCAGTCTGAGGTCCTGTTCACAACCTGGGATTAAGATCCGTCACGAGTAATCACAAGTGGACATCCGAGACAGATAGCCGTTCACATCTGGCATTATGACTGCTGCGTCTCCTGTGTCCACTCGTGTCTGGATTTCATACATCATTTCCACCCGAGGAAAAACCGTCGTGCACGTTTATTACGGCAGCCATCCGATGCATTCCTTTTCAGGCAGGGACATCCAGCAAACCCTATTTTATGTACGTTTGCACACGGTTTCAGCGACTTCTTTCCTGTGGTCTGCTAACAAACCTTTAAATGAACGTCGGATGAGACGATGAAAGAAGCTACAAAAAGCGTTTCTGTTGTTTCAGCCACAAGACCCCGCAGAATGATACGGGTGTGCGCTAGAAGTTCAACGGACAGTTATTACCAGTGGATAGTTATTGGAGAATTATTATAACAACGGTCCCTCCAGGATTTCGCGATTTTGTGATCGAAGAAAGGAAAGCAAAATCAAGCGAATTCTGCAATATTCGGAGTAGCCTGCCATTTTTAAAAATTGCCGCAGATTTGGGTCAAGACGCGTGATGACGTCACATGACCACGCACGTTCGGTCAAAGCCCTCTTCGATTCACGTGCGTCGAACATGAGTACAGATAAAAGGTCTCATTTACCAACAAACAACATGGCGAAAGACAGTTTTGTGCAATTGCAATTTTGCCAATTCAAGAAATTTTTTTTTTTTTTTTTTTTTTTAAATAAATAAAACACAACAAACTCCGCAAGCTGCATTGCAAATTTAGAAAATCTGTGAAATCCTGTACAGCGTGATTTCTAAACAGTCTTGCGATGATTGCGTATTCTCCAGCTTGGGCAAGGAACCTGATGTTTCCATATGCGTCCCAGACCACCTCCGAATGTTTGAGTGATCGGATCACAAAGCATCCTCGATATGCACTTGACCCTGTTCGCACCTGAACTTCGCTCTGTCCACTTGTGATCGGCTCACCCAGGACGCACGTTAATGCCAGGTGTGAACGGGGCCTGAAATCATTCCTAGGTGTGACCAGCGTGCAAGTCTGCTCTCACTGCTCCACCTAGTGGTAGCATTTTATACGCCCTTTATCTCATACGCACATAGGACAAGATCCTCCATGTACAGTAAATACTTACAGTAGGTTGCACTCACCCAGTTTTTTGGAGTACATGTCCAGTTTATACGCAGCCTGCTCCAGAGCTGTGACCTGTTCCTCAATCTGGTTTATCTGGTCTAGGTATGGCTGCAAGCTCGCATCTACAAATACAAACAAACAAACAAACAAACAAAACCCAAACAATATAATCAGAACATCGTGTTGCGAAATTCGGTTGAATTAAGGGAAAAACGTATCATGAACGAGAGGACTCACACTTCTGATTGAGGTCTTGCAAGTTACGGCTTATGTTGATCGAAATGTCCTTCATCTCCATGTACTTCAGGCTGGTGAGCTTGTTCATATTCTCCAGAAGTTTATAGTCCTCACAAGTGGCTAATAATAATAATAATAATAAAAACACAGTCAAACTGTACACGTTAGTATTAGTATGCTACGAGAATATTATACAATTGTGAAACCATGCTGTGAATCACATACTTTCTTTCTATTTGTATATTTACTGTATGACATCGTCTGTCTATCGCTAAACTGCACTTTATATCACAGTACTGTTGAATTCTTAAACCCGATTGGTCAGAAGGTGTTCATTCATTTTCTAGAACGGCAGCGCTTACGATAGTGCCGCCTGTAATTCTAATCGCAGGTTTCCATCAATACACTTCCATAACAATCGTTCATTCATAAGGACGTAATCGAAGTTCACCAGTCAAATAATTTAAAAACGTGTTTAACAAATAAAAACGTTAAATCAAGTGCAATAAACCTGAGTGTTTATGGGTGATGTGGCAGGATCAGCAAAGTGTGTGTTAGACAGCGCGTGTGTGTGTTTAGGCCTGTCACAATAACTACGTTATGGACTTATTGTACGATACATGGACGTGACCTCGATCATTCTTGCTGACTTTGATATCGCCCATTGTGTTTACATAAGAATGAACATCAGCGACATTTTAGCCTCTCGTCTGCTCGAGGGCTGTCAGATTAAAATCTGAACTTCGAATATTCGTTGGATTTAAGATAAAGATGCACTTTCGAATGCGAAAACTGTGTGCATTCGAATTTAAGATGCGTAGCAAGCACTAGCACCGATTTTAATTAAAACATACAGCTGGGAAGAAAAACGACGCAAGATATTAACAATACACGATTAACAATGTTTTTTTGAAGAAGAAAAATCTAGAAAGAATAGTTCTAGTGTTTTAAGTCGTCCAGTCGTAGTCAATAATGTCGGGGATTGAGCCGCTTAAGCTGCGTGAGCTGAAGCTGAACAGTGAATGACCAGCGGTAAACTGTAGTGCTTTACTAGTGGGTTAATTAACTCACCCAAACATCCTATACGCGTATGAGATTAATCAGAGATTTGCACACAACATAAACCTAATGTTACAACTCGCTTCTGCACACAATGACACGAATGCACAAGTGAACTTCAACTTAAGTAACGCGCTAGGTAGAATGGTTCACAATATTGTATTCCAGTGTCTGAATATTCCTAAGAATTAAAAGTTCATTGTGCTTGGAAAGGGTGTACTCGCATTATTATGCTATTATATTAGCATTATCAGTGGCATAAAGTGGTCTTAAAATGACAATGTCGTTATTATTTCTGAGACAATATATCATCCAACAAAAGTAGTGATCGTGACAGGCCTATGTGTGTTGTCAGTTACAGCATGGTGTAATAATAATAATAAGTTACATTTATATATCACTTTTCTAGACACTCAAAGCACTTTACATTATGGGGGGGGGGGTGTTGGGGATGCGATGGCAGCCACAGTCCACCAGAACGCCCACCACACACCAGCTACTGGTGGAGAGGAGAGAAATAGTAGCCAATTCACAGATGGAGATTATTAGGGGGCCATGATAGATAAGGGCCAATGGGGGAATTTCACCAGGACACCAGGACGATACCCCTACTCCTTACAAGAAGTGTCCTGGGATTTTTAATGACCACAGAGAGTCAGGACCTCAGTTTAACGTCTCATCTGAAAGACGGTGCTCTTTTTTACAGTATAGTGTCCCCGTCACTATACTGGGGCATTAGGACCCACACAGACCACAGGGAGAGCACCACCTACTGGCCTCCCTAATACCCCTTCCAGCAGCAACCTTAGTTTTCCCCCAGGAGGTCTCCCAACCAGGTACTGGCCAGGCTCAACCCTGATCAGCTTCAGTGGGAAACCGGGTGAGAACTGCAGGGTGCTGTGGCTCTGGTGTGGTTATTAATCTGAAATAAGAACTCTGCAACCTGGTCAGTAGCTGTGGTTGTGACTAGTGATGAGCAGGAAGAAAGAAAAAAAAAAACCCCAACAACAGTGAACAGGAATATGGGATTTCGGCTAATTTGAAGCATAATAAAAGTAAAATAGAACGAATATCAGCACAAAAAAAAAAAAAAAAGCCAATTCTGTGATGTTTCTGTTTGACCAATCAATGCTGTGCAAACATTTAATGTGAAGTAGGCATTCATCATTATCACAAGTCACACAAACAGTCAAAAGGTGTATGTTAAGACGTTGAATTAATATTTCTGTTATAATGCGTTATAAATGTAGACTTCCGTTTAGTTCTACATGTGTCTTCCTGCATTTCTCTTGTTTCTTTTAGATTTTTTTTCCCAAATCTCTTGGCCAGTTTTTTTCAGGGTTTTAATTTTTCATCCTTTCTTTGCTTGTCTTTGTGTTTATGTTTCCACAGTTTAAATTAATTGTGGTTTTCTCTGTGGTGTCCTGTTTCTCTTATGTATCCTGAGATGGACTGGGGTCCCATTCATCATATATGAATATTCCCACCAGGGCAAGAAGAGTAACCAAAACAAAGATAGGGTATAATGACAAAAAAAAAGGGGGAATCTCAGATTTAAATGGCATGTTGTACTCTCTGGTGGGAAAGCACTTGTTATGCAGGTCATTTGTGTTTACCTGTGAGTTCTCCTTGCAGAAATACAGCCATCTTTTCGAACATGTCCTTGCAGAGTTCGTTGATGTCAGGCTCAGCCGGCTCTGTGGCTTCTTCTGCCGTTTCCACTCCACCATCATCTGCAACAAACAAACAAACAAACCATTCACCAAAAGCACAAGACAGGATTTAACGGCATACATACGCGGCTCTTCATTATCAAACCGTGTCCACTCAAACGAGTAAAAGATTAAAAATTAAATGTGGTGCAGGTTAACCGTGAAGTTTATGTTGGGTTCCTGAATAAATTCCATTCAATTCTATTCACAAGCCTTCCTGAATTTTTTGCTAAAGTGTAGTTTGGAAAATATTTGAATACACAGTCGAGCTCCTAAGTTTACATACGTCTTGTAGAATCTGCAAAATGTTAATCGTTAAAAAATAATAATAATAATAATAATAATAATAATAAGAGGGATCATACAAATAGCATTTAGTTTTTTATTTAGTTCTTCCCTGAATAAGCAATTTCACATAGCCGATGTTTATATATAGTCCAACAATAACTGAATTTACACAAATGAACCAGTTTAAAAGTTTACATACGCTTGATTATTAATACTGTGTGTTGTTACCTGGATGATTTTATGTTTTGTGATGGTTGTTCATGAGTCCCTTGTTTGTCCTGAGCAGTTAAACTGCCCACTGTTCTTCACAAAAATCCTCCAGGTCCTGCACATTATTTGCTTTTCCAGCATCTTCTGCATATCTGACCCCTTTCCAGCAGTGACTATATGATGTTGAGATCCATCTTTTCACGCTGAGGACAACTGAGGGACTCGTACACAACTATTACAAAAGGTTCAAACAATCACTGATGCGCAAGAAGGCAACACGATACATTAAGAGCCAGGGGGATGTAAACTTTTGGACTGGATGATTGGTGTAAATTGTTAAAATTTTGTCTTCTGGGAAACATGCAAATATATTTCTGTAGCTTCTGAAGGGCAGTACTAAATTTAAAAAAAAAAAAAAAAGATATTTAAACAAAATAATTTACACTGATCATCCTGTCCAAAAGTTTACACCCCCCTGGCTCTTAATGTATCGTGTTGCCTTCTTGAGCATCAGTGAATGTTTGAACCTTTTGTCCTCAGTGTGAAAAGATGGATCTCAAAATCGTATAGTCACTGTTGGAAAGGGGTCAAATATGCAGAAGATGCTGGAAAAGCAAAGACTATGCAGGACCTGGAGGATTTTTCTGAAGAACAGTGGGCAGTTTAACTGCTCAGGACAGACAAGGGACTCATGAACAACCATCACAAGACATAAAATCATCCAGGTAACAACACACAGTATTAATAATCAAGCGTATGTAAACTTTTAAAGTGGTTCACCTGTGTAAATTCAGTTATTATTGTGTCTTGTGGACTATATGTAAACATCTGTTATGTGAAATAAATTATTCAGGGCAGAACTAAATAAAAAACTAAATGCTATTTTAAATGATACCCCTTTTTTAAAAATTATCTAAAAAAATATTATTAAAAATTATTTGGCAGATTCTACAAGGGGTGTGTAAACTTATGAGCACAACTGTAGGTAAACATGAGTGAATAAGTGCAGTCTGCAGAATGACTTGACACAGGCTGGATTCCATATTGGACATGTAGTGCACTAGGCAGGGCTCAGAAGATACATGATAGAGAAAGTCATTTGTGATGCCTCCACAGTGTATTATGATGCATGTAGAGTTTGAGGGAGACCGATACCTTGCCGCTAGCTAGCTATCATGTCTTGCAGGTTCATTAGCTTACTGTTGTTGGTGGATCTTCTCGGCGCAGGCGCTACATTTTCACTCGCCTCCTCGTGCCCGGGATCTTCTCCGGTTTCGGCGTCGTTCCTCAGCTGAAGCACTGACGGAGGCGCTCGAGAAATGTTGTCCATTGCAGCTGCCTCCTGTCCCATCGCGGCCATTTTCACTTCCTCACTGTCACATGAGTTTGTGGGTCACGTGACTATCGTGCATTCACAACCACACCCTACTCACTAGATGTAATCACACAAATATTTTTTTTCTGTAATGTTTTTGTGTGTATTTCCGACTAACGTATATCTCACGGAGATTTTTAATAAATATAATTTTATTGTATTTAATTTTTTAGTTTATTTTTTTTTTATTTTATATATATTGTATGCTTGTCTACATTATTCCAATGTGACATACAGATTGAATGTAAATTGTTAGTCCTACTCTGTTTTGTTTAACTCTTTAAGTTACACACTGGATTAAAATGCAATTTTTTTAGGGGGGGGGGACGGGGACGGGGGGGACTCGGAAACGGCGCTTAGAGACAGGCACACCAAGTGAAGCCTGTTAGTAACGCTTATGTGCTCCGATTTTCAAAATAAAAGTCATCTCGTCAACTCGTGTTTTCTAATTAGCACCCTAAACGGCTAAATAACTCAATAAATAAATACAATTCTCAAAATATTACACGATATACTACTCGATTTATTTTTGCGTAGCAGTCATTTTCAAACTTAAAATATCTCGTAAACATGCACTTCTATCTTATATAAACACATAAATACACATTTTTGCTTCCCAACACCTGCTAGCAGAAATTTCATCATGGCTAAAACATACCTAGAGACCAATAGTGATATACTACATGTAGCGGGAAAAAAATCCATAAAACTTTTTTTTTTTTTTTTTTAATATGTATATATTTAAACAGGTCAATGAGTAATAAAATGTGTATAAACGTGTATTACATTTCGCAGTTGCACTTTTATTATTGAAGATGTTTAACAACAACGAAGTAATATTACGTTTAACGAGCTTAAATATGAATGAGATGAAATAGTGCGTGTATATATTTAAAACCTACACGGTGCGATATGAATAACTGCATAAAAGCAACGACGAGTTTACTTTGCTTTGTGACGAATCCCACGGTGGAGTATTATTTTGACATTGAGTGTGTAGGGCGCTAGTGTGCGGATTGGAACACAGCCCGTCTCAGGCGGTCCTCCTCATCACTCTCGCTACCCGTGACGATGCGAGTCGGCCGTGACAGGGCAGCGCGGACTGTAAACATGGCGGCGTGCAGAGCCATAAGACTGCGCCGCTGTTCGCCTCCTTAACTGAAGCCAGTAGAGTCGAGACAGCTGAGTCATGGAGACCGAGGAAGAGCAGCACATGACGACGCTCTTGTGCATGGGCTTTCCGGATCCCGCCGCCATTCGGAAAGCCCTGCGTCTGGCCAAGAACGACATTAACGAGGCCGTGGCTTTCCTGACCAACGAGAGCCCCGGACTCGGCTTTGGCTATGAGCCGATGGAGAGCGGCCCCAGCCCGGGCTCAGGGCCCAGCGGAGACCGCGACACCAGCGGGAGGAGCGGCAGCAGCAGCAGCGGGGGCGGCTTCGACCCTCCTCCCGCTTACCACGATGTTGTAGAAAGCGAGGTAAGACCGAAAGCTGCTAACCTACACGGCTCCTGTCATTTCCACGGGGGGGATTATGAAGTTAGTTAGCATTGCTAAGCTAACAGGCTCGTATGGAAGCGCTTGCTGTCAGAAGCTGGAGGGAAAGTGTAGAGATGTGATGCTCGCGCTAGCTGGCTAACACTCCGGGTGGGAAAGACGAGCTGCATGGCCGTGTGTGGAAAAATAATTACACAGCAGTCGAAATGTTTTTACACGTATTGATATTCCATCTAAACATTATCGCTAAAAAAATAAAATAAAAGCGAATAGCACTTGAAAGAGTCTGGGGTATTTAAGATTAGTAGCAGTAACTAGTAAGCTTCTCTAGGGGAGGGAGGAGGCTCTTAAATCCCACAGGCTAATGTTTAACTAAAGGTTAAAGGTGCAATAGTCAATATTTTCCATTTCTTACTAGTACAGATAATGTGGAAAAATGTGTAGAAATGATAAAAAAAAAAAAAGTTTAATTAGTAGCCATTGTTTCAGAACAAGTGTATTACTTAGCTAAAAAAAAACACTTTGGAAACCTTCTTCCGGTCGTTCAAACGTATAAACGTTTGTTTATATTTGGAGTCATTTTATAGACATATTATAGACAGGGCATATATAAAGAGTTCTCTAAAGGTACGTAAAAACACACGGTGATTTTATCGCTGCCAGTCGCTGTACTATGAAGTCGCCAGTGGGCGTGCCTACTACTGGTTGCCATAGTAACATTTATCAGTGGGTGGCGCGACTATCATTCCACTTTTGACAACGAAGCAGTTTTCCTGCCGCTAAAATGAAACGTTCTGGAGGGAGAGCGTCCGTATATAAAATTCGCCAGTGTATTTACGCATCATATCCTACGAGATGAAGGAGGAGAAGCGGTGTGCGCTATTCGCCGTTGCGGCCGTTTGTCTGTGGCGAAAGTGCAAGCACCGGGTTGTCTGGATCGACAAATCGACTCTGACTCGCAGGCAGCACGGCGGATCACTCATCGCGTGCGCTCTGCTGTCTTCACTCCCATTGGTAGTCGCTGCACCAAGTCGCCCCAAATTTGCATAAAGTTAAACTTTTCTCATCTTTGTCGCGTCTCTGGACACGCCCACATCTAGTCGCTGTCGCCGGAAGTCGCCAGCTCTCACTGAAAATGAATGGTCTCCGGTCGCTTTGTCGCTGTACGTGTGAACGTATTTGAACTCTTACACCGTTCACTCAGTTTGCGTGTAAATACCCTCAAATCCTCTGATCGTTTAATTTCAAATCCAATATACAAATCTGTCCACCCCTGCTCTAGTTGAACCGTCATAAGTTTATAGGGGCGGAGCTTAGTGAACATGGTTGGAAATGGGGGCGGGCTCAATGAGTAAAACAAAAAAAAACATTCAAATCGTATTCAACTCCACCCAGAGACCTTTTTCCCGCCCACAAATCTTACCTAGCTCACCTTTAAGTAAGTATTGACACGTTGTTCCAGTTAAGTGCCTTTACTCGGTTGTTGAAGATATCACACCATCATGTGTGTGTATATTTGATCACCTGCACATCCGTCTGTCCTGCAGCAGTGTGATGCTGTTATTTTCCCTTTAACTGTACTGAAAAAAGATACCAGACAGTCTGAAAGATTACTTTTACTTTTGGCCTTTACTGTTAATTACTGAATCTTTTACACTATTTTTTTTTTTTTTATTAATATTGAAGTAATTAGTTAGTTTATGTGCTTATACCACAGCCCTGTGGAGTTCTCGAATCTGATTGGTCAGAAGGTGTTGATTGATTGATTGATTGATTGATTTTTTTTTTTTTTATAGCAGCAGCACTGACCGTATTTCTGTCTGTAATCCAAACCCTTGGTTTACTTTAAATCAGGTTAAGTTTTCCGTCATGAGAGAGTGTTCAGGATGGAAGACGTTGCGGTTTCTCTGTAACACAACAAGCTGGTGAGGGATGCCGATCATTAATGAATTAATAATTGCAATCGACGGCCAATTGCTGTGATCTGAAAGGATTATAACACTTCAAGACGTGGTGTTATAGGGAAAAAAAAATCCACTCCGGATTATTGCGTTGTGTTCACATCCATACGTGCTTGTTGAACATCCCTGTCCAGATTCATTCCCCTTTGCTGTTATAATAACCGCCACTCCTCTGGGAAGGCTTTCCGATAGGTTTTGGAGCCTCGATTTTGGGTCATGGAGCTCTCTTTGTGCACAGGGGCATTGTCATGCTGGAACAGGTTTGGGCCTCTTAGTTCCAGTGAAGGGAAATTGTAATGCTGCATCATTTATAAAATGGTTGTAATAAATGCAATACGGCTGTTATGCTGAATGTCGGCACGGCTGCGATAACCCGCGGCACTCCTGCCTACGGCCGGATCACAGACACGCAGATATTTAGGAGGCTTTCACGCTGGCGGTTCGGTTCGGAACGGAGCACGGTTTGCATGAAAAATTGATAATGTGAAAGCTGTCATGCGGACCAGGAAGCGCACCGCGGTACCGAACCCGAGACTACCTGTAGGAGGTGGTCCGAGTCCGGTTTCACCGGAACTGAGCCGCGATTCCCGTGAATGTGAACGCACTCGGGTCTCGTACTCAGGTCCGCACTTGTTCAGGAAGTAAAGTAACCTGCGCGTGTGTTTTAGCCGATGACGACATCATTAGTTTCCACAGCACACATGTGGCAGGGGAACGTTGTGGGACACAGAAGAGGTCCGCTGCTGTGCTGCTGTGTGTTTCTCTCGTCCCTGCCTTGCATCCCAATTACTTTCACTTTGTGCCAGTTCATATAGTTGAGCATTGACACAAAGCACACAGCCAAAACAATATGGCCACCCTTGTTCTTTTTCCGGGGGAAAAAAAAAAACAAAAGCCCATACACACTGCCTTATTTCACTAATGAAGAACGTTTTACGCGGTCAATGCAAGAAAAAAAAAGTGCTAACTTTCTGAGCAGTTAGTGCCATTCCTGCTTTCAATAATTATAAATAAATCAAAATTCACCCCGATGAGTAAGCATGCCACTGCGCTGAAATTTAAAACATGTATTCATTAAAGATAAAATTTAGAAATAAGCAGAGACTTCCGGCATAATGTTTACAGCACCTGGTTGATCTGTGGTGGTTCCAACATCTACATCTTCACCTTTGGACCCCTTTCACCCCTCGCTGCGGTGAGACAGGAGAAGAAAACGATGCATGACGCGAACCGTGAACGATGCATGTTCTGCTGTCTGTTACTTTCACTTTGTGCCAACCTTACCTAGAAATACAATAGAAAATGAGAAGCCGGGACTCTGGTCTGTTTCTTTAGCAGAAGAAAGAAAAAAAACGGTTAGCCGTCCCACCAAACTTTTTGCATGTCTGCCTTTTTTTTTTTCTTCTTTTTCTTCCCTTGTGGCGCATGTGGAAAAAAAACCTCACCTCTATATCTAATCTAAAATCCCACCGACACACCGTTGATTCGTGCAAATGAACTGAATCACATGTCAATGAAGGTGACTGGATCTGTGTGTTTTGCTGCATCAACAAGGAGGTCATTCAGTAATGAAATCAAAATTGAAGTTTTGTGTCTTTTTATTATGAATATGTCAGCCTTAAGGTTAATATATGAGAGTGAGCTCCAAAACAATGACAAAATTCACATTTAGAATATACACGCATTCAAAATTTACAGTCTCTCTCTACCACCGATACGGATCAACAGTTTTGATGACCTCATTCTGCACTTCAGCATCATCAGATTTTCTGTCCAATCAGACGCTGTCTAGAATCTGAAGCGTCCCGCCCCCAACATTATAAAAATCACCTTGCCGAAGTCGCCGTTGTTGAGCGAGAGAAATCATGTCAGCAGGTGCGGGTGGTAAATGTGTATCTGGCTGTTCGAACGCACGAGTTTTATTCAGTTTTCCAACTGTAGTTTGGTTAAGAAGGAAACGGCTTGAATTCATTCACTTTGAATAAGGAGGTATTTGTGCCAGCTCATGGTGCTAACTGTCAAGTACGGTTTAGTCCGGGCTGTGAGGTAAACTGAATGCTATTGGCTATTGGCCACCAAAGGGGGTGGAGCCCCTCGATATGTTCCGCCGTGACTTCCTTTCTCAGAGGAAACTATGTGAACACATCGAATAACGCTGCACATTTCAAGGCACTTGACGGGGACTTTAAAGGGGTCATATCATGATTTTTTAAACGTTAATTATTTTGTTTATTGTGTGTAATAAAATAAGTTAACATTCTTTAATGTTCAAAAAACGCATTATTTGTCAAATAATGTACATTATTGCAGTGCCTCTATTCCCAGGCTGCCTGAAACGCTCCGATTCCTCCAAAGCCCCTCCTTCCGAAAAGCCCGGCTGCTCTGATTGGCCAGCTGACCCGTTGCGTCGTGATTGGCCGAAAGCCTCATGATTGTGTCAGAAATGTAACGCCCCTTGGGTTAGCGTTAGCCTCCAAAGCTAAAGCAATTCTAAGCTCCTAAGTAACATGTCGTGGGTTTTACCGTATCCGTTCGAGTCAGATTCAGAAAATGCAGATGATCAAGTGGAAGCAAGTTTGCAAGCACGACTTGAGCAGAACGTTTCACAGCGGTAAGTTTTTATTTCATAACTCTCTCACCTTTCAGATACGATTGTGTGTAGCCTGCCTTGTTCTCTCCCAGGTTCAGGAAGCTGTCCTCTGTAAAATGTGCTGTGCACAAGCAAACATTCAGGTCGTACTGCTCAGGAACAGCGTTATAAATAAACAGTAGCCACTGATTTCGTCCGTTTTCGGAAGGCTAAACAAAGAGGTTTTGCTTCTGCACCAAAACACAGCATCTCCATGACAAGGCGCCTGAATTCACTGAAGCCTCTCCTTCTTTCTTCACGCCTGCCTTTGGGTGGGATTATGCTGATGGTGAATTTGTGACGTGGAGAAATTACGGAAGTAAATCTGGAGTTCGATCGAGGCGTTTCGGGCAGGTCTGGAGCAGCGCTCTCTGTTAGATAAAATAAATCCCTTTGGGGGAGACTGAGAGCTTTGGGACTTTGCAGAGCTTATACATGCACAAACGATACATTACACACCCAAACAAAAGGAAAACATTCAAAATCATGATATGACCCCTTTAATGTGCAGGGAAGGATGTGCTTTGTGTCAACATATACATGTACTAAGTGTTTTATTTAATGTTTGTTGTGTGATACTTTCCATTCATGTCAGTAATGAAAGTGTGGAAAAAAAAAAACATGAACTGTATAGTCGGTGCAGTAGTCTGTATGTTGATCGATCTAAAGTAAATACTTGTGTATATACAGTGCAGTGTAACTGGTTTGAAGGTAAGAGGTGCTACTTTGTTTACTGCTGGTGCTGTGAGCAGCCATGTTGATTTGACATCACTTGCTGAACTGAGGGCGTCGAGGAGACCACGCAAGCAGACCTTGTGGGGGGCGCTGTGTTGTTGTTTTTCTTCTCTTCTGGTCATGATTTACGAGTCGCAACCCCTAGTCGAAGTGCGATAATATCAATATGGAAAAAATGTTGCAGTTATTTTGGTACATATTACGCTTGTATAAGGAATAAATAATAATAATAATAATAATAATAAGGTATGGCTCAAAGTGGTCTCTACTGTACACTGTGAAAATGCCTTTCTTGTTTTTAGCAGTTAGACGCCCTTTTGTGAACTCGTGCCGCGACCACCTGTGACTAGCGGATGTATTTTGCTATTTAGGTGCCTTATGACGCTTGACACATGAGCCTATACCATGAGTATGGGGTAACATTTCACATGGCTGCCAGAGTTGTACGTTAGATTCAGCTGTACGTTAGATTCAGAAGACCTGTAAGCTCCGCGTCACGGCTGTTGTAGATAAACGGACAAACCATAAATTCATTCGAGAGTGAAAGCTCCGGTGTCTTGCCCAGTCCCATGTTCCGGTTGCAGAGTATTAATTAATTAGGCTAAAAAAAAGTTATGGATATCTAACATAATGTAATAACCAGGGGTGTAATGATACGGCGTATCACATTGTTCAATATGAAGCTCTTGACTCGGTACGTCTGCAGATCTCACAGTAGCATGCTAGCAGATTAGCTTGGCAGATTAGCAGCAGCAGTGGAACGTTCCAACTGAACTTTCAGCCCTGGTGTACGGAGCACGTCGGCTTCCGAGTGGTGGAGGGAAACGTTACACCGGTATTAATACCACACATCTGCACTGAGTCAATCACACACTCAAACACACACACGGCTGCATTCAGACAGCTCCCCCCCCCCGGCGGATTCACTGTGCGTTCAAGTCCTCCTGGGAAGTTCGTGTTTACGAGTAGGGAAGTCGTAATCACGACCTCAGGTGCGTCTAAGTCACTTCGGTCAGAGCAAGATGGAGGTGTACCTTCTCTTAATTAACTACTCAAGCAAGGTTTTTTTTTTTTTTTTTTTTTTTTAGCTCTACTTCTAGAAAACGAACAACAACAAATGCGCATCGGGTGTGTTTAGCTTTTTTATGTTTTGAATCAATTTATGAAGCCGCTGTAAACTTTCGTAATTGTGGAAAAAAAAAAATCGTAATTGTATGACGCTAACGTATGTTTGTGCAGGCAGTTAGCTTGTTTTATTATAAACAAAAAAATGCCTGACAGTAACTTGCCGCATTTACCTACACACGTAATAACTGAAATCAGCTTCTGAGACGAGTAAACGTTCAATTTCAACAAATTTACCGTCAACTACAGACGCCGCGTCCGTTGATTCCACCCACCATGTTTTCTTACTGACACGCCCCCCCCCCCCAACTCGCAAACTCGGATTATGATACTACACCAGCTGATAGTAGTAGTGGTAGTATCACTGTACCATGCAATATTGTGTTAATTCTTTCTAGCAGAAAGAAAACGCTATTCTACCAAAGCATCTCTACACAAGCAAAACATTAACTGGGCTTTATAAGGTGCAGAGTACACACAAAAACCTGTACGGAGCTTATTTTAGTCCCAGGCTGTTTCCAGAACACTTCTCTCTCTCTCTCTCTCTCTTGCTCTCTCTCTCTCTCTAAGCATCTTTAATCATTACTGATAATATGCCCTGAACATTGTATGTGGTTTTCTAGCCCACTCAGTCATCCTTCTCCATCTGGTCAGAAAAGCTGTGGCATTTAGAGCTGCTCTAATAACAAACTGTCATAATGACTATTTTATGATCTCTTTATAATTCTGTACATATTTTCTCAGAGTTTCGAAAGCCCCGGTTTTCAACAGCGGCTCAGGGTTTTATCTGCAGCGAAGCTTTCTGAACGAAGTGGACAGTTTAGCCACTTGCTCCTTGATTATCTGTTAAGCAGGAAATCTAACAGACTGGTTTTGCTCCAGCTCCAGACGGAAACACGTGATTAGGCACGTTTGACGTATTCCATAAATACTCCTTCCTGGTATGACGGAGCTCGCACCCGGCATGCGTCTCGTTCTCTTTGCCCTTCTAATTCATAAAATCTACAGTATGCCCACGCAGTCGCTTTCCAAGTGGAGGGTGCAGGTCTGTGTCCCTCTTCAAATCTGTCCATTTTAAATTATGCTAGCTAGCCTGGCTAGTTTCTCACGTATAACGTAACATGCGCACCAGCGTACACGTTTGTATCACCAAGAAATTATGGCCACCTGTTGTGTTTTTCATCAATTCCGTGGAACCGTGATATTTTTATACTAGGTGAAACGTTTAAACGCACTCTTAAACTACGCTCACACACACAGTATATTTCGTCGCTGCAGTTCACCAGTCGCTGTACGTTCCTACTACTGGTTGCCATAGTAACATTTATCAGTGGGTGGCACGACTATCATTCCACTTTTGATTAACGAAGCAGTTTTCTTGCCGCTAAAATGAAACGTTCTGGAGGGAGAGCGTCCGTATATAAAATTCGCCAGAGTATTTACGCATCATATCCTACGAGATGAAGGATAAGCGGTGTGCGCTATTCGCAGTTGCGGCCGTCTATCTGTGGCGAAAGCGCAAGCACCAATTAGCTTAGTTTAGCTTATGGCCTTAGTGCATTTAAAGCAAAATAATAGCTAGCTAGCACAGGAGGCTACGGATCATGTGCCTTCTACTGTCTTCATTCCCATTGGTAGTCGCTGCACCAAGTCGCTCCAAATTTGCATAAAGTGAAACTTTTCTCAACTTTATCGCGTCGCTGGACACGCCCACACCTAGTCGCCAACGGTCGCTGTCACTCATGCCGCCGGAAGCCGCCAGCTCTCACTGAGAATTAATGGTCTCCGTTCGCTTTGTCTCTGCGAGTCGCTGCTTTCGTGAACGTACCTTTCTCTCAACCTCACTAGCCAATGAGACTAAATCGATGTTAAGCCCCGCCCACACGAGAGATTTGTGCCAGAATGGCAAACTTGCGGAGCGTAAACGAAAACTCTGGCAGCGCATTCATAAACCATGATTAGAGTTCACTGTTTTCAGTTTCAGAGTGTTGTTCTTCTTTCTCATTGTATATTATTGTTCATTTTTTTTTTAAAAGTTATGTTCAATACTTTTGGCACAGATTTACTTCCATATGTTCCATGCTGGATGTATAGTCCTGAGACTCGCAAGCTGTGATATACCGAGTGTCCCAAAAGTCTCCATACGTAGGGGAAATTAACACTTTTTAAGCAGACTTTATTTACGAAACATCCTCTACACGATTGCGGTTTCTGTGTAAACACACACAGTCGTCTCTCCCAACTTCGGCTCCCAGTCTGGCGACAGTGTCGTGTGCGATGTGCTCATGCCATGTTACCTGTTAAAGTCCATCACAACCTTGCGACAGCTTCCAGATCCAGCCATGAGGACGATTTCAATACGTTCTTCTGTTGTCAAAGGCGTTCTTGAAGACTATCTGGAGAAAACATAAATAAATATATAATACAAATGCAAATATGAAACATTTTGCAAGGCTTTTTTTTTTTTTTTTATGAAAAAGAATAGTATTGATTTCCCCTGTGCATGGAGACATTTGTGACAGTCTGTACAGGACGACGCAAAAAATACCACCGCCTCATGGTGTAAATCAGACAGCAGCTGGACAAAGTGTTAAATTCAGCTGTAGGGATTTTCAGAGATTTTTTTTTTTTTTTTTTAAATCCATCAGAGAGCTAGCTGATTTATTTATTTATTTATTTATTTGAGTTTTATCTAGCGTCATCTATTTGCTTGCGTGTTTTGCAAAGCCGTGTTTGTTTGTGTCAGGTCTTGCATGTTGCATGTTACAGGTCTCGAGTCTCAGAGCTATAAATAGTGCAGGGAGCAATACTATTCCCCAGGCCACGCTCTGGTACACAGCAACAGACTGAGATTTTGTTCTCCCAGTACACACTGCACAAATACACAGATCATAGTGACACACAATACAGAAACGAAATCAAATAATACAGCACCTGAGCAAAGATCAGACCTACTCAAATCGTGTATTTGCTGAGTACGTTGTGTCTGTAGAAACAGGCTCAAATGTGTCTGGTGACCTGGTTTGTCAGACCACATTACAGAGGCGTCATGGGACACATTACATCTGCAGTGTAACACCCAAACACTGCCTTGTCACTAGTATTGCCAGGTTCATAGTTAGTGTTTTTGAATCATCAGAGTCTGTGAGCTCATGCACGCAGAAGGGGTCGGACAGAGCTTTCCTCAGACTGTGTTACGCGTCTCCGTGACGCAGCATGAGCAGCAGTTCGAATATATGCGTCCTGCTGGCTTGGAGGAAGCACGTGATCTCCTTCAGGTTGGTAGCTGTCGTATGATCGGGGAGAGCTGACTGGTGGGAGGGAACTGGCCAAGACTAACCCCCCCCCCACCCCCACCCCCCCAAAAAAAAAGACTACAAACAGGCCATGTGAAGTCTCACCTAAGCAGGCTTCTTTATACCATTCCCAACATGATCTCTGCTCAGTGATATACAGGCTGTTTGTGCAAATGGGTGCAATAAACAATAAAATAATATATTTCCAGGGGAGTTTAGGTTTTCAATAAGATATTGAGTTCCTAGCACAGCACACACGTAATGATCATGTGACCTGCTAATGATCAAGTGCCCTTCATAACAGTCCCTCCAGTATAAAATCGAGCAAACTCCGCAACACTCTGAGGAGCTCGCCATTTTTCCGCAGATTCGGGCCAAGACGCCTCACTGACGTCATCACAAAGCGCATTCAGCCAAAGCCCTCTTCCATTCACGCGCGTCGAACACGAGTACAGCTAAAAGGTCTCGTTTACCAGCAAACGTCACTACGAAAGACCGCGCGAAACAATCTCGTGCGATTGCGATTTCACCAATTCAAGTAGTTTTCTGAAGAGAAAAAAAAAGCGCAAAAAACTCAGAGTTTCATCCCAAATGATCGGAAAAAAGCCCAAGCAAAATCAAGCATTTTTTTTTTTTTGCCACAACAATCACAAAAAAAAAACCTCACAGGTCACCATTGTATTATTATTGTATTAAAATTCAGATTTCAAACCGTTTCAAATGTAAACACCGTGACTCCAGTGAGGAGCTCAGAAACTTTTAAAAACATCCTGCTGTAAAGTTTTTACTGTACGGTTCACCCTTATCACGCACACACACGCGCATGTATTCTTATTTTGTTCCACTCAATCAGTTCCAGAAGTGTCACAGGTATCTCACAGCTACAACCACAACCACCATCTAAACATAGTCTGCAGTCGGATGTATGCAGCTCTGTGGCTTCCCTTAAATTGAAAACGTGTACATACAAATGCCTCTGAATTCTGGTTGTCAGGGTGTTTTCACACCAGCAGATATTTTTTTTCGAAGCTCCAGTAAAGGCTCTGCTAGAGTAAAGGCGTCTGTTCATCAGATTTCCCTGCTGTAGATGAAAAGATTATTTTTTTTTAATTTTTTTTTTTTAACTAGGTTATCCTTTAGTGATTGATGTAGGCAGGTACTCAGCAGTAGTATATATCTTGCTGTTCGGAGTACTGGAAGGTGTCTGTGTATGTGGGTGGGTGTAGAGGTGTGTGTACTGTGCCTGAATTAAGTGGCAGTTGACAGCGTGTAGAATGTGTGATTTCAGTGGATGTCTGTGAAAAACATCTGTCTAACACAGCCGGGGTGGATTGTGACTCCTTAATATGATTATATGAAGCCAGATGATGACATAAACCTCAATTCAAAAATGAGCCAAATACTCAAACACACAGAGTATCTTATGTAAATCAGTCTTTGATTGATGCCAGCATTACATTACATTACATTACATTACATTACATTACATTACATTACATTACATGAGCCTGCTTTCTCCCCTGCCGTAGTTCAGCATCATATCTGCTAATACACAGTTTAGAACGGATGGAACCAATCTGCAGAGTATCACTCGCCACTTCTTCAAACGTTCGACTTGGAAGTGGGAAGTTGCAGCTCAGAATGACATCATTTTCATCTACAAAGTGGACAACAAAACCTCCCCCACAGACACCTCCGTGTTCATCTTTTGTTTGCAACAAGCTAGCCAGCTAAATACATTAGCTACCAGCTAATATTTACCTTCTCAAAACAGCAAACTGTATATTCAGTGTTACAGATTTAACAGGTGAATCTGACTCCAGGCTACACAGCTACTAGCCCAGGCTCTTGTTATCTCAAAACTGGACTATTGCAACACACTGCTCCCGGGCCTCCCAGCCAGCTCCATCAAACCCCTTCAGGTGATTTAAAATGCAGCAGCACACCTCGTCTTCAAACAGGTCCAAAAGAACCCATGTCACACCCCTCTTCATCTCCCTCCACTGGCTTCCTGTAGCCGCCTGCATCAAATTCAAGGCCCCGATGCTCACGTACAAGACTTTGTCTAGAACGGCACCTCCCTACCTCAACACTCTCCTTGAAGTTTATGTTCCCTCACGCAACCTGCGATCAGTTAACGACAGACTCCTGGTATAGTGCCTACTCAGCGAGGCATGAGGTCCGTTTCCAGAACCTTCAAACTGACTGTCCCTCAGAGGTGGAATGAACTTCCAACCTCAATCCGGACAGCAGAATCTGTCACTATCTTCAAAAAAACGGCTAAAGACCCACCTCTTCCGTGAACACTTCACTAACCCCTAACTATACATACATATATAGTTGAGAAGACTATCCCGAATTCCCGAGGAGGAATTCCGAGTTGAGCGGGTGTTTTCTTAGGTTTTTACTAGTCAGAGGTTGTGAATTGCGAGTTACAACCGCTAGTCGAATGCAGCATATGATCGGATGGTTACCTCACCGTTGACTTTTTCACGGTACAGATTCAAATGCATTTCCGTCTACTCTCTACTATCTGCTACTGTCTTAAACATTGTTCCCTCAGCTTCCACTCCTAGCATGTTCATGACTTAATCAAACCCACAGAAGAACATGACATTGTTGTCCAGATCTAAACCAAATAATTATCTACTTTCGGCTGCGCATCGCCACACACTGCCACACTAGATGAGTTTTTTTTATTATTATTATTAATTAATTAATTTATTTATTTTGCTCAGCACACCACCTTTCCTCACAGCAGCATTCCCTTTCAGCTTATAACAAAATCTTAATCAATACTGACAGTGTAAGAGATTTTAAGGAAGAGTGTTTCTGAAAAATCTCTTTCTAAGAAAGATGACCAATTAGGGTTGGGGGATACGACAAAAATATCATATCACGGTACTTGAGGACGTTTCTACCATACACGGTGCGTATCACGATCTATAATTTAGCTAACAAACTGTCTGCAAAACAGTAGTAAAATAAACAAAAATCTGTTCAACTGCATTTGACGATACTTTTCTTTAATGCCTGCACAACATCCATCCAGTGCCATTTAATTTGTAATTATTACAAATGTAAAAAAATACATCACCATGCCAACGCTATCTCAGAAAAGTGTATCGCGTAATCATTTATCATGATATCGATATTATATCGCCCAGCCCTAATGTGCAGAGAGACATTTTTACAAAGATTTCATAATAAATTTTTCATTTCATTTTCTCTGTTTTTCAGCGCTTGATTAAAATTGCGATACCACGAACCCGTGATGTTTTTAGACCCGGCCATCAAACCGTAACACCCCTGCTCTGGAATAAAGACGCAAGTGTGTGTGTACACTGATGTGCAGAGAGCCAGTCACATTGTAGCCTTTAAGCCTTTGAAAGTTTGTGGTCAGGAAAGTGTACATCTCCAGCCAAACTCCAGGTTTTGACTTTTGGTCGACGAAATCATACAGTGACTGATGCCATGATACCGAAAATGAAGGATATTTGAATATATTAAGATAGTCGGATAAAAGTTTGCGAATGTTTCATCTTTATTGAATAACTGTAATACAGTAAATTTCATGAGTACATTAATAATTTAGTGTCTTATCATCATAGATCATCTTAGATCTTCAAAATGACTCAATGGTTTTCTAAAACCAGTAACACAACCACTATAACGTGCCAAAAAGGAGTACTAGCACATATGTCTTTCCATTTCGCCGTATAAGCACGGTTCTTCTCATACCCTTTGTTATGCACACACATAATTATACGACAAGTTGACTTGAAGGGGGACTAGGAAGAGAACACTTTCGCCACTCCCATGTTTCTGGAGGCCATTCATGATGTTCCACCTCACGAAACAGCATTTGTGGCGTAATGCTCATTTTCGTACCACGGAAGTTAAGAGAGTGTTCTGTAATCAGCCCACAGAGGCTGAACCATGAGCTGTGCCTTGCATAAGTATTCACCCCTCCTTGAACTTTCCCACATGTTGTAATGTTACAACCTGGAACTGAAATGGACTTAACTGGGATTATATCTCATAAATCGACATAAAATATAATTCCGAATAAGTCCTTTTCAGTTCCAGGTTGTAACATTGCAACATGTGGAAAGTTAAAGAGGGCTGAATGCTCATGCAGCGCAGTGTGTCAGGGTGCAGGAGCCTTCAGCATGCTGAGAACCGAGCAGCGAGGACCAGCCAGTGTGTGTGAATGTAGCACGCGATGTCCTGGCAGCAAATGTTTTTCGTCCTCTCGGGCACACGCCAGCTCCAAGGCCGTATCAGTTAACTGGTGTTTGTTCTGCAGAATGTCAGCAATATAAGGTTGCAGAATTCTGATATGTGCTTATCACAGAAACTGACTAAGCAATTTTTTTTTAAAGTTGCTGGAAGCAAGTTTATGGGTTTTGTAACTTTATCCTCCCAATGCTTAGTTTAGTGCTCAAGGCTGTTTATTTTCATACCCTTCTGTGATCAGTAACTAAACTCAGTTAAGCATGATGTTGTTGTGGTTGTAGCTGTGATTGTTATTTTGGTTGTAACTGTGGTGGTTGTTGCTGAGGTTGTGGGGGTGGTTGTAGCTATGGTTGTGGAGGTGGTTGTTGTGGAGGTGGTTATGATGGTTGTAGCAATGGTGGTTGTAACTGTGGTGGTTGTGGAGGTGGTTATAGTGGTTGTAGCAGTGGTGGTTGTAGCTGTGGTTGTTTTGGTGGTTGTAACGGTGGTGGTGGTTGTTGTAGCTGTAGTTGTGTGGCTGTAGTTGTGGTGGTGGTTGTTGTGGCTGTAGTTGTGCTTGTGGCTGTTGTGGTCGTTATGATCGTTGTGGTGGTTCAGGTGTAGCTAGCATCTTCCTCTTCTTTCATCACGCAGTGTGACCGTGTGTAGTAAGCAGGAGAGTATTATGACAGCTTTGCATCACACTTTATTTTTCCCAGTTTTGTCAGTCAGTCTGCCGAGTAAAAATCAATCCACCATCAGGCCGATCCAATGTGTGTACGCCTGCAGGGCCCCGGGATTCGTAACGAGTTAGCATGCAGTACAGTTACAACAACAACTTGGTGACTTTTTGTCCTGAATGCTACATCAAAAAGCGTATCTGTTTCCTTTAGTCTGTATTTAGGCACCTAATTGGCTAACAAGCTCGTCGTATTACGTTTTTACAGTTTTAATGATGCAATAGTCAATATTTAAAAAAAAAAAAATTTCTTATTAGTACAAATAATGTGGGAAATTATGTAGAAATGATTTAAAAAATAATAGTGTAAGCCACTGTCTCAGAACAAGTGAGTTACCTGGCTAAAAAAATTACAAAAAAAAAAAAAAAAAAAACAGTTTGGAAATCTGCCTTCCGATGGTTGTTTGTATTTGGATTGGCCTCTTGACAGTCATTTTATAGCCACGCCCCTTCACATCCTCATATATCATTTGAAGGACCAGTTGAGTTGTAACTTTGTTTCCAAGCAGTTGAATGTCTGAGTGCACTTGAAAAGTGATGTCATGACAGTCCTTGCTAATGCTAGCCTTAGTTGAACCACCATAAATTCTGGGGGCGGGCTCAGTGATTTAAAAAAAAAAAAAAAAAAAAATTCAAATCTTGTTCAACTCTAAACTATTTAACCCCTAGAGACCTTTTTCCCCCACAAATCTTACCTAATGCACCTTTTAATGCAGCACTTCCATTTTGCCAGCAGTTCACTAGTTAAATTGTATGTTGTGATCATGTATTATATTGCATTGTATTAGATTAGATTAGATTAGATTATCAAAAACAAAGACAACCATTTTAGAATGTTAGACCTGTTGGAAAAGCTAGGTATGTGTTTACGCTGTCCTTACACTGCATTTGTGTAAACTGACAGGACGGACCTGAGAGCAGAATGTTAGCGTTTATCAGACTTCAGCAGCTCACAGTTTGATCTCCTGAGAGAGACAAGTTGAGACAAAGCTCTGCCAGGGGCTGACATGCCGCCGTCCCACAATCTTGAGTCAATGCATAATTAACAAGGGACAAATATAGAGCATAAGTCATTATCATTTTAAGGACGTAAGCATGTAAATTTATGCTGCTTAATTCTCCAGAAGTGAACTGGAATTGAAATGGCTATCTCTCTAGAAGAATATTTTGGGCTATGGAGTTAGTGGGACTTCTGTAAATGAAAAAAAAAAAAAGATGTGACATACACTGATTGTTGTCACTATGTCTTGACCAACATGACGATATCTAGAGCACATTCATTCATTCATTCATCTTCAGTAACTGCTTCATCCTCGTCAGGGTCACGGTACATCCTAAGCCTATCCCACGAACTATCCCCCAGTTGTGAGGTGAGAATTCATCCTGGATGCATCCAGGGCAGCATGTACACACTCATTCACACTCTCATTCACACCTAGGAGCAATCTAGAGTAGCCAGTCCACCTACCGGAGGTTGGAGGAAACCGGAGAACCGGGAGGAACCCCACAAGGACACCGGGAGAACATGCAAAGCTCCACACAGAGAGTAACCTGAGCTCAGGATCGAACCGGGGACCCTGCCCTGTGGAAGTTGTTGGTGATGTGACTGGCTGTTGTTTTTTGATTTTTCTTCACAGCTCTCACAGTGTTTTAGTTATCAGCTGTTGTTGTTTTCCTTGGCCGACCCATTTGGTTGTCTGTTGCTCAGTACACCAGCGGTTTTTTTCTTTTTCAAGACATTCCATGTTGTATTGGCTGTGTCCAGTGTTTGTGCAATGGCTCTGATTGAGTTTCCCTCTTTTCTCAGCTTCAGAATGACTTGCTTGTCTCCCATAGACAGCTCTCTGATCCTCATGTTGGCTTATCCTTTTTTAACAACAAATGCAGTCTTCATAGGCGAAACTGAAGGCTAAAAGTCTATTTAGGGCTATTTATTGTTTAAACAATAAACACAAGAAACACCTGTCAGTCAGATATTACAGTATTTTTGCTCGCCTACAAATTGGGTGGTCTGATACGAAATGTGCTATGTTCTATGTCATTTAACACATGTACATATAAGTACCAGGAAAGTAAAACTGAAATCCTGAACTCTCGTCTCATCTCCATCTTTTTATCTCAAACACAAATGTCTTTGGTATATAGCACAAACAAATGAATTGGCCTTGATGTTCCAATAGTTTCAGAGGGGACTGTATGTAATGCTATTGTATGTTTTTAAACATCTTCTAGGCCTATAGACACTTGTTGTGCCTCCACAATTACAGTAGTTGTTGAAGACAGTATGTTTTAGGGCTGTCCGTCCATCCATCCGAGATCCTCGTTAGCATGATATCTCAAGAAGGATTTTTATGGAATTATCATTGAAACCAGATGAACTGATTATATTTGTGAATTGCTCCAAACAGGGTCAAGGTCAAATGTTTGCAAGATCTTTTTTTCCTTAATACCTTCGTTCCTGTTTGAAGTATCTGTTAAAGATATGTGATGCATACAAATTAATAACCAGAAGGACTAGACTAGTCGATGGCGCAGACATTCCTGTCAGTGGCATTAGTTTCGAGTTCTACTTGTCTTTCATAAAACCATCTGCACATCCAGGTGTGGTGAAGGTGACAAGTCACTGATGTTGCACCTAGTTTCTATTTTGTGGGTGTGTTGTAGGTTTGTTAAGACACAGTAAAGCTTGACTCCTGGATATCTGTCTGTGTTGAAACAGCATTTGTTACTTTTCTCTTCTCTTTTTTTTTATAGTCCGAGGTAACCACAGATAAAACTGATCCTTCCTTTGCTTGCTAGTGATCACAGGGTTAAAAACTATGACTTTCTTGGTTTCTTACAGGCTTTTCCTGATCATACAGTGGGGGGAAAAAAGTATTTGATCCCCTGCTGATTTTGTACGTTTGCCCACTGACAAAGAAATGATCAGTCTATAATTTTAATGGTAGGTGTATTTTAACAGTGAGAGACAGAATAACAACAAAAAATCCAGAAAAACACATTTCAAAAAAGTTATAAATTGATTTGCATTTTAAGGAGGGAAATAAGTATTTGATCCCCTATCAATCAACAAGATTTCTGGCTCCCAGGTGTCTTTTACACAGGTAATGAGCTGAGATTAGGAGCACTCTCTTAAAGGGAGTGCTCCTAATCTCAGTTTGTTACCTGTAAAAACACACCTGTCCACAGAAGCAATCAATCAATCAGATTCCAAACTCTCCACCATGGCCAAGACCAAAGAGCTGTCCAAGGATGTCAGGGACAAGATTGTAGACCTACACAAGGCTGGAATGGGCTACAAGACCATCGCCAAGCAGCTTGGTGAGAAGGTGACAATAGCTTGTGCGATTATTTGCAAATGGAAGAAACGGTCAGTCTCCCTCGGTCTGGGGCTCCATGCAAGATCTCACCTCGTGGAGTTTCAATGATCATGAGAACGGTGAGGAATCAGCCCAGAACTACACGGGAGGGTCTTGTTAATGATCTCAAGGCAGCTGGGACCATAGTCACCAAGAAAACAATTGGTAACACACTACGCCGTGAAGGACTGGAATCCTGCAGCGCCCGCAAGGTCCCCCTGCTCAAGAAAGCACATATACAGGCCCGTCTGAAGTTTGCCTGAATGATTCAGAGGAGAACTGGGTGAAAGTGTTGTGGTCAGGTGTGGTCAGATCTCTTTGGCATCAACTCACTCGCCGTGTTTGGAGGAGGAGGAATGCTGCCTATGACCCCAAGTCATAACAACATCCCCACCGTCAAACATGGAGGTGGGAACATTATGCTTTGGGGGTGTTTTTCTGCTAAGGGGACAGGACAACTGCACCGCATCAAAGGGACAATGGACAGGGCCATGTACCATCAAATCTTGGGTGAGAACCTCCTTCCCTCAGCCAGGGCATTGAAAATGACCTTAATGACTTGGAGAGGATCTGCAAAGAGGAGTGGGACAAAATCCCTCCTGAGATGTGTACAAACCTGGTGGCCAACTACAAGAAACGTCTGACCTCTGTTATTGTCAACAAGGGTTTTGCCACCAAGTACTAAGTCGAAGGGGTCAAATACTTATTTCACTCATTAAAATGCAAATCAATTTATAACTTTTTTGAAATGCGTTTTTCTGGAATTTTTTGTTGTTATTCTGTCTCTCACTGTTAAAATACACGTACCATTAAAATTATAGACTGATCATTTATTTGTCAGTGGGCAAACGTACAAAATCAGCAGGGGATCAAATACTCCCCCCCCCCCCCACTGTAAGCCCTGACATTTTTTAAAATTAACATTGCTTTACAGATGTTTATCTAACCATGTGCAGTTGGCTACTGAATTTGTATAGTAGCTATTTGATAAATGTTGTTTGTCAAACTTGTTTGTCAAGCTAGGGGTTTGGTTTCCTTTCACTTCTACCCTGGTTTCATTTTTTTTTTCTCCTAAAAACCTCAACAATGTCCGAGAAGAATTATTTAGCTGATTGACTGATGGTATTTCCCTGAAGTTATGTAAGGAGCTGCCCATTTCTGAAGACATGTTCACTTAATAATGTTACAGTAATCTAAATTAAGGAGGGGAAAAAATACATTTATTTTAGGTTTCCTACAACTATCCAGTGTTGCTGGATTTTGGGGGAAAAAAAATTGATGGCTGTGTTTACTGGCATGGCACTGAATCTTTAAACTGCTCAATTAATTGAGCATCGTCTGACGTTATTGTTAAGGCTTACCACACTTTTGTTATCTCCAATAATTCTGCACCGGATTTCTCATTATCGTGACCATGAAGTCGCGGGAAAAAGACGAATCAGAAAGCGTTTTGTCTTTTAATGTTTGAGATTGTTGATTGTTTTTCTCCTTCATTACAAAATGGCTCCCCTATAGCACACAGTCACTAACGTCTCACAGGAATAACAAAAATGCCGTATCACCCAACAGATTATCACCAGAATCGCTAAGCATTTATCAGTCCCTCTAGGATTTCGTGATTTTTGCCATTGCAGAAATTAACACAAAATCGGGCAAACTCCACAATATTCAGAGGAACTTGCAATTTTTCAAAATTACCGCAGATATTCCGCAGATCTGGGCCAAGACGCTTCATGTGAGATCATCACAAAGCGCATTCAGTCAAAGCCCTTTTCGGTTCACGTGTGTCAAACATGAGTACAGAAAAAAGGCTCATTTACCAACAAACATCAGTGTGAAAGACCGTACAAAAACAAAATGTTTAGGGTGGACTTTTCCTGTTGTCACCCCTCACACAGATATTGGTGAAATATTCTTGAATTCTTAACTGGAAACTGGTTGTAATTTGTCAGTGAATTTGTAGGTATACACGCATGTAGATACGACACCAGACCTCCAGAGAGCAGATGTGCGAGCAGCTGTAATTGGTCAGTCGGTTTCAGCTCACTGAAGAGAATGAATCAACTCTAAACCACAGTTTTATCTGAACTCTCCTTGTTCACATAAAGACAGTCCGTACAGGATTTCGTGGAGGTTTTTTTTTTTTTTTTTGGTGTGATTGTTGCGGCCAAAAAAATGTTTGATTTTGCTTTGGCTTTTTCCAAAATTTGTGAGATTGAGGTGTAAATTTTTACTCAGCACTCAGCCTGAGGCCTTTATTCACACTGATATGACCATACAAAGCATGCCTAGGAGACAAGTACAAGGAAAGTTCTTTAGATTGTTTAGTCCTAAGAGACAATTAAAGGTAAAATATAATGAAAACTGATACGAAATGGTAAAACGAAAGGCGTTCAGAACTGTCTAGGCATTAACAAAAAGGCATTAACGCTAAATCAAGCAAACTCCACAATATTCTCAGGAGCTTGAAATTTTTCAAAATTACCGCAGTTTTTTCGCAGAGTCGTGTCAAGATGCGTCATGTAGCATCATCACAACACGCATTCAGTCAAAGCCATCTTCAAATTCATGTGCGTCGAACATGAGTACAGCTAAAATGTTCAGTCGTATCTAAAATGTCTCGTTTACCAACTAACATCAGTGCGGAAGACCGTGGGAAACAATTTCGTTCAATTACAATTTCACCAATTCGTCATTTTCTGCAAAACTCCACAAGTTGCGTCGCCCAGTTTGAAAAAAGACGCAGCAAAATCAAACATTTTTGGCCGCAACAATCACAAAAAAAAAGTCCATGAAATCCTGTAAGGACTGATCCATTAGTTCATTTGCCAAATTAAAGCAAAAGTATAGTTTTTGGTTCATTTGGTTTGGTTTGGTTTGTTTTCACACTGAACATAATTAAACAAACCAAAAAGCAAAAAAAAAAAAAAAAAAAACGGTTGAGGGGCAGGTTTGGCTGAAACCGTATTCATACAACTTTTAATCACCGGTCAGAAAAATGGTGAACAGACTTTTGACACACGCACATAGAAATAAAAAACAATTCCCCTGAGCATGAAGAACGCAGAGTCTGCGCTAGATAAATGACTAAATAATGACATAACTGAGTAGTACATTTTGTGTATGCGTCCACTGTTTATTTTCTCTTTTTGTTCCAAATATCCAGAACACATGACATTTCTGTGGACATTATTTGGCTCAGTTAGTGCCTCATGGCTCGCATCTACAAAAAAATTTTTAAAAAAATAAATAAAAATGCTGCATACAACCCATGTTATACAGCATGTTATGTTCACATCCTGCAGTTGGGTTGATCGAGGACCAAATCACTTTCTCACTGCAGTCGGGTTTCCATGGAAGTGCTCCGAGACCACGTCACTCAGATGCTCTTGGACAGAAAAACCCACTAGGATTAAACGCCGCGTATGTGGAAGCACCCTTAGTGCCGTTTTAGCGAGCCGGACGTGTAGGAAACTCAGACAGTGTTGTGTTTATTCATGAGTAGCCATGCTGTGGAGTCAGCAAGTTCTGATGTGGAGCAACAGCTGTGTGCACACAAGCCATGTTCCTGCACAGAGCACCACACAAATACAGCCATGTCACTCACACACACACACACACACACACACACACACACACACACACAGAGCGTGCTCTCTGTATAAAAGGATAGAATCATATGTAGGACTTGTATGGAATTAAGTTTGTGCCAAAAACATTGAACGAACAAAAATATGCAATGAGAGAGACAAAAACACACACTCTGAAACTATAAACAGTGAACTCGGTGTCAAAAATGTAGCCTGGTCTTCAAATAAACATCATTCTTTGTTTACAGTTTTGTAAGCTTCATTTTCGTTAATCACCGTTTATGAATGCGCTGCCAGAGTTCTCATTTACGCCTTCAAACTTTTCGTTTACGTTTACCATTCTGGCACAAACCTCTCGTGTGGGTGGGGCTTAACAGCGCTTTACTCTCATTGGCTAGTGAGATCGGCAGCTCCCTGACCAGGAAATACAGACTTCAGTGTCATGAATTTTGGAGAGCGTTCTGGATGCGGTTCTCTGTATAGTTAAAGTGTTTGTACTTTGTAGTGGAAATTACTTACTTACTCAGTATATTAGTTCGTAATTAATATTTGAGGTTCGGGTAGTCTCATACGAATATTTTTTTTTTCGAGATGAGCTCTCAGGAGCGGTACGGAGCGTCGTCATCATCATCGTCATCATCATTCTCTTCAGCTGGACACTCAAGCTGTCGATCCAAATCTCACTAGCCAACGAGAGTAAACTTTCGGAGCGTAAACGAAAAGTTTGAAGGCGTAAATGAGAACTCTGGCAGCGCATTCATAAACCGTGATTAGTGAAAATGAAGCTTAGAAAACTGTTAACAAAGAATGCTGTTTATTTGAAGACCAGGTTACATTTTTGCCTCTGAGTTCACTTTTTTCAGTTTCAGAGCATTTTTTCTTCTTTCTCATTGTATATTTTTTTTTTTGTTCGTTTCTTGAAACGTTACGTTCAGTACATTTGGCGCAAATTGAATCCCATAGATTTGGGGTTACACAAGCAAACATTCCCTGTTTTTCCAGGAATAGTTAAGCACCGTTAAATTTCTGTTATTGGAATTCTCATGCTGGCAGTTCACTCCTAAGTGTTTACGGGTATGTTTACTAGCTAGCGAATGATAAGCCCCTGTTTATAATTTGGAGACATTAGCTATTAGGCAGTTTGCAGATTAACAGAAGAGCGAAATGTTCCCTCCAGTCTGCATTTTGCATTTCTCAGAATTTTTGAAAAAATATGGGAGTCTGTTCTTTATCATTTATCTACTCTTCATGTTATACATTTTACCAACACTACCAGCTATCAGCAAAAAAAAAAAAAAAAAAAAAAAAAAAAAAACCCAGAAATGTGTGACTGTAGTGTACAAACATGATGACATTATAAAAGATTCATAACTGCTCATTGATCATATGATTTCAATATAATCTTGCTCTTTCTCTCTTGCTCTGTGTGTGTGTGTGTGTGTGTGTGTGTGTGTGTGTGTGTGTGTGTGTGTGTGTGTGTGTGTGTGTGTGTGTGTGTGTGCGCGTGTGTGTGTGTCTCAGAGAGCTAATGATGAGAATGGGAACTGTTCAGGGGGCAATATGGAGTTTCCCACCACCAATCTGTACGAGCTGGAGAGCAGGGTGTTCACTGACCACTGGTCAATCCCATACAAGAGAGAGGAGTCACTCGGGAAGTGTCTCATCGCCTCCGCCAGCCTCGCCAGAATGGGTATGACAGCAGTGTGTGTGAGGGTGTGTGTGAGGGTGTGTCAGAGGAAACAAAGTCTGATCTAATCTCTTTCTTTTTGTGTTGACAGGCCTGGCCGATGCAGATGAGAACTGTAAGAGATTCATGGACAGATGCATGCCCGAGGCCTTCAAAAAGGTGTGGTCGATATGTCAGGAAAAGAATACTTAACATCACGTGAAACAGCCTTTAAGTTTCATTTTGCTCTGCCTCTCTTTCCCTTTCTCTCTCACGTTTGCTCTTTGTTCCTCTCCAGTTGTTGATGTCTAGTGCAGTGCATAAGTGGGGCACAGAGATCCATGAGGGTATCTACAACATGCTGATGCTGCTAGTTGATCTAGTGGCAGAGAGGGTCAAACAGGACCCCATCCCTACTGGCCTTATGGGAGTACTCTCTATGGTGAGCATACATGCACACACTCACACATTGACAAAGAAAGTCCTTTGTCGTGTGTCCGTTAGTGTCTCCACGTCATGGCCTCACATAGAGAAGTGCTGTCGTGGCATTTCATTTATCGTACGTATCTCACTGAGCGATCGGCACATAGCAGCATTTCTGACATTAGTTACCAGCTTGAAACGCAGATTTCAGTTTTTCCGATAGATCCTGTTAGATTTCTTTCTAATAAATACACCTGACCATCATACAGTCGTGTGAAAAAATAAGTGCACCCCATGGAAATTGTTGGCCTTTTTTTTTTTTTTTTTTTCCCTACATATTTGGACAAGCAAATCCTCTTTGAAACAGAGCCTGTTAATAAAGACGATACACTCTATCAAATGACACATAAAATTGACATTTTGTAGTAATTTTCACAATTTAAATGAACAAAAAACAGATCAGTCACATGGAAAAAAGTAAGTACACCCCTACATTTATCACACCTTCAAATCCATAAAATTAGAATCAGGTGTTGAAGATTGGGTGCCAGTGATTAGAACCTGCTTAGGGAGTGCAGGTGGAACCTGTCTTATTTATACCCCTCTCATATCTAGTGTCTGGTGTTCCCTTTGTTATTGAGGTGTGTGGTGGCATCATGCCAAGATCTAAAGAGTTCTATAAGGCCTTCAGAAAAAAAGGTTGTGGATGCCTGTGAGTCTGGCAAGGGATTTAAAAAGATCTCCACATTATTTGAAATACATCATTCCACTGTAAGGAAAATAATCAACAAATGGCACAGATTTCAAACGACTGCCAGGACTGGCCGTCCCAGCAAATTCAGCCCAAGAGCAGACCATCTGATGTAAAAAGAAGTCTCCAAGAACCCTAAAATTTCATCACATTATCTGCTAGTAAGTATTGCAACTGTTGGTGTCAACGTGCATGCTTCTACAATCAGAAAGAGATTGCACAAGTTTGACCTGCATGGGAGGCGTGCCAGGAAAAAGCCTTTGCAAGACTACAGTTTGCCAATGAGCATACAGGCAAAGACCAGGCCTTTTGGAATAATGTGCTCTGGACAGACGAATCAAAGATAGAGTTATTTGGCCACAGTAACAGCAGATATGTTTGGCACAGACCAACGACGGCTTTTCATGGCCGAATGTTATGGTTTGGGGTTGCTTCGCTGCCTCAGGGACTGGACAGCTTGCATTCATTGATTCAACTATGAATTCTGCATCATATCAAAGAGTGCTTGAAGATAATGTGAGGCCATCTGTCCCGAAGTTGAACCGAAAGTGAACCTTTCAACAGGATAATGATCTTAAGCACACTAGCAAATCCACCAAGGAATGGCTCAAAAAGAAGAAATAGAGGGTTATAGAATGGTCTAGTCAAAGCCCGGATTTGAATCCCATTGAAATGTTGTGGGGGGGATTTGAAACGGGCAGCACATGCAAGAAAACCCCCAAACATCTTGCAACTGAAAGAATATTGCGTGGAAGAGTGGTCAAAAATTCCAGCAAGACGATGTCAGAGACTGGTGGACAATTATGCAAAACGCCTACAAGAAGTTATTTCTGCTAAAGGGTGCAATACTAGCTTCTGGGGTCAAGGGTGTACTTACTTTTTCCTCAGAAGTATATCATTATCTATTGATATTTCTGTTGAATAAAAGATTGAAAAAAGCTAATTTTCCTTGTGGTTTTGTTCAGATATATCAACTTTACTAATAGGCACTGTTTCAAAGATGTTCAAATGTTTGCTTGTCCAAATATGCCATAAAAAGTCAACCATTTCCATGGGGTGTACTTATTTTTTCACATGACTCTATGTGCTTTGTTGAACATTCCATTCTAGATTTAGTCCCCCTTTGCTGTTATAATAAGCTCCACTCTTCTGGGAAGGCTTTCCTCTAAATTTTGGAGCGTGGCTGTGGAGATTTGTGCTCATTCATCAGCTGCCTTTGCATGTGTTGTATACACTGATCAGCCATAATATTAAAACCAGTGACAGGTGAAGTGAATAACATTGATTATCTCGTTACAATGGCACCTGTAAAGGGGTGGGATATATTAGGCACCAAGTGAACAGTCAGTTCTCGAAGTTGAGGTGTTGGAAGCAGGAAAAATGGGCAAGTGAAAGGATCTGAGCGACTGACAAGGCCCAAATTGTGATGGCTAGACGACTGGGTCAGAGCATCTCCATAACGGCATGTCTTGTGGGTATGCAGTGGTTAGTACCTACCAAAAGTGGTCCAAGGAAGGACAACCGGTGAACCGGTGACTGGGTCGTGGGCACCCAAGTCTCATTGATGTGTGTGTGGAGCGAAGTCAAGTCCATCTTTTCCAACCCCACATTAACTAAAAATGGACAATTTAATCTTTCAAAAGTTTAACATGAAATCATATGCTTCCAGTTTTTGGAATTATACCCACTACATATAAGAAACGTTTATTGTGACATAATTTATCAAAGGTTTTATAAGGCCCTGAGGTTTATAAGGAAGTGTTGTTTTTTTCTTCCTTAGAGCATACAGCGATCTAATACTAAAGTGGGAATGCACTTTAAATGATTGGTATGAGTCGATGTTCATAATTAACTATTGCTAAATGAATCCATTTAATACCCACAGATAACACAGTGGTATTTAACAATTCTACAGAAGCTGAAACATCCATTTTGGATTCTACAGTTTCTTATCAAAAGCTCAAAAAGCACCCAAGTACATAGTGGCGATCATAATATATACACAGACGATAGTCTGAAGGCGAGATCAGTGACTTTACTGTAGTGGAGTTACTAAACTTCTGTGTCTGTTTCGGTTTTGCAGGCTTTTAACCCCGATAACGAGTATCACTTTAAGAACCGCATGAAGGCGAGTCAGAGGAACTGGGCCGAGGTGTTTGGGGAAGACAGCATGTTTGCCGTCTCTCCCAGTTCCAGTTACCAGAAGGTGATTCACATCTCTTTATCCCACTCAAATCAGCTGAGCTTTCGTATCTGTGTATGTGTATTTGCGTTTGTTTGTTGCTCAGGTGATAAATCTGTCCTGTTAAAGGTCAGACAAACTGGTTTCCTACAGGCTTCCGTCCTGTGTGTGTGTGTGTGTGTGTGTGTGTGTGTGTGTGTGTGTGTGTGTGTGTGATGGAATGAATATGACTCAAATTATGCAGACTGATTTAAAGCATGTGTGTTTGTGATTTGTTGTGTGTGTGTGTGTAGTGGAAGAGTGAGTTATGTGCTTGTGAGTTGTGTATTCCAACAGTTTTACTCATTATTTGTGTGTCTGCGTGCGCTTGAATGTATTTAGTTTGTTATTTAGTTGTCTGTTTATATTTGTTGGTGTTGGTGAACCTTTCTGCCTAATCTTACTTGTAGGTTGGACTAGTTTCTAATGTCATATGCATGTTATTACAGTTAACAAACACCTATATGGCCTGTAACAATGAATTTATCTATATGTAGCTCTAAGTCGTTGTTCTTTGTGTGTCAAAACAGGAGCCTCACGGATGGCTAGTGGACCTTGTGAATCGGGTAAACAGCTCATCTCTAAAACATTTTGATTCATAATGCAGTTAAATAGTAGTTTGCTGTTTTGTCTGCTTTTTCTTCTGCAGTGTGACGTTACCTCTGTCATTCCGCCTGAACGTTTTCGGTTAAACAGGCAGTTAAATAAATGAATGACACTACCCATCAAGAATATGAACATTGGAAAAGAGAAACAAGCCTCATGTGCAGTTTTAGGCCTTTGGCGTACAGTAGTGCAGCTGAGTGAAAAGTAGCACAACAGTATAAGGCTTAATGGTTAAGGCTCTGGGTTACTGATCAGATGGGCGGGGGTTCAAGCTTCAGCACCACAAAGCTGCCACTTTTGGGCCCTTAACCCTCTCTGCTCCAGGGCTGCCGTATCATGGCTGCTCCTGCGCTCTGACCCCAACTTCCTAACAAGCTGGAACATGCAAAGAAAAAAAATTCCCTGTACTGTAATGTGACAAAGATCATACCTCCATTTTTCTCTTCCCCGCTGCAGTTTGGAGAGATGGGCGGCTTCACTGCCATTCAGAGCAAGCTGAATCGAGAGGAGATGGAGATTGGAGTAAGTTGGCTACATACAGTAATGGAAAAAGAAAGTACACCCTGTTTTAAGTTCTATATTTTTAGTTGTCAGGGCCTAAATAACATTTGGATTGTGTGCATATTTAAATTGGGGGGGGGGGGTATTTTTTTTTTATTTTTTATTTTTTGGTTGTTGTTCTCACCTGAGGTTATTTGTTCACAGAAGTTGATGAGCACCACAGAATTGTTATTTAGGTCCTGATACACATGACTGTACCTGTGTATAGAGATGCTTTCGCACAGATTACTTTTTCAAATCTGGTCCACACCACGTGTGAAATTGTGATTCTTCGAACCTGGGTTAATTCCTGGTTCAGCAGGGAGTGTTGTTGTGGTGAATGGAATGGAATAGGATGCCTTTTCTGTATAAGAACCGAAGACAGATTGTAATGAACGTGACAACATATAAAAGGCTGAATTATTTTTGTGTGTTTACCTGCTGTGATGACTTGTAATGAGCCCAGATTCACTCCTGCATTTGGTTCAGGTGTGAAAACATTAGTATATTTTACTACAGATATGAGATGTATTTTAGGGTGCTTCCACTTATGCGGTGTTTAGTCAGTCTAAATTGACGAATTGATATTTGTACTGATAAACAAAAAGACAGTCTGTGCAGAATTTCATGGGTTTTTTTTGTGATTGTTGCGGGCAAAAATGCTTGGTTGTGCTGCAGCTTTTTTCAAAATTTGCGATGCAACGTGAATTTTTTTTATTTATTTTTATTTTTTATTTATTTATTTATTTATTTTAATGGAAAACTACTTGAATTGCCAAAATTGCAATTACATGAAATAGTTTTGCACGGTCTTTCACAGTGATGTTTGTTGGTAAATGAGACCTTTTTAGCTGTACTTATGTTCAACGCACGTGATTCGAAGAAGGTTTTGGCTGAATGTGTGTCATGTGTGACGTCACATGACGAGTCTTGGCCCAAATCTGCGGAAAATCTGTCTTTTCAATTTGAAAAATTGCAAGCTCCTCCGAATATTGCAGGTTTTTTTTTTTGTTTTGTTTTTTGTTTTGGTTGATTTTGTGTTAATTTCTGCGATCGCAAAATCTAAAAATCCTGGAGGGACTGAAAAGAGAAAATAAATAATGGATGTGATGCACAAAATATTTGAAACTAGTTATTTATATAATTATGTCATTATTTACTGAATGCTGGCTCTGTGTTTGCCGTGTTTGGGTGATTTCTGTGTGCACATGGCACAAGGTTTGTTTGTGAAAATACATTTACGAATACGTTTTTAGCCCTACCTGCCCTCCAGATACTGTTTTTTGTTTGTTTGTTTGTTTTTTGCAGTGTGAAATAAAACCAAATATCAGTTTTACCAAAAATATCAATTTTGCTCTCAGGCAAATGGACTGATCGGTGTGAAAGCGCCCTTAAGCTTAAGGCTCAACTCCGGGAAGCCGCAGCGTGATGAAGAAGTGTAATGATAGGAAATGTGTCTGTGTGGTAAATGTCTTAAAGCTTACCATCACAAGGAAGAAGGTAGAGGAATCTGGTTCGAAAATGAAAAAGTGCCTCAGCGAACACGCAGTCACATGCTCACACTATAAGCGATCGGTTCCATTTCATCATGGAAAGGAGAGAAAGAGGAAGAGAAATGAAAACAGGTGTTGGTTGAACACTATACGCCGCTGAGTGAATCATCAGCACGTCATCAGGCGTTGTGGAAGAGATTTCACTTGACCCCTTTCCTACAGCAGTGTGACAGGTGTGTGTATGTACAGGAACAACCCACTACTAACGAGTCACGAAGAGATTTAGACAGGCTAGGGTCACCCCCTCTGCACATCAGTTTAAATGCCCCCCCTTGTCTTAGCCTCTAAAGCAGCCTTGTTTCGGGTTCCTCGTGCTTGTCTTTTGAAGGCGCCCATTAGCATGAGCGCCAGCGTGCCGGGAGATAGCGCTCTGACAGGGAAAAGATGCTTTGATTGAGGATTTGCATGTGAATTACTGACACAGGAACAGGATGTAGGATGTAGGCAGCTTTTGGGAGAGGGGGATGTTTTCCATCGCTACACCTGACCTGCTGTAGCTGCTACGCCGTTGGCTTAAAGCCAGACATGCGGAGTGCTCTAGACGCCGCAGTCCTGAAAGAGAGCCTGATGGGAAGAATAGGAGAAGGAAGCTCCCTCTTCTCTCCTCCCCTGTGCTGGTTTAATTCATTCCCACTCTGCAAACGGAAGAGAAATCTTTTAATCCAGAACAGAGGAGTGATTCATCCAGGCTTTGCGTCTCTGCTGCCGCCACCCAGCATGAAAGAGTGTGTGTTTAAAGGTGCGAGTCTTCCTGAGAACGCGGATCACAGGTTTATATTAATGCACTCGCTCTAATATGTCAGCGTTTCTATAGTAACAGCCGACACAGGGATTTGTATGGCAGATGCTCCATATAAATGGATATATAAAAAAAAAAATGTCTAATTGTTGATTTACAATTTCGGAAGGAGTCTCCAGTGTCAACACTGTGTAACAGTAGGAGGAAAACAAGCTGTAGTTTTTGTTGTATTAACTGCAAGAGAAAGAAAAAAGAAGAGGCCAGTAAGGGAGCAAGTGTTTATACTTGCTGGAACATAAGTAATAACAGGAACTAACTTGTTTCTCAGACGTTCTACGATGTTAAATGTAACCGGAAATGGATAAAGTGTATGTCATGTCATTCTTCAATAATAAGTTTTAGCATTGGTATATTGCGGAATAAAACACTTTGGTACGTGCTGTCGTTGGAAAAGAATCGACTTCCCGCGGGGGCGCGTCACACCATCGCCATCACACGTGCATTTACGATCATCCCAACACTCTGTGAGCATGCTGGGAGGTGTTCAGGAACATTTCTCGGCTTTGTGTAACCGTGTTCTTTCTCTCTCTCTCTCCCTCTCTCTTCTCCCTTCAGTGTGTGTCTGCGCTGGTGCAGCCGCTCGGTGTGTGTGCAGAGTATCTGAACTCCAGCCTGGTCCAGGTCAGTGTCTCCATGCCCGTTTCCCTGCGTACACGTCTCGGATTTCTTCTTCTTTATTCACAGGAACCATGAGCATCATCTCCACATGCTTTTAGTTACTTAGGGTTTAACACAATGTTGAGTGGGGATGTGCAGCATGAGATTTTAGCATTATTATAGAAGAATCAGAGATGTACTGTAGTAGCGAGAGTAAAACATTAAGAAGAAATCATTAGCGGCTGTCTATAGACTATAGATTTTGGTGGGGCAGGGACTGTGTTAATAATTATGTATCATCAAATAACAAAATTAAGTTGAAAGGCTGTCCCACTTGACTTGTGCTGTAGGCTACTGTCTAGTGAATTTTTAGAGCAATCTGTAATACATAGTTGGGAATCGACAACATGCAGTCATCCAGCGTACCTTTGTTTAACCGTGTTCAGTACAGCAGGTGTGTTTCCCGTCATCAGTGAGGCGCACACAAGAACAGGTTCTGTTCATCATAGACACACTGTCTGCAGTTATACTTTGCCTTTATATATTAATTCTGATCATTTACTATAAAGCAAGATCTTGGAGTAAACTGGCCAAATTTGGCATAGACACCATGACCCTGGCAACCGTATCATTAACTGTCCTGTCCTCTGCTCTTCCTCCAAGCATCCTGCAGCAGGATTCTTTCCCCAATTCGCTTCCCTCTAATAGCGCTTGTTGTAGTACCCATTTTTGAGTGCACAAATAACTCTGCCTTAGCTAAATTACCATTTGTTGAAAGGCTGATATCTGGTGCTGCTTTGCCCCACTTGCCCCTCTGGTTAAGCTGCCACTGAAATGTCTTTGTATTTTGCAGCCAATGCTGGACCCGGTCATCCACAAGATGATCACATATGTGCAGAATCTTGAAGAGAAAGACTTAAAGGACAAGGTACAGTTCACGTAGACACTAATACAGCACTGCTTTTTTTTCCCACTCTTTGTAAAAAATCTTTCAAATATTTCAACATTATGTCCATTGTCTCCCTTTATGTAGAGGTTGGTGAGCATTCCAGACCTTCTGTCCGCCATTAAACTGCTGTGCATGAGGTTCCAGCGGGAGCTGGTCAATGTGGTGGATGACCTGAGGTTGGACATCCTCCTGCGGATGCTCAAGACCCCTCACTTCAGCGCCAAGATGAACTCACTCAAAGAGGTCACCTTTGGCTCTTCTAGCAGACTTTTTTACGTTGTTATTCTTATTAGTAATTCCTCCCCCTAGCCCTGCATTCCTGACTTGAAATGAAGCTTGGACCTTTCTCAAGGGCACAGCAGTGGCAGACTGGTTTTAATGTGGAACTTAATGGCTACTATATAGATTACATAACACTATAGTGCTCACCTCTGAACACTCAACACGCACTGAACGAAGGCTTACCGTACAATCATATTTATTTATTTTGTTTATGTGTAACATAAAATACAAACGGAAAACAAAAAGATCAGATCTTTTCTTAGAAAGAAATGATTGAGAATGACTTTTCCATATGTCATAGTCAGCATTTCACCTCCGAGAGAGAGACAGAGAGAAGGGAAAGACTGCATGCTGGGCCAAAAAACAATCTCACTACTGTACCTTGGCGGTGCGCAGTGCTGCTTAGCCAGAAATACATAGATAGTTATTTGGTTTATTTCTGATCAGCAATGTCATGTTCTTCTGTGGGTGTGAGGTAACCATCCATCATACCTCATGACTGAAACCCATAACAGCCTAATAACTGTATGCCTCCCTGCTTTAGCTACAGTTAACAAGTGTGGTAATTATTTAAACTCTTTACTTTCATGTCATGTTGAAATGATTTGAATTAGCTTCCCCACCTGTCAAGTGAAAGCTCCCACGTTCTTGCCTGGATGTCCAATTAACTAGGCTAAAAAGCAGCAGCGCATGTAATTTAAATCAAAAAATATGATGAGCTAATTATGGTCATTAATACAGTTTAAGTACTTGAATCCCTTGTCGGAGGTAACTTTATGCAGCTGTAATGTTTATTCTCTCCTGATAATATCACTGGTAATGAAGCGTCACATTTCTGTCCTGTCTTCGGTTAACATTTCATCTATGAATATCTGTCTTAATTCTCTCAGGCAACTGTGAATAAATAACCGACAGCTTGGGCTTGTCCCCAGAGACCGTGTTAGTGATTTGTCTGCCTATGCAGTTGATTATGACATGTACATTGCCTCACTTTGAGTTGAGCAGAAAATAAAAAATATCTGAGAATTCAGTGCTTTTGAAATACAGGTTTGGCTCGACACAGTCTGCCATGCTGACTGCCATGTTCTGTTCCAGGTCACCAAGCTGATAGAGGAGAGCACAGTGTCTAAGACAGTGAAGAACGCCATAGACACGGACCGGCTCCTGGACTGGCTGGTGGAGAACTCAGTCCTCTCGATAGCACTGGAAGGTCAGCTGCTCTGTCTTTTTCACATTGTCTAGAACTTGCATGCTCATCTTATCAGAAAATGCAGTCACTTGACAATAAAGATTGTAATTTACAATAATTTGATACTTTCATATATTTTACAAAGAAAGCAAATGGAATTTCCAAAAAACTCTGCACAACGTAGGTAAATTATGACTGTCAGTTATGTATTTACCCTAAAACCTTTCCTGTTGTATAATAGCTGACGTCTGTACTAGAGGTCAAACGATGGTGGATTTTACCGATACCGATAACCAAGTTGTGCAGTACCTGCCGATAACCGATTAATCAACCGATAGTTTTTCAAATTGATACTGAATGAAAACATAACACTCAAAGTAAAATATCGCTGAACTTTATTACAAAAATAAACAGTACTGACTATACCAGGAAAATGTACTGTACTTTTTAAAATGAAATAAATATATAAATATTAATATATATAAATTCACTATTGATAAATATTAAAGTAAATAATGGATATACATCCAAACTGATCCAAAAGGTAACAACCCAATTAACAAATAAAAAGAGACTTCTAAAATGAATTAAAAAGAAAAACAACTTCAAATAACACAACAAAATTTGTCAGTGATAGTTTTTATTTCGCCTCTAGAGGCCGCTCTCGTACTGTATAATGAGAGCGGACCCTTCTCAGCCGCCTCCTCTATTCTGTACTGTATGTCTCCCGACAAAAAACATGAGTTTTAAGTGTGTGAAAGGGTGTTCAGTCATGTGTAGGTTTCTTAGTTATGTGGCAGTCTGCAAACATTTGTCCAAAGTCGCTTCCAGCTTTTGTCTGGAATACAGAGACAAATTCTGCTCAGTTTTGACCAGAACTGTCGACTTGTTTTACCAAAAATAATTTAGAAATGGTTTTATTTAGATCACTTATTAGATTTATATCCATGCCTTGACTGTCTCTGCCAAATGATTGCCAAATGATCCAGATTAACAAAGACAGAAGTAAATGCGGTCATGTCAAATCTTGCTAGCTAAATGTACTTTTCACACGATTTGATGAAGATTTTGGATAGGTGCATGCCATAGCGAAATAGACATAAACCTAATCAATTCAGTGTGTAATCAGATACTGGCTGTCCAAATGTCCATGATGCATCTGCACCGTTACATCGTCATCATCATCATCAGAGAGGAAAGTGCTTACACACTCTGTACAGACGACTGTAGATAAAGTTTTTAAAATGTTCAAATGTCTGTTTATTTTCAGTCAGACATTAATAACAGTAATGGTTAAAAAGGGACGATTAATAAATGGTAACTTGTAGTCTGTGTGTATGGTGTGACCACACACTGCACTCATGCTGAGAGATGACTGTGTGTCTCGTCCTGTTTACAGACCAGATGGACACAACACTTCTTTCATTGTTATTTCCTGCTTGAAATCACCTGCCCTTGAGCCCTTTATTTTCCTCACTTACTCTCATGCGTTCTCTTCCTCCCATCCTCTTCGGATTCTCTCACGTCTCCGAGTTGCACGCTTTTTTCCTTTCTCTCTTTGTCTGCTGTTGACTTTCACTTTTATGTCATCTTTCTCTTTGTATTTAGTGCTTGCCATCTTCATTTTGTTTTCTTTCTCTGTTCCTCGCTTTGGCGTGTGTTCCTTTCTGTTTTTACCCTGCATGCATTTTTGTTTCGTTTTCTGTCAGCATCACTGGATACCTTTTCACCGTAACAGTATGGGGTAGGATCTAGGAGTATAGGGGATAGGACAATTAAACAGATCATGAAATGATGTATCACATTACTTATTTATATATCATGTTAATACTTTTATTTAAAAAAAAAAATAAAAATTAGCTAGGATGATGCGTTGAGAGAAAAGGTGTCAGAAGAAGAGTTTCAGAGGAATTGGGTCTCAGAAGAAAACAAGAAGCCATGTGTAGATCAAGAATCTTTACATAATTGAAAGTGATCACATTTGTCCGTGTGGTGTTTCACAGTTATGATGAATTTGTAGAATTATAGTTATAATGATGAATTTTGGGCACACAGTGGGTTTGTGGTTAGCACCTCTGGGGTTGGGGGTTTGAATCCCGTCTCCACCCTGTGTGCGTAGAGTTTGCATGTTCTCCCCATGCTTCGGGGGTTTCCCCCGGGTACTCCTGTTTCCTCCCCCAGTCCAAAGACATGTGTTGTAGGCTGATTGGCATTTCCAAATTGTCTGTAGTGTGTGAATGTGTGTGATTGTGCCCTGCGATGGTTGGCACCCCATCCAGGGTGTTCCCCGCCTTGTGCCCCGAGTTCCCTGGGATAGGCTCCAGTCTCTCCGTGACCCTGTGTAGGATATGCGGTATGGAAAATTCATACATTTTCATTTATGTATTAACACTTGCAACTTTTCTAGCACCTTTTCAAAATGCTCGAAAAGTCTAGTCTAGAAGAGTCTTGAAGAATAAGGTCACTTTCTTTGTTTGTAAGTTTATAACGATATTGTCGTCCCTGTGTGATATTGTGTTGCCACGATATCCAGTGATGTTTATTTCTGATTATAATATATTACCAGACCTGTCAACCGTTATGTATTATGTGTAGGAGCTCTGCAAAAGCATGAGAGTACACTAGTACAAGCTATCACTCAAAGATACGCCATAAGAGCAGTCTTTTTCTCCCCGATTAAACGAGGAATGAGCCAACAAACATGTGAATCCGGAATGATTCACGCAGGGGATTTTAACTCCCAATATTAACAGCCACATCCCCTTCCCTCTCTCATGCGCTCGTGTGGAGACGCTTGCACGGGCTCCCTCGCGTTCTGTCAGGTTAAATGGAGAATGTACTAAGTTCATTAATGTGAAATAAAAGCTATCAGTATATGTTCAACTTGGGTAACATTAGACAAGTATATAATTTAATATCAGTTTACTATATTGATTAGGGATATCACCGAAACATTTAGAAAGAGAAACCACGAATGAACACTTTACAAATAATGTTAATGACTATGATGATTAGAAAGTGCTATTTTGTTGGTTTTTTTTGTTTTGTTTTGTTTTGCGTGTTGACTGGCACTTTCCTGATCTCCTCAACACTGAGCAGTATCAACAAAGAAAATGTTTCCTGCAACAGTTTATTGCACATTACGACAGAATTACTTAAAATCCACCATCAAGCTCCGACACGATCACCAGAGCTGTGCCAGCTGCACAGCTGGTAATATTATTACGCCTCCCCTACTATACTTAAAACTGAAATGGTGGAAACCCTCACTTTCCTGTCTCTTTTCCACCAATGGTTCTTTCTCTACATTAAGGCAAACAAATGTTTGCCTTATGCGCAATAGATATGGCAACAATCACCTGAGCACAGAGGACATGGAACCGGCGCTAAATAAATGAATAAATAGCTAGTTTAAGGCATTTTGTATATTCGCTTTTATTTTCACTTTTTGTTCCTCAGTCCAGGTATCCAGAACCCATAGCATCTCAGCTCTGTTCAGCAAACAAATGCTGCCTGCTGCAATCCATATAGCAGCCGTTCAATCCATATCCACTTAGAAACAAAACAAATAAATAACAGAAAAAGAGAAAAAAAAATGTTTAACTATTTATTTACAAAAACAGCATTTTTTTCTATTGATTGCTGTGATCTAACTTTCTAAAAGAATTGCACCAAAGGGGAAAACACACCAGGGCTCGATTCAAAAGGTCTAAACACTGTGTATGTAGAAGCATCCTAAGAGAGTTACAGGCACCAGGATGCTGAATGACCACTGTACACATTCTTTTAACTCTGTCCATCTGTATGTCTCTCTCTCTCTCTCTCTCCTCCCCTCGCATCTTGTTACGTATCTTATAGGAAACATTGACCAGGCGCAGTATTGTGATAGGATAAAGGGAATCATTGAGCTGTTGGGCAGTAAACTCTCACTGGATGAGCTTTCAAAGATCTGGAAAATACAAGTGAGTCACTGCTTTTCTCTCTCTCTCTCTCTCTCTCTCTCTAATATGAAGTTCAGTTTTATGCTTGCTGTTTCTATTCTACAGATAATAACAGGAGATGTCCATAGTGTCTAGTTTACTTCTTTAACCATTCTCACTTTCACCTGCTCCTGTCTGCAGTCTGGCCAGTCCTCCACCGTCATCGAGAACATCCACAACATCATCGCCGCGGCAGCCGTCAAGTTCAACTGCGAGCAGCTGAACCACCTCTTTGTCCTCATACAAAAAGTAGTGTATGAATTTTGTGCTTTTGTAAACCTTTTTAAGCCTTTCTTTTTTGTTAATATGTGGTATATAACTCACATTTTAGAAATGTACTAGAATTACATTGACGTGCTTGCATGTTGTTTTGTGTGTTTTAGAGCTGGGAGGTTGAGACCGATCGAGTCAGGCAGAAGCTTTTGAGTCTGATCGGGAAGATCGGCAGAGAGTCACGCTCGGAAATAACAACAGGAAAGGTGTGTGTGTGTGTGTGTGTGTGTGTGTGTGTGTGTGTGTGTGTGTGTGTGTGTGTGTGTGTGTGTGTGTGTGTGTGTGTGTGTGTGTGTGTGTGTGTGTGAGAGAGCGAGAGACAGACAGACAGAGACTAGTCGACTAATAGATTAGAAGACTGGTCGCCTAATACATGAAGTAATTAATTCAATACATTACTGTTGTTAATTACTTGCATGTAGGTTTAATTTTTATGATGTTTAATTTAATGTTGGGTGGGTTTTTTTCCACTTTTAAAGGAATATAAAATATTGATTTTTAATAGAAATGCTTCATACATTTTATCATATTTACTAGAAAATGTATACAAACATAATATATGATATAAAAATATCTGAAAACAAAATATTTCACAAATGACACATTTATTCAGACCAATATTTTTTTATTATTATTTTTTTTTTATACAGTATTCAGCAAGGGTCCTTTGGCAGGAAATTTTTACTCAATTTACATTTTAATAGGCTTTCTTTTCTGTAGAAATAAATTCAGCCTACTCTGGGGTTTTTTTTTATGATGGATAAAGTATTATGCTTTAAAAGCATTGTGTGGCCTTACTGGAAACAAAAATATTATAATATAGGCTTTAGAAATCAAAATTCAGCATGCATCATGATCCATAGAGAAGTTTTGATCACTATGATCACAATGTAGCACTCACAGAGTCACAAAGAGACCCCTAATGTAGAACGGGTTTTAAGAGAGTCTGGTAAACATTGAGCTAATGAGATGCTGCATTTGTGCTCAGTAGTGCATATAAGAGAACCTCAGCTAAACGTGAGGAGAATTTCAATGTGCATGCTCTATTCTCATCCGTGTGTGTGGACTGATTGAATTTCACCATTATCACTTGGTCTCGATTTGTCGGTGTGTTGTATTCGGTTTCTCATGCCATCCCTCTCGAATCCACTAGGTTTCTAATGTCATCCTTAGTAAGCATGCTTTATTACCATATGTGTGGTGGCGCTCATCCGCAAGTTATCCCCAAAAGTGAAAAGTGGTGCAACAGAAAAACATCTGCACTATCGGACTTTGGGAGATCTGCAAGTTTGAGTCCCAACAATGCCACAGCTATCCGTAGCCGGGAGCCAAGGGAGCAAACAAACAGCGGGTCACGCGCCCATGTCAAACACACTGATGCTTGTCATTCTCAGTCTCTGAGCTCATTTATGTGGAAGAGGGCAGATAGCACTTTCCTCCGAGTGTGTTACACTGCCCTGTGCCACAGCATGAGCAACACATTGAAAAGATTGGGATATCTGGCTTCACATGTCTTGGAGGAATCAGGTTAGTGTTCATCCTCCCCGTTTGGTAGAGGTTGTATGATAGGGGAGAGCTGGCTAAAGGTTGGGAATTGGCAGGTGACCAAATTTGTAACATCACTGTTAAATTGTAAAGAATTGGAAGTTGACATTGAGAAATGAGTTATCACTTCTTCAACGTCATCCACGTCATCTCATCACCTGAGGAAAAAGTCTCTTGCGCCATTTAAGCCCAGGCCTCATCGTCATCTCTTCACTCCACTGATCTCTGTCCATGCTCACATCGGTGATCACTGGTGATTAATTTTCTTGTTGTGTTATTAATGCTTTTTTTTTTTTTTTTTTTTAATTGGGTCATTTAAACATTTTAAATCGTTGTCAGTTGTCAGTGTGAAAGCCATTTTCTGTGTTTTAATGAAGATCTGGTTGCACAGGAGCGTCAGCGATATTTTGAGAGCTGTTCTCTGATTACAAGCTGAATTGATTAAGCTCATGTCTGTTATATGGCATGTAGCATTTACTGCTGCGTGTGTTATACTGGCTCCTTAATCAGCACGAGCTTTGCAGGCAGGCAGCCAAGATTAGACCGGCAAGGTTAGACCGTAGCCTAAATAAAAACATTTCCACATCACTTTGATCAAAAATGTTTGTTCTTTAAGCACCTCCCGGGTCGGGTATTTGAAGCCCGTGTCCACCCTGTGTGCGCCGAGTATGCATGCTCTCCCTGTGCTTAGGGAGCTTCGGGCTCCGGGTACTCCAGTTTCCTCCCCAGTCCAAAGACCTGCGTTGCGTAGGATGAGCGGTACGGAAAATGGATGGATGGATGGAAGTAGAGATGTCAAAATATGTGGCCAAATGATGCCAAATACTCCGTTTTGGTCAAAACCTGGTTTTTCACTATGTTTTCCGGAAGTGACCGGTTTTCCCAGATCGCCACACATATATATATATCACATATATGTTTTGCCTGTCTCAGGTGTTGGAGGTGCTTTGGGAGTTGGCCCATCTCCCTACTCTTCCCACCACTCTGGTCCAGCAGGCCCTGGAGGAACACCTGACCATCCTGAGCGATGCCTACGCCGTCAAAGAAACTGTTAAGAAAAGCTACATCGTCAAGTGTATCGAGGACATCAAGAAGGTGAGATGTCAAGCCGCTAAGTTTTCATTTTTTTCACATGCAGAGCCTTTCTAGCTTGTGTTCAGCATTCATATTACATAAAGAGCTTTTCAGGTAGCTATTGACACGATCGTCACTATCGACATATTTAAAGCTATAGAAAACGTCTTTACTGTATTCTTTTTCTTCACAAAAGATCTGCTTATTTTGTATCATTTCTTTGCTGTCTATTGCCGTTTGCTTTTTTGTTAGCTTGCTGCTGATGAACTTGGTTGAAAAAGTGAGAGGTCTCTCACTCTTTTCAGACACGTCCTCAATCTTCCTCCTTCCTGCGCTATTGTACTTCATTGATATTTTTAGAGGAAACTGCAAAATAGCCTACAACAGCAGAAAGCAGGCTCACGCACAGTCCCCTGCGCAAAGGCTAATATTTTGCAGTGAGCTGAGAGCTATATTAAGAGCTGAGCCGAGTGTCCAAAGGCGTCATCCTATCTCTGATGCCAGACAGATATTTGGCTCGTCGCTTGCCTTCCCACATACTCGCAGTCACATTTGCACACTCCTTCCAGCTCCCATTCTGTGCTTCAGGCTCACTTCCAGGGTGAATGGGTTGCTGCATAACTGAGGGATACTGAAGTCTCATAAACTCCTAGCTGAGCTCACTGAATGCAACTGCAGTTTATGTCTTTAGATACAAATACAGGAGGACTCAAAGTCTACCAGCGAGATACAGGTGTCTTTTTTTACTGGCTCCTGGGGCAAGAAGAAACCAGCCTGGGCTAAAGTAAGAGAAGCACCAGGGCCTGCAAAGACCCTACTCTTATATTTACTGACAAATCACAACTTAACTTTCAATCTGATGGCAGTCTTTCACAGTCCAAGGAGATGGGGTTTGGTGGCATGAATGGGATGAAAATTTGTGAAATGATTCTGACTTGATTTTTAGGGGAAAGTCGTGTTTGTTGGTGAAACTTTAAAAGTACATTGTTTACCTGCACTTAATCTGACCAGAGATCATTTAAAACCAAAGGCTTATTGTGCCTCTTGGGAGTTATTAGGACTGGGTGATTTATCACATCATTTCATTTAGAAAAAACCCACTGTCAGGCATTTTAAATACCATTATATATATTTAAACACTCAGTCGCTTTTAACACCTTAAAACCACATTTGTTGGTTAACACAAAGTCAAGCATGTCTGTAAATGGACGTAAACAAGTAGTAGTGCTTTTATTAGACAGTTGTTTCATATGGAATACCTTTTGTGCCAAAACTTTGAAAAATGAATAAATAAATATTCTAGTCATCTACTTATTAATTATTAGTGCATTCATTAAATATGCTCTCTTCATTACTTTTATTTACTTTGACATGTTTCACGGGCATTAAAAATATCTTTAAATGGATAAAAAGTGTTCTTTAATTAATGGAAAATTGTTAGCATTGTCAAATTACCGTGGAGGAATGAAACACTTTGGGACATGCTATTATCAGAAATAATTCAACTTTGGGGTGGTTGTTGATTTATTTTCTTTATTTCCTTATTTTTATAACAGCATGTCCTGTCATGTTTTATTCCCTACATGAAACAGCTTTCCAGCAGCCATCTGAGTACAAACATGTGAAAGTAGTGTCCTCCTAGCATGTCTGAAGTTCATTTGTAAACTTCCTAGAGAGACAGACAACTGTTTGGAAAACTCCTGGAAAATACATTCATTTGCCAAATTACCTACCGCACACTGAGGACACCTCTGCTTTTTAAACTAAATAAGTTTAAAGGTAAATAAGTTTGTCTTGATTGTCAGGCACAGGTGGTATTCCAGTATGTCCCTCAAGTGTTTCTGGTATTATTTCTCGTATTAATATAAATACCATTATTGAAGTCATCGCAAAATAAGTATATACCATATCACCCATCCTTAAAGCTGGTCATGTTGTGTTCAGTGTTCATAGATGCGAAGCACCTCATGAACCTTGCCTATGTAAGTTCTTCATTTGTGTATAGCTGAGTGATTCGGGAGCTGGTTACTACCCTTCCAACCATTTGTATGATTTGTAATTGGCCAGCCTTCAGATCGCAACCAAGTCTATGAAGGGCCTTATTGTATTTGGGGTTTTTTTCCCCTCTTCAGCCATTTTTCATTTTTGAAGTGCTTGACATTTGGCATGCTCAAAAACTCGGCACATGCGTCAGAAGTGGTGGCTGTTAGGGTCTGGCAAAAACTTTCACTTTCCATGGATCTGACTTGTTTGTTCAGCACGTCCCACAGATGCTCGATCAGATCGAGATCTGGGGAATTTGGAGGCCGAGTCAACACCTTGAACTCTTTATGTTCCTCAAACCGTTCCTGAACATTTTTTTTTGCAGTGTGGCAGGGTTGAAAGAGGCCACTGCCATTTGGGAATACCGCTGCCATGAAGGAGTGTACTTGGTCTGCAACAATGATTAGGTAGGTGGTTCATGTCAAGGTAACATCCACACAAATGCCAGGACCCAAGGTTTCCCAGCAGAACATTGCCCATAGCATCACACTGCCTCTTCCGGCTTGCCTTCTTACCATAGTGCATCCTGGTGCCATCTCTTCCCCAGGTAAGCGATGCATACGCATCCACATGATGTAAAAGAAAACGTGATTCATCAGACCAGACCACCTTCTTCCATTGCTCCATGGTCCAGTTCTGATGCTCACTTGCCCATTGTAGGTGCTTTGGGCGGTGGACAGGGGTCAGCATGGGCTCTCTGCTGACCTCTGGTCTACAGCTACGCAGCCTCATACACAGCAAGTTGTGATGCACTGTGTGTTCTGACACCTTTATATCATAGCCAGCATTAACTTTTTCAGCAATTTGTGCTAAAGTAGCTCTTCTTCTGTGTGATCGGACCAGACGGGCTAGCCTTCGCTCCGCACATGCATCAATGAGCCTTGGGTGCCCATGACCCTGTCACCGGTTCACCGGTTGTCCTTCCTTGGACCACTTTTGGTAGGTACTAACCACTGCATACCGGGAACACCCCGCAAGACCTGCTGTTTTGGAGATGGTCACAATTTGGCTCTGGTCAAAGTCGCTCAGATCCTTACGCTTGCCCATATTTCCTGCTTCCAACACATCAACTTTGGACTGGAAGTGTGTTCTACTCTGCATCATGTGATGTGACTCAAAGTTCACATGTATCTTCAATGATGTGGCATAGTAACATCCATATGAGAGTACTGGCTCATGTAATAGACGTAGCTGCACCCTTGGTGCTTGGGCCTGCAAATTGCTCTTTGCAACTATATTTCACAACTTTTTCCTGTAGAGAAATCTGTATCCCAAATCCCAAACTGCTCCCTATCAATATCGATAGGGATTTAGAACCTAAGTAGTATTGACTGCTTTCATTTAGTTTTTATTTTCTGCCAACTAGTGGACTCATTCATGCTATGTGCGAGTGTGAAGGCAGACTGCCTGCACTCGGTGCCCTCAAATGCCCAAACAAATGCAGACACAGAAAAATAAACCAGTCATTACTTAAGCGCGTAGAGTTAAGAAAATGAAAACCACTGTATGGAATGTTGACATCCCTTTTCCAGCCCACTCAGTATTCAATCTAAAATGTGCTTGAGCAATGTGGTGGAGTGACCACTGGCAGAGGTGCTGTGAACAAGTAGTGCTTCGCATCTATGACAATGTGTTCTTTATTCAGACATGTTTTTATGATGTTTATTTACTGGCTTTTCTTAAATTTTCAAGGTGTTGTGAACATGATTAGGTTTACTGTTAGTCTGTTTCTATTTGTTTGTGCTTGTGTGTGTGTGTGTGTGTGTGTGTGTGTGTGTGTGTGTGTGTGTGTGTGGGTGCATGTTGTAGTCATCCCAGCAGAGTAACCCCCAATCAGTATGGGTTGTTCCAGCCCTGCGGCAGCTCCATGAGATTACTCGCTCCTTCATCAAGCAAACATACCAGAAACAGGACAAGGTAACACACATCTATTTAGATGCACACAAACACACCCACACACTCAATACCACCAGTATAGATGCTCAATTTGACATGAAGAACCTTAGAGTGTCAAATCATGCATGGTTTCGAATTCCTTTATATAGATCTAGTTATTATCTATTGTTTTTCAGAGTATAATCCAGGACCTAAAGAAGAATTTTGAGATAGTGAAGCTGATCACAGGCTCTCTAGTGGCATGCCATCGTCTGGCCGTGACAGCTGCTGGTCCCTGTGGTCTCTCAGGGTCCACTCTGGTGGATGGACGATACTCTTATCAAGAGGTAGAGCACCGTTTGATGAACTACAAATTTATTTTTCTGTCCTGTTCGAAGAAATTTCATAGGGGTGTTATAGGGGTGTAATGATGCATCGTCACACTAAATTTGTGACCTGTACCTTGTGGAAATCTGCAATACAATGCAATTGCACTGTCTGAACACCAGAGGTCCCAATCTGCACAACACATAGAGTTAAAATATATACAGAGCATACTGTTCACTTGATCGTTTTCTTTCGTGGAAAGCCTGCACCATTACCCAGATAGGAATCATCTGTACTTGTGAAGCAAGCGATAGGACAATAGCTCTGGATCGCAACAACCGGCGCGTATAATAGGTTGTATGGTTACACAGCCATTTTATAAGAGCTAAAAAGAGCTCTTCAGTAACCAACTCCACGCCGCTACAGTCTATAGTGCCTGAGAAACCGGTCACGGAACTCGGGCATATTAGCCGACTTTGGAGCTCTATTTCTGGTTAAAACTATGACTCAGTGAGTGCTATGGAACTAATAAATTTTTCAAGTGATCATTTTCCACAGGTCAGAGACTTTGTTTATTCAATCAAAAATTTGGGGGGGATTTATAAATGTACTTAGTTATTTTTAAGATATGGTGAACCCTTCGTACATTTCGTTTACAATATTAAACATCTGTTCATAGCAATTATTAATACAGTTTTATAGAGGCAAAAATGCACATTGTTTTACATTCTTTATGATTCAGATATAAAGTATAAAGGCATATTTCTTCATTCATATTTTGTTAAAAATTATTCGGAGTCAAATTGTGATGCCAGTATAGTGAATCGAATCAAACTGTGACCAGAGTGAATCTCTGAGTGTTAGTAATGTTATGTATACTCCTGTACTTAATTTTTGACACCCTTATATCTGTGCAGTATTTGGAAGGGCATCTGAAGTTTTTGGCATTCTTTCTACAAGAAGCCAGTCTGTACTTGGTGTGGAACAGAGCTAAAGAGGTCTGGGAGTGCTTGGTGTCTGGCATGGACGTGTGTGAGCTGGACCGGGAGGTAAATGCGTGACTATACCTTTTCATTAGCATGACGGGTTGATTAATGTGACATAGCAATTACTTTGTTTTCCCCTCTCTGCAGATGTGTTTTGAATGGTTCACTAAAGGACAACATGATCTTGAAAGTGATGTTCAGCAACAACTCTTCAAAGAGAAGATCCTTAAACTTGAGCCTTATGAGATTACTATGAACGGTACAGTTCTGACTAGATCATCACAGCCGCACCATGTATTCACAGAACCACAGTATTAGCACATACTGTCACAAATCTAGAGTTAACTACACTGTATCTATGTGTTTTAATCTGCAAATAGAAAGTATTGCATTATCAAATGTGCTACCATTGTATAGTGTAAACTACCCCTATAATGGAAAAGACACTGGATTGTTATTACAGTGCATTCTTTCTTTCTTTTTTAGGTTTTAATCTTTTTAAAACCTTCTTTGAGAATGTGAATCTCTGTGATCATCGTCTCAAACGGCAGGGAACTCAACTGGTAAGACTGGCAGTTCTGATCCAGTTAGCGTTTTTTGACTGTTTAGGCGGGTATGACGATCACATTCTATACAGTTACATCCACACTGAAAAAGTATAGTTTATTCTGTTCAGATCTGTAGCCACCACTCAAGCATGTCATTTAGTTCAATCTTTGGTTTAGCACCAGCTATTAGTGCAGCTGTTCAAAGGACAGAAGCACTAAGCTTGCTGAATTTGCTGTTATACTGTTATGTTACAGTGTGTGGAGCGTTTAGACCTAATCGGGATGGACTTCATCTGGAGAATTGCCATGGAGTCTCCTGATGAGGACATCGCTAATGAGGCCATTCAGCTCATCATCACCTACAGTTACATAAATCTCAATCCCAAAATGAAGAAGGTCAATACACACACACACACACACACACACACACACACACACACACACACTTCATCATCATTTGAATTTCTCCTTCTCTCTCGCGCACTCAAATACACAAAGTTCTGTGCTCTTCCCCTCAATACAGGATTCGGTGTCCTTACATAAGAAGTTCATAGCTGATTGTTATAAGAGGTTGGAGGTAGGTGTCACCATCTTGGAAAATAAGTCAAAGATGTTTTGCATTTTTATCTTTTTCCTCATCACTGATCTCTCTGTTTTAGGCTGCCAGCTCTGCCCTGGGCGGCCCAACCTTAACCCACGCTGTTACACGAGCAACCAAGATGTTGACAGCTACTGCCATGCCAACTGTTGCCACTTCAGTGCAGTCACCTTCCAGGTAGAGCAGAAAAGCAGTGGCTTTCACATAACTAAAATACAATTTTGGACCATGCAGGTGGACGTGTGTGTGTGTGTGTGTTTGTGTGGCATTTTCTTTGCTTATTGTTTGTGTTCACTTTTTTCTTTTTTACAGGTCTACTAAGCTGGTAATCATTGAGAGGCTGCTCTTACTGGCTGAGAGATATGTCATTACTATCGAGGTGGGGATAGAATTCAGTTCAGATTTTCTTATTTGCATGGCTTTATAAGACTCTCCTGGAAGAATGTTCTCTGGCACACATTATTGCCCAAAGCTGGGGTCATCAAACTCTTCCAGTGTCCACAGACCCCTTATGATTTAAGTATAATCCAGCAAACATACTAAACATAGTATTATTATTTCAACTCCAGAAGTATTGAAACCCTTGGTAAAGATGGGTTAAAAAAAAAAAAAAGAAAAAGACAAAAAAGGTTGTGCAAAATATCTGTCGTTAATCTTCTTAATCCCTGACTGGAAATATTAGAAAAACGGTGGCTTAGTGGTTAGCACGTTTGCCTCGCATGTCCAGGGTTGGGGATTAAGGTTAGGGGATTCCTGCTTCTGCCTTGGGGGTTTCCTCCGGGTACTCTGGTTTCCTCCCCCAGTCCAAAGACATCCGTTATAGGCTGATTAGCACTTCCAAATTGTCTATAGTGTGTGAATGTCAGTGTGTGAGAGACTGCGACGGGTTGGCACCCCGTCCAGTGCCCCAAGTTTCATTTAAAATCTCCTGGTACCATGATGCCATATATCCTAACAAGTTTCCCCAGGGCCTTTGAAGGAAAAACAGCCCACACCATTGCAGATCCACCACCATACGCAACAGCAGGGATTAGGTAATTTTTTGTATTACCATCCTCCTTTTTATGCCAAACTGAAATGGGTTGTTACCAGAAAAAAAAGAAAAAAAAACCTGACCATAGAGCCCAGTTCAGCATAGTATCCAATGAACTCCCTGCACATACATTTGTGTTTAGATGGAAGAAATGGCTTTTTTTCTGGCATGCCTTCCAGATTTCCAGCGTTTTGGCCTGGAGGTGGTGTCTAATTGTAGATTTAGAAACTTGGTGAACCCAAAATGCTACCATATTCCGCAGATCTCCAACACTGATCCTTAGAGAAAGTCTTGTCTCTCTAACCATCCTCCTCACTGTGCGTGGGGGCAAAATACACTAGTGTCATCTTTTTGGCAGATTCAGTACAGCTCAGATGGTTTTAAAATCCTTTATCATTGCCTCATGAATTTGGACGTTTTCAGGTGTGCAGGACTGGCATCATTTAAAACCGATTAAAGTGACCAGGCAGTTAGGGTTACATGTATAGATGAATAGTACAATAATAATAGCTAAATAATAATAACAACTGTAATAGTTTTATTGTAGCTTAACGTGATCTCCACTGCTGCCATGTCAAAAAAAAAAAAAAAGAATGAATCCCCAGAAATATTTCACAGATCTCCTTTTGAGAAGAACAGGTCTAAAGTATTGTAATCTCTCTCTCTCTCTCTCTCTCTCTCTCTCTCTCTCTCTCTCTCTTTTAAAATGCGAATCATGTGCTGTCTACCAGGAATGTTGCTTGACAAAAAAAAGCTTCACTCTTAACAATATCATAAATTTTTGCAATGCAGTGTCATTATCTCTGAAGTCAGGCTAATTCCGTCTCCATTTCATGATTACTTGACTCAGTGTTTAATGTATTGGTGAACGTCACAAAGACTTGAATTAGATGTTGATACTGATCATACACTCTTTGCAGACATTTTGTGTAGTATGACGTGTGAAGTTTATTGTTACTGTTTATAACTAGCAACTCTCAGGCCATTGGAATAGATCAATGTATTCTTGTATGTGTTTTTCTTAGGATCTGTACTCTGTTCCTCGAACTATTCTACCTCATGGAGCTTCTTTCAACGGCCACCCTGTAACGCTCCACATAACCTACGAATCTACCAAAGACACTTTCAGCCTGGAGGTACAGTCAGCTAACTTGAGTGTGCACACACACGCACATACACACACACACACACACACACACACACACTTTCTGATCACAAATTATCTCAGATTAAAGCACCACCACTAAGATTTGCATGTAATATCCCTCACACACACACACGCACACAGGGCAGGATCACACCATCACCTTGTATGGGAAGTAAACACCTTTCTGTCCATAAATGGAAAGGTGAACTGTGCTGGCAGTTACAAAGTAGCCTTTGCCTTATATGAAAGAATACTATAACTCTGTGTGTGTGTGTGTGTGTGTGTGTGTGTGTGTGTGTGTGTGTGTGTGTAGGCTCACAGTAATGAGACAGTTGGGAGCATCAGGTGGAAGATAGCAGAGCAGCTTAGCTGTCCGGTGGACAATGTGCAGATATTCGCCAACGACAGCATGGTGAGACAATCACACAGTAATCCACAACAGTCATGTCTAGGTTACACTCACTGGCCACTTTATTAGGAACAACTGTACTGCTGTTCATTCATGCAGTTGTGGCACTCAGCCATGTGGCAGCAGCACAAAGCATAAAATCATGCAAATGCAGGTCAAGCTCCAGTTAATGTTTACAGGAAACACCAGAATGGGGAAAAATGTGATTTTGATGACTCTGACCATGGCCTAGTTGTTTGTACCAGACGGGCTGGTTTGAGTATTTCAGAAACTGCTGATCTCATGGGATTTTCAAACACAGTGTTGTCTAGAGTTTAAACACAATGGTGCGGAAAACAAAAATCCAGTGAGTGGGCAAAATAAAACCTTATTGTTGAGCGAGGTCAGAGGAGAATGGCCAGACTGGTTCAAGCTGACAGACAGGCTATGGTTAAGCAAATAACCACTCTTTACAATTTTGGTGAGAATAAAGAAGCATCTCAGAATCTTCAACCTGTTGAACGTTGAGATGGATGGGCTACAGAAGCAGAAGACTACATCGGGTTCACAGAAATCTGGACACTGGCTCACCAAACCTGAAAATTGAGAAAATGGCACCTGAACTGATGAATCTCAATTTTTGCTGCAACATGCAGGTGGTAGGGTCAGAATTTGGCATCAACAGCATGAATCTATGGACCCAACTTGCATTGTATCAACAGTCCAGACTGGTGGTGGTGGTATAATGGTTTGAAGAATATTTTCTTGGGACACATTGGGTGCCTTAATACCAATTGATCATTGTTTGAGTGCCACAGCTTGTCTGAGTATTGTCCCTGACCACCTGCGTCACTTTATGGCCACAATTTTCTCATCTTCTAATGGCTACTTCCAGCATGATAATGTCGCACAAAGCACAAGTTGTCTCAACCTAGTTCCATGAACATGTCAATGAGTTCAGTGTATTTCAGTGGCCTCCCCAGTCAACAGATCTGAATCCAGTGGAGTACCTTTGGGATGTGGTAGAACAGGAGATTTGAAGCAAGAACAAATCTGTGCAGCTGACAAATCTGCAGTCATTATGTGATGCAGTCATGTCAGCATGGACCAGAATCTCAGAGGAATTTTTCCAACACCTTGTAGGATTCTGAGAGGAAAGGGGGTCCTACCCATTATTTGTACGGTGTTCCTAATAGGAAGTGGCCAGTGATTTTATAATCACTTATGTTGGTTACATATGTTGGTGACTGAGAACAAATGATTGGTTTGTCCACCAATGGAACACTAAGTGTTGGGGCTCTGATTTCATTTGTTATTTCTTGTTAAAACACTAGAAAGATTTTTTTTCTAATCAGACATGCCACTGTTATTGTTAATATTTGCAGTAATAGTTTTTCTTGTCATGGTCCAGTTCCTAAAATGTATGTGTGTGTCCAGCTGACCTTGAACAGGGACCAGAAGCTGTTGAATCAGCTGGGATTCTGTGATGAGCAGAGTCTGACAGTGAAGAGTTCAGGAACTGGCACTCCATCTGGCAGCTCGGCAGACAGCTCGGCCTCCGCCAGCTCCAGCAGCAGCGGAGTCTTCAACTCAGCATATGCACTGGAGCAGGTGCACATACACACACACACTGCTGTGTCAGCAATTACCTGAGCTCTCTGAAATATTTTGACTCCGTTTCTACTGCTGTATTGAATGCATAACCCAGCGTTCACTTAGCTACACACACACTCTCACTCACACACACTTGAACACCTTTGTGCGTGTGCATGTGTTGTAGGAGAAGTCTCTGCCTGGCGTCGTGATGGCGTTAGTGTGTAACGTGTTTGAGATGTTGTATCAGCTGGCTAATCTAGAGGAGCCTAGGTAAGTCCACAGCACCAGAATTAAGTGATCATAACTCAGAAATATACTACTATCCTTTCTAAGAAAATGATTTGTGATTTGGTTTTATTGTATTTTAGAATAACTTTGCGTGTGCGGAAGTTGTTGCTGCTCATCCCAACTGATCCGGAGGTGCAGGATGCCTTGGATAACTTTGTACCAAAGGAGTCCAGTGTGTGGAGCCACCAGGTGCCAAAGATGATTCACAACTTATTATACACTCCAGTTATACTCACTAGCGGTGGGAATCGTTAACCACCTGATGGTGATTTGGAATTTTGATTGTAAATGAAATCTTCATCTTGATGAATATCGATTATTTTACTTTATGTTTTAATTATTCATCATGGAAAAACATCCATTATGCTTATGTATTTCCATTAGAGCCATAGGAACAAATTCCACTATCTGAATGCTTTTCAAATTTTTTTTCTAATGTTCTCATTTGAATTAGATTTTAGTCATTGGAATCATATTTTTATCTAAACATTTTGGCTAAATGATATTTGTCAGGATGGGAAGAAAACTAATAAATACACATAATGTATGTCTATCTCTGATGTCTAAAAGGGATAGTTCACCCAAAAATGTAAATTCTGTCATCATTTAGTCACCCTCATATTGGTCCAAAGCTGTATGACTGACTTCTGTGGAACATAAGAGACGATATTTTGAGAAATGTCTCAGTGTTTTGTTTTGTTTTGTTTGTCCATACAATGGGAGTCAGTGGGAGCTAAAACTGTTTGGTTACCAACATTCTTCAAAATATCTTCTTTTATGTTCCGCAGAAGAAAGAATTGCATACAGGTTTGGAACGACATGAGGGTGAATAAATGATGACAGAATTGTCATTTTTGGGTGAACTATCCCTTTAAGTTTTTTGTGCAGATGGCACCCTACAATAACACAAGGATTTTAGGAGTGTTTTAGTAGAGGCGTCCTGCAATGGCAAACTGACAACGTGTGAGATGACTCATTATGTAGAGAGCTGAAACAAAGCCATGTGACTCGCTCGACATTTTGAAAAGCTCAGATTGTTTATTGATTTGGTAAATTAAAGTATGTGAGAGAACAGTATATTCTTAACGCCATGTTTGCTTTTGTTATGCCCCCTTCTCTCTCTCTCTCCCCCTCTGTGTTAATAGAAAACTCTGTTCACATTGGGTTCTGGATCCCAGGCCTCCAAGTCTCCATCTCTGTCCAGCAAGCAGCAGCATCAGCAGAGTGCAGCGTCCATCCTGGAGTCATTGTTCCGCTCCTCTGCCCCGGGCATGTCCACTTTCAGAGTACTCTATAATCTTGAGGTACTTCAGAAATCTGAGCAACTGTGGTTAAGGCTGTATATGTAGTCACAAAACAAACCTCAGACATATTTGCTCCTGGTCTTGCCTCTTTTCTCAGGTGCTGAGCTCAAAATTGATGCCTACTTCAGATGATGAGATGGCAAAGACTAGTGTGAAGTCCTTCTGTGAGAATTTTCTGAAAGCTGGAGGTCTTAGGTAAGAACCTGCTCTAGCTGGTTCATAACTGTGACGTTATAGCTGTGACTTAAGTAGAGAAAGCAAAACATATTCAAAATACACATTTATTTGTGTGTGTGTGTGTGTGTGTGTGTGTGTGTGGTCAGTCTGGTGGTTAATGTCATGCAGAGGGACTCCATCCCCTCTGAAGTGGACTATGAGACCAGACAAGGAGTCTACTCCATCTGCCTGCAACTTGCAAGGTATGTTTTTTTAATTAATTAATTCATGTCTTTCTGTATCTTTTTCTCTCCTCCTAATTAAGTTTAATTGAAGGAAGTTTAATTGACATGACTTCCTGAAGTACAATAGTTGTACCTGTCTCCTGCAGATTCTTACTAGTAGGCCAAACAATGCCAAGCATCCTGGATGAAGAGCTGAGTAAAGAAGGCGTGGACACGCTGTCCTCGCGGCCCTTCCGTAATGCGGGCAGGCAGAGCGGACGGCAGCTCTCACTCTGCGGGACACCAGAGAAGTCCTCCTACAGACAGATGTCCATGTCTGATAGGTCCTCCATCAGAGTGGAGGAGATTATACCGGCAGCCCGTGTTGCCATTCAGGTGTGTGTCTTGCTGTGCACAAGTCTTTGTGAAGATTATAATAATTTCAGCAAATTTGGAGTAATGTGCTGTCTTATGCCTCTGTTGTTTCTACTGTTGCTGTGGCCATAGACGATGGAGGTGGGGGACTTTACTTCCACAGTGGCCTGCTTCATGCGCCTCACCTGGGCTGCCGCTGCTGGCCGACTGGACCTCGTGGGCAGCAGCCAGCCAATCAGAGAGAGCACCAATTCTGTGCTGCCTCTGGGAGTCCGTAGCAGGGTTAGCAGCACAGGTGAAACACAGACCCACATGGTCGCTGTTATGCACAAGTAAAGCAGCTTGATGAACATAAGCCACGTTAAGGTCACATTTTGAGTCAGTCTTTCATTTACAAACCCTGCAGGGGGAAGCACATTTACTTTCCACTCAAACACCCATATCCAATATTTTCATAACTCCAGTCCAGGAGCACGCTGACTTAAAGAATTTGATGTTCTTCCTAATGCGGATACGTCTCTTAAGAGTAGGGGTGAGCAGTGGCATCCTGGGGTTGGAGTTAAAAACCCAGGTTCTGTGTGATAGTGGCCCTTATTAATCAAAGCTGCATAGCAATGAGCACACAGATGAACAAATGAGCAATTCTCAAATTCATGAAACTGTCTTACAGAATCATATATTAGCTGACAAAGGGCCAAGTCTGACTATTCGAATTCACGTTTCCAAATGACACTAAACCACATTACCTACATTTTAGTATGAGTTTCCCCTCTGCGTAATTATGATTATCAATACTATTTGTGATAAAAATGAATGAATTGGGAAACTGTTGGTGTGTATGCTTGTGTTGACTCTACACAAACATGGCACTTGTATCAGTCAGTGTGTTTGTCTCTGTGTGTCACAGGCAGTAACTGCAGCTCCAGCAGTGAAGGAGAGGCCACCACATTGCAGGCCGGCATCTGTGTCAAACAACTGTGTGTGTCCATTAAAGATACAATCATCGCTCGAGAAGCGCTTTCACTGTTGGTCACCTGCCTGCAGCTTCGCTGTCAACAGCTTTGTAAGAGCACACACCACTAAATTAATAATCTCTCACAAATACTAGCCAAGTTTCTTTTGAATTCATGTGTGTAATGCAAGCACTACAATTTAAAACACTTTTTTTAAATTAGAAATTGTGCTGTGCATGAGGTTTCCATCTAATTTCCGACTTTTTTCCGACTTTCTAATTTTTCCCGTCTAATTTCCGACTTTTTTTGCAGTTTCATGTAATGACATTTCCAGTAAAGGCTTTGTGTTTTCATCAAAAATCTCATGCGTAAAAAAAAATGTGCTTGTATTTTCTTTTGTTTTGCATTCCTGACTTTTCCATCTGGCAAAAACTAAATGAACAGAATGTACAGACAACTGATTAATAGTTTTTTGTTTTTTGTTTTTTTTTAATATCTCAGCTAATCATCACAGTTAACAAAATCACAAAATGGATACACTGTGCTGTAGTTTTCAAATGATTATTGGGATTGTTATTTCCTGTTGTTGTTTCCTGATGATCTGGTGTGTTTGAACGGTGCAGTGAATGTTGTTTGCTTTTACTCCACAGCTTCTTTCTATAACCTGCCCTGTGTGAATGACTTTATCATCGATATTCTGCTGGGATCACCCAGTGGAGAGGTCAGTGGAGTCTTTCCTATCTGCCTTTCCAGGAGCTTCAGTTGTGTAATAAATAAAGTGAATCCTTCAATTCACTTTTTATTGTCCCTCTTTCGTACAGATCCGGCGAGTGGCATGCGATCAGCTGTACACTTTGAGTCAGAGTGATACATCGGCATATCCAGAGCTGCAAAAGTCCAATCTGTTCCTGCTAAAGGTGGTGTTGACTGCCCAGCTCCCACTCTGGTCTCCCACCAGTGTCATGAGGGGCATCAACCAAAGGTACACACAAACATACGCATACATAATACGCATGTATATTATTATATATATTATTATCAGTGCAGACACAAGCACATACAGGCATTCCATATGAAGAGCTGACTAATCTGTACTTATCATAATATCTGAAGAGACAACCGTTTAATGTTTGTACTGTTGTTGTTTGATATATAATTTGATTATTATATGTATATGCACATGGCCTGAAGTAGTCCAGCTGAAGTAGTGGTTGTTTGTTTCTATAGGTTGCTTTCACAATGCACAGAGTATTTTGACCTGCGATGCCAACTCCTGGATGATCTGACTAGTAAGAGTGCTAATCCACAATCAAGTTTTTTTTTTTTTTTCTTTCTTTTTTTTTTGTTTACTTTTGTGAAAGTAGAACAATGAGGAGGTTGTGGTGGATTTTACTGGTAGGTTTGTCATGTAACACAATTGTTTCACTTATCATGATGCACTTATAAATATAAAAATATCCCTGATACTGTAGACTCTCTCTTGACTGACTGTGATTCTGCTTTTCTTCTCAGGAATCGGTTAATATTGATTGAGCTTGTAGTATGAATTGTTAGTTCTGTGTCTTATTTGCACTGGCACTCGCAATGATTTGTTGATGTATGTAATTTGTAAATTCTCACGTTAATTAGTGCTTTGTTTTCTACAGACTCTGAGATGGAGCAGCTGCAGATCAGCCCAGCAGCCATGTTGGAGGATGAGATCAGCTGGCTGGATAACTTTGAGCCAACGTGGACCAGCGAGCTGGAGACCAGCGAGGCCGACAACATCCTGCAGGCCGGTCATCTGCGCCTCATTAAGACCCTGCTCTCGCTCTGCGGGAATGAGAAGGAGCAATTTGGTTAGTCTGTTACACTCAAACCCAACATTCAATTAATCTCTCATTTACATGCACTCTGCCAAACAGCTCTAATTATAGCAGTATGTTACCTGTGCATTTGAACACGCACATCTTTTGGCTTTTAGGTGAAAGTTGAAAATGAGGTGCTTTGTCTTTGTGTTCAGGCCCCTCCCTTATCCAGCAGCTGTTGGATGACTTCCTGTTTCGAGCATCACGCATTATCCTGAATAGCAACAACCCTTCCAGCAGCACAGCTCCTCTCCACGACTTCCATCCAAAGTGAGTACACATACAGACTTGTGCTTACACACACACATGTTGTACTTACACACACACGCACGCGCTACAACCAAGCGCAGTAATATAAACCTATCGTTCAGGTTTCAGCCGGAACTACTGTCCGAGCCGTGCTGTTATTCGAAAATAATGCACACCTAGCACATGACATTTATATTACTAAGAAATATCTCACACATGGCCTAATGGTTAGCACATTTGCCTCACACCTCTGGGGTTAGGGGTTCGATTTTTGCCTTCGCCCTGATTGCGCGGAGTTTGCATGTTCTCCCCATGCTGTGGGGCTTTCCTCCGGGTACTCCGGTTTCCTCCCCCAGTCCAAAGACATGTGTTGTAGGCTGATTGCCATTTCCAAATTGTCCGTAGTGTGTGAATGTATTGGCACCCTGTCCAGGCCTCATACCCTGAATTGACTGGTAGGATAAGCGGTATGGAACATGGATGGATGGAGATTCATACATATTTCTTGCCCTAGATTGTATAAATAATATACAGATTTGAATAATATTCACACAGTCACAGTCACACAGAGTATACATTAGCTATCACACTCACCCACATAGTCACACACTTTTTCTCACACTCGCTCTCTTTTTATGTATTCCTCCCAGGTGCAGTACAGTCAGCAGTCGGTTAGCAGCATATGAGGTGTTGGTGATGTTGGCTGACAGCTCTATCGCCAACCTGCAGCTCATCACTCGAGAGCTGCTCTCTATGCACCATCAGTCCGACCCCTCTCTCTCTAAGGAGTTTGATGTAAGTCTTTCCCCCTTTTTTGACTAATTAAACTTTAAAAACGCAGCACTACGCTCTCTGGCCATTTCATTAGGTCCTGCTCATTCATGCAGTTGTCCAATCAGCCAATAATGTGGCAGCATAAAATCATGTAGATACAGGTGAAGCACTTCAGTTAATCAGAGGGAAAATGTGGTCTCTGGATTTATTTTTAAAAACCTGTTCTGTGTAAACTTTAGAGACTGCTGGATAATAGTATGAATGAGTAGGTGTTCTTAATCTAGTAGACAGTAAGTATGTATTTGTATTGTTTAGATGTGTTGTTCCACACTGAATTAAAAGGCAAGTAAGATGCAGTGTGACCTTTGTGTTTGTCGCCTCAGTACCTCCCACCGGTGGATGGCCGCTCCATATCTGGGTTTGTGGGGTTGAAGAATGGTGGGGCGACCTGCTACATGAATGCTGTCTTTCAACAACTCTATATGCAGCCTGGCTTACCTGAGGTGTGTGTAACAGTGCAGTCAGATACACTATTAGAGTAGATGTTCAGTTCTGGTTAGAATGTGGTAATCGCTTCATTCTGGCACAGGTCATAGGGTTTGGTCCATTTTATGTACAGATCACTAAAATGGTATTCACAGATTATTGCTGGTGAAACCGACACTGTGTGGGTTTGGTATGAGCTTAGTCTTCTTAACACTCCATTTCCACAAGATGGAGCTAGATACTACAGTAATGTTTATTTTGTTGTTGTTTTTTGAATGAGAAATAATTATTGTATGTTATAAGCTAGTGTCTCAGAAATAACTCGGCATTGTCTAATGGCAGATTTTGAAAAGTGTTTTGAAATGTCTGTGTCAGGCTGTCCTGTCAATAGAAGATGACACCGAGAACCCAGAGGAGAGTGTGTTTTGTCAAGTGCAGTCCCTTTTTGGCCATCTGATGGAGAGCAAGTTGCAGTACTATGTGCCTGAGAACTTCTGGAAGGTGAACATAGTATATAATAGTACGATCAACCTGTATTCAGTTAACAGAAAATCGTCACCTGGTGCTCAGTAAAAATAAAAATAATGATTTTCAAGATGGTGTATGGTGTTCATGTTAAATTGTTAAATGCATCTGTGCAGATCTTTAAGATGTGGAACAAGGAGCTGTATGTGCGAGAGCAGCAGGATGCCTACGAGTTCTTCACCAGCCTGGTGGACCAGTTGGATGAGCATCTGAAGGTAATTAGTTAGCTTAGTTGCTCATTGTTTATAAACTGGTGAAGCAATGTGAAATAAAGAAAAAACCTCAGTAGTTTCCCTGAGAGCCTTATACATTTAAAATGATTTTTCATTGTGGAGCCTTTTTTTTATTTTATTGAATTGCACTCCATGTGAGGATTTTTCACTTAAACCACACACATTTAAGCAATATCTCACAACCAAGAGTGCTGCTATGCTGAATATCATGCTCACCTCGTGCCTACAGCCGAATCACAGCCATGCTGATAATCAGTGCGACTGCACATTTTACATTAGTCTGATATTACTTTTATGCAACAGATCTATAAACAAGAAATTAATATAGAGTAATTGACATTTCAGACACAATATGCCCAAATATTTTGTTTATTTTTGCTCAGTGACTGAAAATAGTTCCCAAAGAAGCCACAGCTGGATTGAGCAATGCGTGTTGCCATGTAATGTACAGACTGACTGACAGCCTGTAGTAAGTGTAGTGATGGTTTCAATATAACAAACTATTACTAGAATTTATGTATTATGTAATGTGTAATATTTCTGGAATTTTATGTAGCGATCACCGACAAGCAGAGTGATTCAAACAGTGAAATGTCCCAGTGCTGATATATTAAATGTCAGTGCACTGGGAACGTTGCATTTCCAATCGAATTAGAGGACCGGTAATAACTGTTGTATAATTGACAATATAATTTGTTTTTCTTTCCTTCAGAAAATTGGAAGAGAGCAGATCTTCAAAAATACATTCCAGGGCATTTTCTCTGACCAGAAAATATGTAAAGACTGTCCACACAGGTCAGTAATATTGTCAGAGCAGCCTTTCTTACAGATGCAGTAAATATTAGTAATTGAGATGCGTAATAATAAAGAAGTTTTCTCTTCTAGTTAAATTAATGTAGCTGTGACATTTTATCTACTTGAGTTTAAATTTAATACTCTATTGACGCTGGTCTACAAAGTTGGGTACGTGTTTATAAGTTCTCTCTCTCTCCCCCTCCCTCCCCCTGGTATACAGGTATGAGCGTGAGGAAACCTTCATGGCACTGAACCTAGGGGTGACGTCATGTCAGAGTTTGGAGATTTCTCTCGATCAGTTTGTCAGAGGAGAGGTGCTGGAGGGCAGCAATGCATATTATTGTGAGAAATGCAAAGAGAAGGTGAAGACCTGTGCATACCTGTGTGGCCTTTTACTTGCAGTGCTAACTGGGGATTTATAATACTCATACATGTAGACTAAAGTTGTGTGTGTGTGTGTGTGTCTTTTAGAGGACTACAGTGAAGCGCACATGTATTAAGTCATTGCCCAGTGTGCTGGTTATCCATCTCATGCGCTTTGGCTTTGACTGGGAGAGTGGGCGCTCCATTAAATACGACGAACAGATAAGAGTAAGACACTTTTATTGCTAGTGACTTGTAAAAGATCTTATCCAAAAGTGATCCCATTTGTGGGGTGGCCTGGGAAAACCCTTCACATGGTCAATGTCTGCTATTTTCTGCTATATATATATATAGTTGTCTAAACTACATGCTTTCCTGAACTTAAATTGGTGTTCTAGCATTTTAAAGTGGAAAACGTTTGGTTAACTGGCTCCTTAACCAACATGATGTTTGCAGGCAGACAGTCAAGGCAAGGTTTTTCCAGACCACCACACATTTCTTTTAAGTGATCAGAAAACTGTAAGAGTGATTTGTCTCACTAGTTCCCGTGGGTGCTGAACATGGAGCCGTACACAGTGTCTGGCATGGCTCGACAAGATTCCAGTTCAGATCACGGAGAGACCAGCAGGGGAGGAGAGGCTGGGCCTGGAGGCTCTCCACGCAAGAAAGTCACCATTTCTGAGAACTATGAACTTGTGGGAGTGGTGGTACACAGCGGTCAGGCACATGCAGGACACTACTACTCCTTTATCAAAGACCGCAAGTAAGTGCACATTCGGTGTGGTCACCACTACTCATTTTAGATTGCCTTTTTCCTTGAAATAGGAAAGTATTACCCTGCCTTAGCAATCATTAATCAGGTTCACAGCCCATGTACACCATGCATGCTACTTTTCTCACAACTACATCTTAAACATTCAGCCCTAAATCTGGGAATGTGAGGTGTTAAAAGATTTGAAGGTGTAAACAGTTTTGCTTTTGCACCTTTGCTGTGTGTGTGTGTGTGTGTGTGTGTGTGTGTGTGTGTGTGTGTGTGTGTGTGTGTGTGTGTGCTAGTTATTTCTTGTATAATGTGTGTATGGGGTGCTGTTACTGATTGGGCCCAGGGCCTTTTTTACAAGTGGTTTTGCATGCTCTAATAGCTTAAACAGGTCCAGATGCCTGGGAGAGTCGTACCTTTTTTTTAAACTGGAACAGCCACCCAGGGAACATAGGAATGCAGGCATGACCTGAATACACTAAGCTAAGCTAATGTTCTACACTTTTTTTTCCCCCCTCTTTTGCTACGATTCTCTCTTCTTGTCTCTCATTTAGGGGTGGTTCACGAAGCAGATGGTACAAGTTTAACGATAACGTTGTTGAGGAGTTTGACATGAACGATGAAACCCTGGAGTACGAGTGTTTTGGTGGAGAGTACAGACCCAAAGTCTACGATCAGTGTACGTTAGCCCTTCTACAGATCCATTTAAACACCCAGCAGATGCACAAAAATCACCTAACCAAATGCTCATGAATGTAAACTGTATCATTTAGTAAATCATTCGTTGAAGATATCGTGCTCTTTTCCTGTAGCTAACCCATATCCAGATGTGCGGCGACGCTACTGGAATGCTTATATGCTGTTCTACCAGCGCATCAGTGAGCAGAACTCACCTGTGCTACCCAAGAAGAGCCGCGTCAGCGTCATGAGACAGGAAGCCGAGGACCTGTCTCTGTGAGTTACATACCTTAACAGTAATGAATCACGTGAATGGATTTTTCTGGGGGTTAATATCTATCTGTGTCTTTCTCTCAGGTCTGCCCCTTCCTCTCCTGACATCTCCCCCCAGTCATCCCCACGACCCTCCAGAGCCAATAATGACCGGCTCACTCTGCTCACCAGGCTGGTCAGGAAAGGAGAGAAAAAGGGTCTCTTCGTGGAGAAGATGCCTGCCAGGATCTTCCAGGTCCCGTTATTTTATATCCCACCTCAAACTGTTTGTTTGTCTCAGCAGAATGTTCTTGTAAACTTCTGAATTCATTCTGCTGCTACCATCATGAGTTACATCATCAATAAAGATTAGTGAGCCTGTTCCAGAAGCAGCCATGCAAGCCCAAGCCACTACCCCCAAGCCCAAGCCACTACCCCCAGCCATGCAAGCCCAAGCCACTACCACCACCACCATGTTTCACAGATGAGCTTGTGTGTTTTCGATCATGAGCAGATCCTTTCTTTCTCCACACTTTGGCCTTTCCATCACTTTGGTAGAGGTTAATCTTGGTTCCAGAACTTTTATGGCTCATCTCTATATTTCTTTGCAAATTCCAATCTGGCTTTCTGATTCTTACTGCTGATAAGTGGTTTGCATCTTGTGGTATGTCCTCTATATTTCTGCTCTCGAAGTCTTCTTCTAACTGTGGATTGTTATACCTTCACCCCTGCCCTGTGGAGGTTGTTGGTGATGTCACTGACTGTTGTTCTTAGGTTTTTCTTCACAGCTCTCACAATGTTTGTCATCAGCTGTTGTTGTTTCCCTTGGCCAATCTATTCTGTATCTGTTACTCAGTTTACCAGTGGTTTCTTTCTTTTTCAGGACATTCCAATTTGATGTATTAACTATGCCCAAGGCTTGTGCAATGGCTCTGTTAGATTTTCCCTCTTTTCCCAGCTTCAAAATGGCTTGGTTTTCTCCCATAGACAGCTCTCTGATCTTCATGTTGGCTTATCCTTTTTAACAACAAATGCAGTTTTCACAGGTGAAGCTGAATGCTAAAACCAAGACTAGATGTTCAGACCTATTTATTGTTTAAACAGTCAATCTAACAGAACACACCTCGGTAACAGGAAACACCTGTCATGTGTTCCAATATTTTTGCTTTCCTACAAATTGGGTGGTCTGATACAAAATGTTTTATGTACGAAGTCGTTTAACACATCTACATATAAATACCAGGAAATAAAAGCTGAAATTCTAAACTCTCTTCTCATATTCATCTTTTGCTCTCAAACCCAAATCTCTTCAGTCTACAGCAAAAACAAATGAATTGGCCTTGCCATAGTTTTGGAGAGGACTGTATTATGCAGGACATCGTGTTTTTGCGCCCTCAACAAAAGGTTACCATGTCTTTGTCTAATGTTTTGGCTGTAGGTTTTCTGTTCTCGCATCACACACAAAGAAAAAATATTTGAGTCTGGCTAATGAATTTATTTTCTGTAAGTGTGTTTAACCGCTGAGTTGATTGCACTATAATTTGCTCAACTAAGTCAGTGTTTTCCTGATTCTAAAAAGATCATTTGTCATCCCTCACTCTAATAAATACTAAAAAAGCCTGATCTCACGGATCAGCCGGATCTCATTTCAGCCAATGTGTGTAGTGCAGCAGACAGGGATTTGGAAGTTAAACACAGCTTACATACCAAATGAAATATTTGTTTTGCCAGGCAACTGCAAATAAAAAACATAAATAGCCTTGACACAAAATGTGCTTTGTCTTGGGTACATGGTGTACTGATTTGTCCACGCCTGTGATAGACCATGTGTTTAACACCCAGATGTTTGTCTTGCAGATGGTGAGGGATGAGAACCTAAAGTTCATGAAGAACAGAGATGTGTACAATAGTGATTACTTTAACTTCACCCTGTCACTGGCCTCCGTCAACTCGGTAAGACTTCACCACATGTGGGGTTTTCCCCCATCTGAATAAGTACCTAAATGCTTTACAGATGAAGGGAACTGGCTGTTTTTTTTTTTTTTCCAATGTACGCAGACAAAGCTGAAGCATCAATCCTATCAGGCCATGGCGAAGACCAGCCTGCAGCTGGCTGTACAGTTCCTGTTCCACACTTACCTGCGCACCAAGAAGAAGCTTCGGTACAGGAGCTCACTTTATCAAGTCATTTATAACATATTAAAACACTTTTCTTTTGGCCTGACACAAAAGGTCTATAAATCAAGCTTAAAGCATGAGACAAAACAAGTAATTCAACACATTTAGGCAAAGCCAAGAGTGGCACAAATTTAATCTTAGTGCTAGCAGAGTCTATTGGGAGCAAATTTTGTATTCTGTTCAAATCCAAGTTTGCGCTACAAGTGACTCATCATTTAGTGATGTTTCTGTGTGACTGCCACATGAATCAGAAATAGTAATCAGTTGGGAATGTAGTGCATTAGAGCACCCTTATATTTTCCCCGTGTAGTGAGAATAGCTGAGATCACCTTCTTTCAATACATAACAAAACATCAGTGTTACGTCAGATTACATAAATAAAGAGGACAGACCCCGTCTGTCCTCTTTATTTATGTACCAAAGAGTCATTCAATAAGTAGAAGACTTGTAGGCAGAGATAAGTATACCCTTGCTGCTTTCATAAAGTTTTCAACAGCTACAAGAAAACATAACTGTGTATAAATAAGTGTGTGTGTGTGTGTGTGTGTGTGTGTCTGCCAGGGTTGATACAGAGGAGTGGATAGCTACAGTGGAGATGCTGCTGTCTAAGAGCAGTGAGGCATGTCGGTGGATGGTGCAGTATCTGGTGGCCGCTGAGGGACGGGAGATCATCAAGTGAGTAGGAATGCAGCCGTGATATGTAATATATACACGTTACCTACTGGAAAAAAAAAAAAAAACACTGTCCTCTGGGCCTGCTATTAGTCAAAACATACTGATCAACACCAGTGTAACTGTAGCTTTGTACAGCTTTCTTGCTCCAGTTTTGGCTTGGGCCTGACTGTCAGCATGTCATGGGCAATATATTCTTTCCTATAAATTTTTGTGTTTTGTGTGCATGCTCATGCGTGTGGGATTTTGCCAGCAGTAACTCATAAGGGTAAATTGCTTGCACCTGTTTTAGTTGTGTGTGGCTGCTTTCTTTAGCCTTATTGGCTAAGAGAACACAGAAAGTAGGCCTTGGCCACAGAATATGAACACATGGAGCCAGTGACATGGACATAAGATGCCAGCAGTGTCCAGGATGAAGTGCCTGCATGTATGTGTGTGTGCTTGGTGAAACACTGTGTACGATGGGTGGGTTGTAGCGCACTTCATCAGAATTGGCCTGTTTCATCGAAAAGTAGGACTGCCCTAATATCACACAATGGCAAGGCCAGAGAATGTGACTCCCCCCACTCAGCGCTATCCTCCAGTTTTTCCCCCAATGGAATACTGGCATGTGCACAAACCAAAAACCCAACACATACCTAATAAGTCTAATGCACAACATTCCAACATACAAGCAAAGTTTGCATATACAGTTGTGTGAATGTCTACCTTCCAAAAACCCTACAGAAAACCCGCATTTTTGTCAGACTAATGATGTAAAACATGCACTTTATTACTGTATGCAAAAAAGAATTCATTGTGATTTAGATGGTGCTATTTGTCTCTGATTCTCTCCTCTCTCTCTCTCTGTCTCTCTCTAGGAACTGCCTGTTGGAGTGTAATGTGCGAGAGGTGCGTGTAGTGGTGGCCTCCATCCTTGAGAAAACTCTAGAGAGTGCACTATATTTCCAGGACGCAGGGCTTGGCTGCCTTTTAGACATGCTGCTCTCTTTGCTTGACAAGGACGTACCAGAGAACTGCAAAAACTGCTCGCAGTACTTCAGCCTCTTTAGTAACTTTGCCCAGAGGGTAAGAAAGCAAGAGACTTACAAATCTGTTAGCTATACAGTAGCTTCTTTTTTTTTTTACTGCAGAATCAGTGTTGTGATTTTGGCCTTCTCTTTATTCGTTTAATACCTCATGCCCTTATATATTTGTGTGTGTGTGTGTGTGTGTGTGTGTGTGTGTGTGTGTGTGTGTGTGTGTGTGTGTGTGTTTGTGTCCACTCTCAGGGATTCGGGCCTTGTCAACTATTGTTAAAGCATGCTGCTTATCGAAGGATGCTAATCTTCCTGTTGGGTCCTAATAGACAGAACAATCAGGTATTACCATCTGAACTCCCGATGTTCAGGTTTGAAGTTTAATTTCAACAGAAAAAAATTCCCCTCACAACTTCAAAGATGCACGTTCTGCTTTTGAAGGTTTTTCTCGCTCTGTTCACTGTAGAACCGCCGGTGGAGTTCAGCTCAGGCACGAGAGTTCCTACACTTGCATAACACACTTGCCCTAGTGGTGCTACACACAGACCTCACATCTCAGAGAACAGAGAGTAAGCACAAACAAACACACACACACACACACACACACACACACACACACATAGTGCTCACTATATCAAATGCACAAAAAATGAATCCATTTCCATGCTTTGATTAATGCATAGTTTGAGCTGTGAATCTGAGAATCTCCATCATGTGTGCATAGCTCCTGGAATGTTCAAGCATAGCTCCTCTGGCCTAGTGTCTTCAACTTCACTCCTGCCACTGCACCCAGACGTCAACACACTGCTGTTCAAACCTGAGGGACAGCCTTACCTTATGGAGGTCTCGCGCACACACACACACACACGCATACGCATATACTCCGACATCTTTTAATTTATGTGTTATACACACCATATGTGCAGTGCAGGTTTTTTAACCAGGCTGTTTGCTTTGTAGGTAATGTTAGCCATGCGTGAGCTGTCTGGACCACTGTCCTTCCTCATAGAGATGGTGACATACTGCTGCTTTTGTAACGAGCCTTTCTCTCTGGGAGTGCTGCATCTGCTTAAGGTGAGATGTGCAAGACTGTATACACCAGGGGTGTCCAATCTTATCCGGAAAGGGCCGGTGTGGGTGCAGGTTTTCATTCCAACCAAGCAGAAGCCACACCGGAGTCTATTGCAAGTCAAGATCAACTGATTAAACAGGTGGAATCGGGTGTGGCTCTTGCTTGATTGGAATGAAAACCTGGACACACACTGGCCCTTTGCAGATAAGATTGGACACCCCTGATATACCCCTAATACTGGCAAAATTCATTTTCCTTTCCTATAGAGCACAATGCTAACATGATCTGTGTCTGTGTGGTTTGTAGAATCAGCTGGAGACAGCTCCTCCTCATGAGCTCAAGAATGTCTTCCAAATGCTTCTGGAGATTCTGGTGAGTGATGTTAAGTAGAACAGCAGGCTCAAGAAATGTAATCAGACTGTTCTGCATTTGTATAATTAGATCACAGGCCTAGTGAATAATGTGGCTGAATAATGTGGAGTTTTTCGGGACAAAAAAACCATGTATTGAAAGAGTGAAAAATATTACATATGAAAATTTAAAGGATCCAGAATAATTTGTTTCTTGAAAAGATTTAGCGCACACACCTTATTGCATTTTTCTTTTTGCCTTTAGATGGTAGAGGACCCTCTGCAGTCCCAGAGACTCAAATATGCATTCGAATCTGAGAAAGGGCTTCTGGGTAGGTATCATTCTGCCCTGTCTCCACCATGAAAAATCTACACATTGTCATGTGACCAAGTTGCCCGTTTTTCCCCTTTTCAGCTTTAATGCATCAGAGCAACAATGTGGACAGCAGCCGCTGCTACCAGTGTGTCAAGTTCCTCGTCACTTTAGCTCAGAAGTGAGTGAACTGCAGATATTCTCTCTTAGCTCTCCTCTGATAGCTTCATCTTTTTTTTGTTTGTTTTTATATCAGAAAGGTCTTTGGTATGTAAGCTATTGGCAGAATATGTTCACTCCTCTGCAAGTGTTTGCACAGCAGCAGTGGATATGTATGGTTTAGTGAATGTGAATGCTGTCACACAAAACAAAATGGTTGTTTGTGTTTTGGCCAGGTGTGCTCCTGCTAAAGACTACTTCAAGGAGCTGTCAGGGCACTGGAGCTGGGCAGTGCAGTGGCTACAGAAAAAGGCAAGATACTGACCAAAAAAAGTTACACCATTGAGCAAGCCTATTTTCCCAGGTTACATTTACGTCATGTGTTTTAGGTATTCAGCTGTGCATTTTTCTCCCACTTTCACAGATGTCTGAACATTACTGGACACCTCAGAGCAATGTGTCCAATGAGACATCCACAGCGAAGACCTTCCAGCGGACCATCTCAGCACAGGCATGAAATTTCTACTTTATACAATGTCTTGCCCTTAGTGTTTCCTTCCACCTTGTGTAGGCTGTCACTGTGTTTGTGTGTGTGTGTAGGATACACTGGCCTATGCCACAGCTCTACTGAATGAGAAGGAGCAGTCTGGCAGCAGTAATGGCTCTGATGGCAGCCCAGCTAATGAGAACTCGGACCGCAGCCTCAGACAGGTAACATACCTGAATATCCCACACTCTCTTTTTGATGAATACATGTGTATGATATGTACATATTATTAGCAAAGTATGCTTATTAGGTTTTTGACTGTTAAAGGAAGAATCCACTGTTTCCGTGTATGTACTGAAAAGAATAGAAAGCCTAGTGAATCAAAAATATTAATTAATGTAAGTCTTAGGATAGTTGTTCCATCAATAAACATTTAATATATGATTTTATATAACCCAAATTCAGTAAAGGTCTTTGAATGCTACAGATCTGAGGAAATGTTCTACCAAAGCTGTTCTAGTTTTATCCAGCGTTCAAACACTGGATGACAGTAAATAGAGATTTCGTTCTTAATGTATCTTTGACTTGTGTTATACAAAAATATGTTTTGTGTAAACATTTATTAATGAATTTTACATCTTAATGTTTCAAGTAAAACAGTATCTTTCAAGCTTTCATTTCAGCTGCCTCCAGAAGCAGTACTCAGTTACCGCCGAACGTGACGTGTTGTGGAGATGAGACTTCCTCCTGCCTTATAACCCATGACACAAGTCATCTATTCAGTCTAAAACCTCTTCTCGCTTTCAGAAGCATCTCTCAGGCAATAAGCATGACTGTCAGGTTAGCTAAACTGTTCATAGAGTGAAGAACAACATGTGCCGCCATCGCATTATCTTGCAAGGGAATATTTGTCTGCTCTCGGTTATCCTGTCCCCAAACAGTAGGCTTAGCCAGCTAGCTACCACACTATGCTGTGCTCCAAAGAGCAGTGATGATTGAACGTTCTCTGCCCAGTGCATGTACTGCAGTCCAGTGTTGGCAGGACAGCGGGGATCGGGACAGCCGTTTATGTCATGGTCTGCGCATCACTTGGGTAAACTAGTCACGAAACAGCCCCTTTCACAACGGACCATTGAAGGTATTGTTTTAGCTTATTCCAGCAGGGGGCTGCAGCCTCCCGCAGGGCTTGCGAGTGGAATGGGCATTTCCTGGATCTTGTTCCAGGGAATATCGATCGAGGACATTTGCACCTTCGAGAGGTTCTATAAACTTGATGCGGTTAAGCCCACACTTGCACACTCTGTGCTTAGTGTGAGCTTGCAAACAAACATGTCAGTTTGATCAGATTAATTTGGTAACAGTCTTATAATCCCGTATAAAATGAAATGTGATAATCTTGGTGGCAATTCAGGAGGTACACTATATGGCCAAAAGTATGTGGACACCTGACTATCACACCCGTATGTGCTTTTTGAACATAACATTCCTGATTTAGCCCCCCTTTGCTGTTATTATAACTGAGAAGCTATTTTGGAGCTTGGCTGTGGGAATTTGCCCACACAAGAGCATGAATGAAGTCAGGCACTGTTATCGGGCGAGGAGGCCTGGAGTGCAGTCCAAACTTGGCAAGCCATGTCTCGCTTTGTGCACAGGGTCATACATTTACGGCATTTGGCAGACGCACTTATCCAGAGCGACTTACGGGCCTTGAGGGTTAAGGGCCTTGCTCAGGGGTCCAACAGTGGTGGCTTGGCGGTGCTAGGATTTGAACTCATGACTCGTGATCAGTAGCCCAACGTCTTAACCACTAAGCTACCATGCTGGAAATGTGTAATGCTACACAAAGGCATTCTAGACAATTGCGTGCTTCCAGCTTTGTGGGAACAGTTTGGGGAGGACCTACATATGGATGTGATGGTCAGATGTCCAAACTTTTGGCCGTATAGTGTAACTTGCCAGATCACTTCCTACGTATAGAGAGAGGAATAGTTGTGGTTATCAAGAATGCATAGATGACAACGTGTCATGGGTTATAACGCAGGAGGACGTCCTGCCTCACGTCTGCCATTCAACTTTGGCTTGCGCAGTGAAATATTGATTCTTGGGGGAATCACAAGAAGGCGTGTTGTAACCAAATTTTTCCATTCTTTTCTCAGGCACTGTGTCTAAATTGTTCTGCATTCTGACACCACTCTTCCATTTTCTGTGTTTTTCTTCAGGGATCGGAGTCTCCTATGATGTTGGGTGATTCTAAGAGTGATTTAGAAGATGTTGACCCCTAACTCTCTTCATCAGCAATAGGGGCACTTTTTTACACAAGCAAAAAAAACAAGATTCCCTCCAATGGAGAGATATTGTAGCTCCAAGCAGCCAATCGAAAGACTGCATTTGACCTCCTGGGGGGCAGCAGGAAACGGATCATCAGGAAACAAGAGGCAGAAACCCAACCAATGAGAGTGCTCACTGCAGGTTGCTCTAAAAGTGAAGAAATGGGGGGGGGGGGGGGGGGGGGGAATGGTTGTTGCTGGTCAAGGCTGAGGTTGATCAGACCGGAGCTCAACTCTCACTGGATATCATATGTTTACTGAGATCCCATCATGTAGCCCGAGTTCAGCAGAATATGGAGGAGCTTTTTGTTTTGTGTCACTTTTCACACACATGCAGGATTTAGTGGTGCTGAGGAAGGGTGTTTTAAAAAAAAAAAAAAAAAAAAAAAAAAAAACAATGTTTGTGGATATTTGCCAATATAATAAGAGATGCGTTCATGACAAAAATTAAAGCTGTGTTCCATAGGTGTAATTTCAAATGTAAAATAATATTTTTAAGAATTCTATACTTTTTTTTTTTCCTTTTGTTTGAGAGGTGCCTCGTAATCAACTCTAAGAGGAACTTGCTACTCTTAGCTACTTAAATGACAGTTGCTCTCTCTCTCTCTCTCTCTCTCTCTCTCTCTCTCTCTCTCGCTGGTATTCTTTTAAATGCACTTTATATATGACTTCAGTTTGTCAGGTCTGAGAAGGTGACATTTGACAGGCGATTGAGTGGCCATGTTCTCTGCTGCTTTGCTTTCTTTCTTTCTTTCGTTTTGGCACTGTCAGGAAGAGGGCATAAAATCAGATTGCATTGTGTATTTGACAACTGACAAAGTATCCTTGGAAATTAAGAGCCTGTTTCCAAACATTTTGGAGTTTGTCCAGACTTGTTAAGTTCATTCAGAGTGCTTCAGCTGTCTGCGTGTAGCTTTTTTCTTCTTCTTCTTCAAAAACCCATAGTCCATCTACTTGACAAGATAACAGTGGACACAAGGAACTTGTATGTAAAAAGAACATGTCTGGAAATCTCCCTTATTTTGATTTTCCTTTCAGAATGACAAGTGCCAGAACCGGCGTCTTATTGTGGAGGTGACATTTCACAGTCTTACTCTATCTGCTGTTTTGTTTTGTTTTGGGGTTTTTTTTTCCCTCTTTGGTCATGAGTTTTTCTCAGGCTTGCTGCAATGGGTCTGCCACTGCAAGTTATTAGTTTTCATGTGGATGCCAATATAAATGACACATGCACACAGACACACACACTCTCACTCACTCCTGGACCTCTCTAGGCTCTTTTGTGTTACTTTGTGTGTGTTTAGAGATGGCTGTGTAGACGGAGAAAATGTGTTTGTACTATGCACTGTTGCTGTATCTGTCCAGAACACTTACTCACCAAATCACATACACATCAACAAACATCCAATGCCTACCAAGAGACCGGGGTGAGCTAGTCAGATCACACAGCCAACCTCACACTCGTTGCTTTGAGCTTTAACTTGGATGCTTGTTCAGGGGTTTTCTTTGCCAAGAGCTATTTTATAGTTATTTGCCTGTATTTGTTTGCCTGACATTGTTGTCCATGTCTGTCTGCCTTAAACCATGTGCATATGTGGTACATACACACACACACAACAACAACAACAACGGCACTGTTGCCAAAAGAAAGAAAAGGAATGCAGAGGAGGAACTTGAGTGCCAATGACTATTTCGTGCTTGTCATGCCGACTATATTCCTCTCTCTCTCTCTCTCTCTCTCTCTCTCTCTCTCTCTCTCTCTCTCTCTCTCTCTCTCTCTCTCTCTCTCTCTCATGTTCATGCTCTGGAGCATAGTGTCAGGGACAGTTGCTGCTTATTTTGTATTTAGTCTAGTATACTTCAGCGACATTCATACAATGTTTACAAAAGAAGCACTGCGTTGCATAAAGGCATTTGCTTTCTGAAGGAGAAATGGAAAGAGATGCTGCGTGACACATCATTTAATAGCCAACGTAAGTGTGCTGTTGTAGAGCCTAAAGTGAGTAGCGACATTGGAGCAAAAAAAAAAAACAAAAAAAAAAAGAAAAAAAACACAGAAGAGAAATGCTGTCGTTTAACCCGGTATCACCAGTCATCGTTAAGTGTGTTTCTTCGCTTATGCATGTATGTTTGTGAATGTAAGTGTGAAACCTTGACATTAATCTCTTTGGGTAAATGTGTTTTGGAGTGATTACAATCACCATGAAATAAATGGAGGGTCTTATTGCTCCCGATGCCATATGACCCTCTTGCTCTTTTTCTAAACAATCGACAGACTACAGTTATCCACTGTAGTTAAATCGTTGTAACAGCGTAGGTCAGGTGAACTCAATGCCTTTTTTCTGGTTTTGGATAATCTGATGCTGAAATCCACATGTAGCTATATTTCAGTCTCCCATTAGAATCACCTTTCAACAGTAATGTGGACCTGTTTTCAGCTTCTGGCTATCTTTTATCAGACTGTCCCATCAAAGAAAGAGCTTGCATCATCCCCAGGATTGGACAAATTCTTGAATGTCACTCAACACTGGATCTTTTTTTTGGGGGGGGGTTTTTTAAAAAATTTTCTTTGGCCAAATAGAAATAAAAACAAAACAAGAACTACTCCAGGTACAGGCTTGAGTAAAGAAGACACACCAAAACGCTTTGACACTCAGATTCTATTGTATTTCCCTTGGATACACTAGCGTTCCCCTCTTTTGAGCCTTTTGTTTCTTTTTAAATAACCTTGAGCTGGAGACACGTAAATGGTTTTATTACTTGCACCTCTGCCGAGTGTGTGGAAGGTCAGAATTCAAAAATGCATGTTCAAAACACATTTTAATTTGTAAATCAGAGTTTGATTATGGGAACTATTTGATATAAAAATGAATAAAACTGGAATGCAGAACATTTTATCATTTGTGCAGCTATAATTTGTGTCCTTGTAAGAGTAAACTCATCTCGATTGCACAGTTAAAGATTTTACTGATGCAAAGTCATTTTATTATTAAAAAAAAAACAAAAAAAAAAACAGTCCAAACACCACATTTACAAAGACAATTAGTAGAATACACTCAGTGCATGCAAGAAGAATTAATAATGTAGTTGATCTTTTGTAAAGAAATAGTAGGATTTATCAAAATGAAACCAGCATACGGAACAGTAAAGCAGGAATTAAAACTTGTGTGCAGTTGAGATTAACAAGTGCTAATAGTAGTTTTACACTAGTAGTGGTTTGTGTTTCACTGAAAGAAATTGAATATTAGGGATGGTTCATTGCAAAGGCAAAGTCTTAATGGCTTGACTAGCAGAAAATAGTCCACGGAAATACAGTTCCAAGGAACTGTATTTTGCCCTAGCCTTTAGACATATGTCTGTTGTGTGACTACACAATTAGGGAAAAATGTTTAAAAGGTTAAACTGTTCCTATGGGGAAAGCTGAAAGACTCCGTGTGAACCCTCTGTTGTCGAGTTCTACAGATCAGAAAGTGTTTTTAGTAGAGTCCATCTTGGAAGCAAAGAACTCTTAACCGTACAAAGAACCTTTGAGAAACTGTTTTTTCTTGGTATATTTATTCCTTACTCTTATTTTGTTATCTTAAAAAAAAAAAAAAATCTGTGTTGAACTGCTCTGAGCCTGAATGAAATGCACAGTGGTTCAATATACCAGAGTGGAACAATATTACAAAGAATGTCACGAGGGACGGACACACAGAACCCTCGTATTAGAAACTGGCCCAAGTGAACTGAACAGTAAGCTCTTATTAGGAGTTTTGCTCGTGGTTATTGTTGCTCTGTTGATCAAGAGGCCGAAATCTGCAGCAGATGGCGATGGCAGCAGCTCCTTTATCTTCTCTAAACATCTGGATCACGCAGGTATTTCCTCGTATGTATGCCCCATGAGTGACGGAACCATGCGACGCAGCATTACACCCTGTAAGTGTCCAGGAGTCCTCGCATGACACCTCCACCTAGGAGAGATTGGCACAGGTGAAGAGATATGGGTCACTGAAAAATTAGGATAGGTTCACTACTGTTTAAGAAAAAGAAAAACTAAACACCAAAAGCTATTTTAGATGTTTCATTTGCACTATATGGCCAAAAGTTTGTGGACATCTGACCTCCACACCCATATGTGCTTGTTGTACCTCCCATTACAGATTTAGTCCCCCTTTGCTGTTATAATAACCTCCACTCTTCTGGGAAGGCTTTCCATTCGATTGTGGAGCGTGGCTGTGGGGATTTGTGTTCATTCAGCCACAAATTTCAGCTACTTTGTCATCTCTGTCCAGTGAGACATGCCTGGAACAGAGCTAGTTATTGCCAACAAAGGGCATCCTTATGAGATGCCCCTGATTTCCATGAAAAATTGTAGGGAAGTGTTAACAACACCAGGCCAACATTGTCCAGTGCTTTTAACATTTCTGGCTGAATTCCATTCACTTCTGCAGCCTCGTGGTTTCAGACTACCAGAGTAACTTGAGTCACAATCAACTATATCCGCAGTAAAGCTATTGCTTATGTAGTCACTTTTGCTGCAGCCCAGCTCTCCAATACCTCTCTGTGAGCTCACAGTGAGGTCCCCTGATTCAATTCTCAGAAGCTGGTCTTCAACTTGCTGGCTTCTCTCATGACTGGTGTCCACCAATAGAGGCACCGACAGCCTTCTGGCCACTGCTTCAAGAAGGCTGTCGGTGCCTCTATTGGTGGACACCAATAGAACATGGTCCTTTCAAATGTAATGTCCCTCACGTTGCTATACTGACTCAGTCACGCAGGTTTCTGTTTTAAAACAGCAGGAGGATCCGGCCATTTCTATCCATAGAGACCACCCAGGTGCTTGTTCAGTCCCTTGTCATGTCGATACTGGACTACTGCAAGTCGCTTCTGGTAGATCTGCCCCCACACCCTACGAACCTTGCAGCTGATCAAGACTTGTTTTCAACCTCTCCAAGTTCTCCCACACCACCCAACTGCTGTGCTCCCTCCACTGGTTTCCTATAGCTGCTCCCATCAGATTTAAAACACTGATGCCTGCCTACACAGCCAAAAAGGCTCTTTTGACCACCACAACAAAGACAAAAAAAAAACCGTGAGATTCCCAGGTAAACCATGAGACTTGGCAGGTATGATCCCCACAATGGTCTGGGGTCTACCTCCCATGGGAACTCTTGAATAGAAGAAAGACCACTCCCTGTTGAGTTTGGTACCGGAGTCTATACTATGTGGCTATAAGGTCGACCAATCCATCTCTCATGTTATACCCCTTCTCTGCCAATGAAGTGAAACACTTTATTTCATACTACAGAGCATTATCTATTATCTATCTGCTATCTATCTGTATGAAATTGAATAGTATTACCATTGTATTAATAACAAAATTTATCTCGACAAAATCATGGATTTTATATTCTGGATACACTGATTCCAAATTTTTGAAAGGAAGTGAATTTACATAAAAGCATTCACACAAAAGCTATGTTTATGCTGTGTCTATCTTTTCGCAACACGAGTGCATCTGGTTTAAATTCACCTGTTTTGTAAATTCAGATTGGTTGTGTTCAATCAGATGGCATTCCAGATTCGGATCATGGCAACAGGAGGCATGTGATGTCCCACCTTCTCCGGCAGGACATGCTTTACGGTTGCTATGGAGAGGCCTTGAGGGCTGTGCAACATCTTGGGACCTAATGTAGTGCGAGCTGCATCCTGGAGAGAGAAACAGTATTTTCGCAGAACACAAATACAAAAGCACAGAAAGATGCAGACAGCCCAGGATTCAGGTGTAGATAGCATGACTTGTCAAACAAAATTTAAAAAATTTCAAATTAAAAAATGCAAGTTCCTGATAGTTGAAATAAAATACAGGTTTCATTTCTTTTGTCTGTGGATATATTAGAGGTGAGAGTGATATAGCATATTACAATACATCACAACTCATACCTGTAAGCTGATACTCTTGGCTAGGGCACTCTGCATCCACGCCCACATGGAGACTGGCACTGGCGTGGCACTTCACTCTGCTGCCCATGCAGCAGCGAGCTATGGCATACACGCCCTGTCCTCCTATGCCGTGATGGGCCTCACACACCTTCTGCCCATCCCGTATCTGATGATACAATAAAAACAGTGAGGCAGTTACTCTATGCAGATGTCTTAAAGGCAACACAGGTTGTCTGCAAATCCTTTTTTGCTGTCTTGCACCTTTTGTAATAGTTGTGTACGAGTCCCTCAGTTGTCCTCAGTGTGAAAAGATGGATCTCAACATCATATAGTCACTGTTGGAAAGGGGTCAAATATGCAGAAGATGCTGGAAAAGCAAAGACTATGCAGGACCTGGAGGATTTTTCTGAAGAACAGAGGGCAGTTTAACTGCTCAGGACAAACAAGGGACTCATGAACAACCATCACAAAACATAAAAACAGTCGTTGATCATCCAGGTAACAACACACAGTATTAATAATCAAGTGTGTGTAAACTTGTGTGTAAACTTCAGTTAATTTTGTGTCTTGTGGACTATATGCAGACATCTGTTATGTGAAATAGTTTATTCAGGGCAGAACTAAATAAAAAACTAAGTGCAATTTTTATGATCCCTCTTTTTTTTTTTTCTTTTTTTTTTTTAATCATTAACATGTTGCAGATTCTGCAAGGCGTATGTTAATGTATGAGCACGACTGTATAGTGTGCCTTTAATAATGACAAAACGTTCATATACACACTGCAAAACACTGTGTTGTTTTGCTAAATAACCGAATAGATTTATTTGTGTTTCACTGTTAGTGTATGAGGGAGAAGCACACATTTAATGTTAGCGTTCCACAGTTGAAAAGATGTTATTTCCCTCTGTAATGAAATCATTTACTTCATTCAAAGAGTGTTTACCACTCCTTTGAAATCTTTGATCATGTAAGTTTCAAGTGCTCTGTTATGGGCGTTGTCTGATGCCATGAATTTGAGATTTTCCTATACCCCATTCTTTTATCATGCTGATGCTGCTAAAACTCCCTGTATCACAGTAAGATCCATTAGAATACTAGACTGTATACTTTTGTATATTCTGCTGATCTACTGTGGTTTAGCGAATGTGGTTGTCATCTGCTGGGTGTACAAAAGCATTTTGTAAGTGTTCACCCTACTGTCTGGAAATTGCGTGAGCAGAATTGGCCGTGCTCTCTGGGTGGGAGGGATGACATTCTCACTCTTCCCTGTTGATCATAGTGACACTAGCCAATCACAGGCACTTGCGGGCTCATGTATACGGAAGAGGGCAGATAGCCCGTTCCTCAGTGTCTTGCAGCATGAGAAGCAAAAAAAAATGTGCTTTATGTGATCCAAACGGGGGGAAGGAAATTATATATTGGTGATAGTGATTTCAGAAGACCTCTATTCTCTCTCCAGCATGCACTCCATTTGGTGAGTAGCTGGAACAGCTGAACATCTCTTCACCACGGCGACAGTGAGCCAGTGCTGTGTCAAAGCTTCCAACCCCTGACCTCTTAGACCAAACAGAGCGACACAGAAGTGTCTCGCCTGGGAAAACACAAATACACACATTCAGGCCTTAATACATATGGGGCAACACTTTACTTAAGACTTTACAGGAGACTACATAGCAACTGAGATAAATCTGCTTAAGCATGTATTATTTTATATATAATATAAAAATAGTTAAATTGTCAAATCAAACTGGTCGGTTTATAGGGCTTTATTAAAGCTGACACTTGTTAGGATAGTCATATAAATGTTTATGTAGGTTTATGCCGGCTGTACATGTCAAATAACCTTTATATGCTTAAAAGGTTACCAAATAAGGTCTGACCAAGAATTGTGGCCAACCATCATATGATTAGAAAGAAGGAAAGACAGACCATCCCTGAACTCTGACCTTTAGCAGCAGAAGTAGGCAGAGCAGCCACCATGTCAGGGGTAGTGAGGTAGTGTTCAGGAGGCAGCGAGTCTGGATTTATCACACGCTGGACTGAGTGGTAGCGGAGCAGCTGCAGCACTTCAGCAGGACTGGCACTGGGGTGAGCATTGAGAAGCACTGCAGCTATGCCTAATGACACACACACACACACGATAGCAGGTAATCAAAACCACAGTCTGATGAAACTTGAGTGTGTGTATGTGTGTGTGTGTGCATGTTTCTAACCAGCAACGTGAGCAGCTGCCTGTGAAGTTCCACTCTTAGTGGTGAAGCAGGTTGGGCAGTCACTGGAGGCGCTGACGATGTCATCACCAGGGGCAAACACATCCACGCAGTGGCCCAGGTTGGTGCCTGTGGTTCCTGAACTAACCGGCTGGTCAGCAGCATTGGTAGCTCCTACTGTGATCACCTGCACATGGTCAGTATAATAATAGCATCATCATTATCAAATCTAGGCCACAGCAGGAATGTAGCAGCCTCATAGCTCCACATTACCCAGATCAAATCAAGAGCTCAGGTTACTGTCTGTGTTTAGATTCTGTGCATGTCCTCCCCATGTTTGTGTAGGTTTCATTTGAGTTCACCGTTTTCCTCCCATCTCCCAAAAGAAATGCCAGTAGGTGGATTGGCATAGTGCAGTTTTAAGTCTGATTCATGTGAACAATTTTGAACCTGATACTATGTACCCCAGTGGTCACCAACCCTCTTCCTTGAGATCTACCTTCCTGCAGGTTTCATCTCCAACCAAAATCTAACACACCTGTTTTAGCTGATCAAGAACTTCTTAAGGCAATGATTAGATGGTCAGGTGGACACAATTATGGTTGGAGCTAAAGTTTTCAGGAAGGTAGATCTCCAGGAACAGGGTTGGTGACCACTGATCCCTGCTGGAAAAAAAACAACAAACCCTCATAGAACTTGAAATGGTTCTAATAGGTAATTGGTAATGGTAATGATGGGAATTGTATTCGTTTTAACTGAAACTGTAACGGTCCCTGTGGCTCTCTACTGGTAATTTGTTGCCTTCTGTTGGTGGCATGTTATGTCTAGTGGATACCATTAAGGACCAATAATGATAATGGTAATGGTTTTAATGGTTATCTGATGGTGTGTAATGGTATCTGTACTGGAAACCATTAGGATTTCTGTGATGGTTTCTATTGTTTTTTTCAGCAGGGATGTACAAGGTACAAGGTGAAATAAATGATTTGGCTACTGACTGTGACAAAGCCTGGCAAGCAACATGTGAATGCATGTACTGTACAGCAGTTTTGAAAATCTCTTCATCCTCAGAACCCTCATTGTAATCCCATTTCATTTAAGCAGAACATAGTGGGCAAAGGTGGAAAACCATTAACTACTTGGAATCACACAATTGTATAGGATGTCTTTGTATGCTATAGCAATACAATTTTTCCTTCACTAGAACTAAGAGGCCCAAACCTCTTCCAGCATGAGAATGCCCCTGTGCACAAAGTGAGCTCCATGAAGACATGGTTTGCAAAGCTTGGTGTGAAACTTGAGTGGCCTGCATAGAACCCTGACCTCAACCCTACTGAACACATTTGAGATGAACTGGAACACCGACTGCACCCCAGACCTCCTCACCTGACATCAGTGCCTGACCTCACTAACGCTCTTGTGTCTGAATGAACACAAATCCCCAAAGCCACTCTCCAAATTCTAGTGGCCTTCCCAGAAGGGTGAAGGTTATTATAACAGCAAAGGGGGAATAAATCTAGAATGGGATGTTCAACAAGCACATATGGGTGTACTGGTCAGGTGTCCACATACTTTTGGCCAAATAGTGTATGAATCTGTGTCCCTCTATGAGTGTGATGAGTGTAATACCTCTGGTTCTGAGGCTGGTGAGTACATGCAGGCATCATCCTGGTAATTCCCTGCAGCAGCTATCAGAACTGCACCAGAACGTACCATTTCTCGACAGGCAGTGTTGAGAGTGTGACTGAACCTCCCCACAAACGGTAGTAGTATGATCACAGGACTGACGGGCTGGGCCTGCAGAGATGCACGGGTGTACTCCAGACCTGTAGAAAAAATGGCAGCATACTTGCCTTGTGAAGTTTTTAAAATAGCAAGAAAATATGCACAATGCATATAAAGTAGAGGCCATTTTTAAAAATCTCTAATTATTTTCTATGTTCTACTGTGTAAACAGATAACTTTGAGTGCTGTTTTTTTACCTGCCAGTGCTCCAGACACAGTGCCTCTGCCCTGACAGTTGAGCACCCGCACAGTGTTCACACTAACGCCACGTGCCACACCAGAGTCTCGCCCACTCAACACTCCAGCTATGTGTGTTCCATGACTGTCACATTGACTGGCCTGCCACAGATGCAAAAACAATAGATGGATATCCAGATGCTACTTTTTTAATTTTGCACTTAGCAATCTCTCTTGTATGAGTCTATTACGATTCTTACTGCAGGTATTTATTTTACAGCATCAGTAATACTACATAGTGCTAAATGAATTCAATAATGAGCTTGAACCTGAGCTCAGGTTACTGTCTGGGTTGGAGGTTTGCATGTTCTCACCTGTGTCTGCATTTTTTAATTGGAACATGTGTCTGACAGGTGTTTCTTGTTGCCCAAGTGCACCCTGTTAGATTGATTGTTTAAACAATTAATAGCTCTGAATGTCTACTCTTGGTTTGAGCCCTGGGTTTCACCTGTAAGCACTTAATTTGTTGTTCAAATGGATAAACCAACATGAAGACCAGAGAGCTGTCTATGGGAGAAAAGCAAGCCATTTTGAAGCTGAGAAAAGAAGGAAAATCAATCAGAGCCATTGCACAAGCAATTTGGAATGTCCTGAAAAGGAAAGAAACCACTAGTGTACTAACAGCAGACATCAAACAGGTCAGCCAAGGAAAACAACAGCATTTGGTGACAGAAACAGCTGTAAAGAAAAACCCAAACATAACAGTCAGTGACATCCCCAACTACCTCCACAGGGCGAGGTGAAGGTATCACAATCCACTGTTCAAAGAAGACTTCAAGGACAGAAATAAAGATGCCATACCGCAAGATGCAAACCACTCATCAGCAGTATGAATCGGAAGACTAGATTGGAATTCACAATGAGATGAGCCACAAACGTTCTGGAACCAAGATTAACCTCTACCACAGTGATGGAAAGATGGAAAGGCCAAAGTGTGGAGAAAGAAAGGATCTGCTCATGATCAAAAACATGCAAACTCATCAGTCAAGCATGGTGGAGGTAGGGTCATGGCTTGGGCTTGGATGGATGTAACTCATGATGGTAGCAGCAGAATGAATTCAGAAGTCTACAGAAACATTCTGTCTTCCCATTTACAGAGAAATGCATCCAATCTAATTGGGAGGAACTTCGTCATGCATCAAGACAATGACCCAAAACACACTGCCAATACAACTAAGGACTTTGTCAGGGAAAAAAAGTGGAAGTGGTTTTAGACTGGCCATGTCAATCACCAGACCTTAACCTACCTGAGCATATACAGGTGCATCTCAATAAATTAGAATGTCGTGGAAAAGTTCATTTATTTCAGTAATTCAACTCAAATTGTGAAACTCGTGTATTAAATAAATTCAATGCACACAGACTGAAGTAGTTTAAGTCTTTGGTTCTTTTAATTGTGATGATTTTGGCTCACATTTAACAAAAACCCACCAATTCACTATCTCAACAAATTAGAATACTTCATAAGACCAATAAAAAAAAAACATTTTTAGTGAATTGTTGGCCTTCTGGAAAGTATGTTCATTTACTGTACATGTACTCAATACTTGGTAGGGGCTCCTTTTGCTTAATTACTGCCTCAATTTGGCGTGGCATGGAGGTGATCAGTTTGTGGCACTGCTGAGGTGGTATGGAAGCCCAGGTTTCTTTGACAGTGGCCTTCAGCTCATCTGCATTTTTTTGGTCTCTTGTTTCTCATTTTCCTCTTGACAATACCCCATAGATTCTCTATGGGGTTCAGGTGTGGTGAGTTTGCTGGCCAGTCAAGCACACCAACACCATGGTCATTTAACCAACTTTTGGTGCTTTTGGCAGTGTGGGCAGGTGCCAAATCCTGCTGGAAAATGAAATCAGCATCTTCAAAAAGCTGGTCAGCAGAAGGAAGCATGAAGTGCTCCAAAATTTCTTGGTAAACGGGTGCAGTGACTTTGGTTTTCAAAAAACACAATGGACCAACACCAGCAGATGACATGGCACCCCAAATCATCACAGACTGTGGAAACTTAACACTGGACTTCAAGCAACTTGGGCTATGAGCTTCTCCACCCTTCCTCCAGACTCTAGGACCTTGGTTTCCAAATGAAATACAAAACTTGCTCTCATCTGAAAAGAGGACTTTGGACCACTGGGCAACAGTCCAGTTCTTCTTCTCCTTAGCCCAGGTAAGACGCCTCTGACGTTGTCTGTGGTTCAGGAGTGGCTTAACAAGAGGAATCTGACAACTGTAGCCAAATTCCTTGACACGTCTGTGTGTGGTGGCTCTTGATGCCTTGACCCCAGCCTCAGTCCATTCCTTGTGAAGTTCACTCAAATTCTTGAATCGATTTTGCTTGACAATCCTCATAAGGCTGCGGTTCTCTCGGTTGGTTGTGCATCTTTTTCTTCCACACTTTTTCTTTCCACTCAACTTTCTGTTAACATGCTTGGATACAGCACTCTGTGAACAGCCAGCTTCTTTGGCAATGAATGTTTGTGGCTTACCTAGTGAACCAAACTGAGAGACCATTTTGAAGGCTCAGGAAACCTTTGCAGGTGTTTTGAGTTGATTAGCTGATTGGCATGTCACCATATTCTAATTTGTTGAGATAGTGAATTGATGGGTTTTTATTAAATGTGAGCCAAAATCATCACAATTAAAAGAACCAAAGACTTAAACTACTTCAGTCTGTGTGCATTGAATTTATTTAATACACGAGTTTCACAATTTGAGTTGAATTACTGAAATAAATGAACTTTTCCACGACATTCTAATTTATTGGGATGCACCTGTATTTCAGCTCCTGAAGAGGAAACTGAAGGGAGAAACCTCCCAAAATAAACAACAACTGAAAGACGCTGTGGTACAACCCTGGAAAAGCATCACAAAAGAAGAATGCAGCAGTTTTGTGATGTCAGTGGGTTTCCAGCTTGATGCAGTTATTTGAAGCAAGGGATATGCAGCCAAATATTAAGTTACTTTAAGACTGTCTGTTCTTATACTTTTGCTCACCTAAAAATTGGGTGGTCTGCAACAAAAGGTGTCAAGTTCTGTGTTGTTTAACACATCTAGATGTAAATATCAGGTAATGAAAGCTGAAATTCTGATCTCAAAATATTCATCCTGATCTCAAACCAAAATGCCTTCATTTTATAGCATAAACAAAATAATTGGCCTTGCTGTTACAATACTTTTGGAGGGGACTGTATAAGGAATAAAACATGTCTGGGAGTTAATGGAAAATAATCAACAACAAGGTGGTGTGATGTTGCCCAACACAAAGTGTAGTTAATCTTAAAGTTACAGCTTTACTTTTTACTATTACAAAGCATGGACACTGTAGACTCCTTCCAACAATGGTAAATAAATGTCTCCTCACAGAAAACCTGACCATATCATCGATTACACAATTTTTAAAAATCTCTTTGTGAATGTGGAGGGTCTGTCCATAGTGTATTAGAACAAGTGCATTAATATAGACCTAATATTTGCCTTGCAGCTGGCACTATTGTCAGAGACTGTTATAGGAAATTAATCAACATCATGTGACCAATCAGATTTGAGAATTCAACAGCACTGTGGGATCATCATCAATATAAAGTGACAGCTGTGTCCATCCACAGTAAAGCTTCCTTAGGTCTCTGACCTGCCTGTGAACTCGGACTCCATCCTCCTCAGGCACGCTGTTGAAGTCTGTCACCATTACTTTTCCGTCGATTTCACGATGATTCGTCTGAACACTGGTGTCCAGGAGGAAGACAGTCACTTGTGCTCCATCATCTACATGTATACACATGGAATTCTCATTAAACATACGCATTTCTCATTTCACATCTCATACACATTGTCATTCTCACTTCCTTTCAGAATTTCAAAAATCCTTCACCTGAATAAAGGCATGACATACTGCAAACAGCCTATGGTGTGTATGTATGTACATGTGTCATGTGTAAGTGCACTCACTGGGTGGTGTGTATTTTCCAGTCTCATGCTTCGTTTGAATGATGCGCTCCAAGTTCCATGGGATGCCCTGGGCAAAAATGGACGAGTCCTCTTCAATGTACGCAACATGAGGCAGCTTCAGAGCCTGTGAGCGGCACACAGAGTGAAATGAGAAGAGACAGGCAAGCGGGCTGTGTGCTGCACTCTGCCTTACACTGGAGCTCAGACTGGTAAAGGAATAGTTTGAGGGAATATCATATTTTAAAACATTTTTAATTTACCTCAGCTTGGGGTACACTCAACATATGGAAGATACACATATATATATAGCTGTATATATATATATATATATATATATATATATATATATATATATATATATATATAAGCAACATAACTACAAAATGCAATTTGAGGTAAAATTTCGGGTTTGCTGGGTTTGTAACAATTTGGCCGTGCAGTTTGTGTGATGCCAGTCAGTGGTTATAATTTTCCACATATTTCTGTGTTCAGACATTACACTGCATTGCATAAGTATTCACCACCACCCCAACACATTTAGTGGTGCTACAACTTGGAACTCAAATGGTCTTTGTGATTATTTGTCATGAATCTTTACACAGTCAACAATAATACTGAAGTGAGAGTGAAAATAAATAAATAAATAAATATTTGTCAACGCGTGTGTTTACCCACATTGGTGAAAACCCTCTCAATTAGATCTGATGCAACCAGTTACCATCAAAAGTCATATAATTATGTGACTTACAATTCTATAATTACAGGTTGAATGGAGTCAACCTGTGAGCAATAAAGTGTCATGTGATCGCAATATAAATACACCTGTTCCTGGAAGACCCCAGGAATTTGTTACAGAGCACACCTAAACAAACAGTATGATGAAGACCAAGGACATTTCAAAATAAGCCTAGGACAATGTTCTTTAACTTTGAACATCATACAGAGCACCATTAAATCCTATATTAAAACATGGAGAGAAAAAATATGGCAGAACCCCAATTCTGCCTAGAGGAGGCTGTCTACCAAATGTCAGTGATCAGGTACGTAGGGCATTAGACAATATATTAGCTGATACATCTGAGATACAGTGCCCTCCACTAATATTGGCACCCTTGGTAAATTATTATTTTTTTTAATTGTCTTTATTGTTTAACCTTTTGATCTTTTGTTAAAAACAATTCACAAAAATACTCTGCTCTCATGGATATCAAACAATTGCAAACAAAATGCTTTCTTAAATATAGGTGTGCAACAATTATTGGCACCCTTTTAGTCAATACTTTGTGCTACCTCCCTTTGCCAAGATAACAGCTCTGAGTCTTCTCCTATAAAGCCTGATGAGGTTGGAGAATACATGGCAAGTGATCTGAGACCATTCCTCCATACAGAATCTCTCCAGATCCTTCAAATTTCGAGGTCCACACTGGTGGACTCTCCACTTCAGTTCACCCCACAGGTTTTGTATGGGTTTCAAGTCAGGGGACTGGGATGGCCATGGCAGGACCTTGATTTTTTGTCCAGTAAACCATTTTTGTTTTGATTTTGATGTATGTTTTGGATCATTGTCCTGCTGGAAGATCCAACCATGGCCCATTTTAAGCTTTCTGGCACAGGAGATCTTTTGACAGTGCCTTGGCACCCATAGTTGATTGTTTGCTTCAGTTGCACTACAAAATGCTCCAGGAAAGCTCTTTTCATGCTGAGCTAATCAAAATGACCACAGCTAATCACAGTTGAAAGTCAAATGGCTTTGTGCACCATTGAGAAGGTGATTAGTTACACCTTATTGAGTTTACAAGTCAATTTTAGGACGGGGGTGATCCTTTTTCCAACTCAGTGATTCAGGTTTTTTATTTTTTATTTTTTTCTGACATGTTGGTGTTATATCTTTCACTTGGATGTTATAAGTTGCACTGAATAAATACAGCTGGATAAAAGAAAAACTGTGTCCATCTTCATTTCAGGCTGAAAAGAAACAACATGTGATTATTTTAAAGGGGGGTGATTCTTTTAAATACCCACTGTATTCTATATATCAGGCTCAGATCTCAGGATCTATTCTCTTATCAAGACGGCTTTAAAATATTATAGCAAAATGTAAAAATATAAAAAAGTTTAATACTGCTTCAGTTTTATATGGCACTCCGTGCCATCTTTGATACTGTGAATGTGAAGTTCTATTCAGATACTGTGACATACCAAAAGTGTGTCACAGTTTTGTTTTTCCCCCACAAATTTGAATACACTTTTCAGAGAAGATATACCATTCTAAAATCCTCACATAAAGAAGGGGTGTAGCACCTGTAATTTTTTTTCAAGATTTTTATTTTCATGTATCCCATAACTATAACACACACACACACACACACACACACACACACACACACACACACACACACACACACACAATTCATTCACTTTCACATGTAATCAAATATTATTAATGTTTCACATGTTTTTATTTGGATTCACTTGTGCAGTTTCAGGGCCAAAGTCAACTTCTAAGTCAGTACTATTAACTGCTATGGAATCCTGAGTAATTACTCGGTAAGTAATAATAAAATTATGAAATAAGCAATAATTACAGAGTAGTAAGAAATAGTTTCCAAGAAAAAAACAAGGGCTGTTGGATTCAGGTGAGGGGAAGGGAGGAACTAGAGACACATTTTGAGGCAGTATCTAACATTATGACTTAATGTATCTTTGTACCCATAACTAAAAAATATACATTTTGGAATACAACAAAAGCCTGAATCACCTTTATACAACACAGTGCATTTATAATTAACCAGGGTGCCAGATCATGACTCACAAGTTGATATATAGTCTTAATTATATTTTACGAAAACGAATTGTGCTGATCATTATGATTGCATTTAGATGTAATTTTGCCACCGTTTGAAATTAATTATAGTCAGTTGGGAAGACTTTAACCCTTGGACTTGACCAGGCAATCCAATCAGGCAACCCTAATTTCTACATAACTACAAGTTGATTATAGTCACCTAGGAGATACATAAGACTTATTGCTTAGTTCTCTGTAATTATTGCTTAGTTCATAATGAACTACCAAACCATTACTTCCTTATTACTTACTGAGTAATTACCCAGTATTTATTAGTAGTTAATTTTACTAACTTAGATGTTAACAGAGAATTACATTACAGCAGAGTTTGTTCCTGCTTAGTCACTGCATTGTTACCTATGAGTTAGTGAACAGTATTATAAGTTTCACCATCAAAGGTTCTAACCTTCATTTTAACCATGATAGGAACAATACTAGTTTGTACAGGACAGAAGGACAATCAAACCAACAACATAAGGGATGGCTAATTTACCATGGGCAGGACTTCACTGCTCATTTTAATCAGGAATCCACAGAAGGCTCCAGTGTAAGTGTGCGCGATGTGGATGGTGTGTCCGCTCCTGGCAGCCTGTGCACGCAGAGTGCTCACTGTCCGCTGCACGTGACTGTCGCATGCTCCCTCCCGCATCACCACAAGGTACTGCTCTGGTATGCGCCATGCACTCTGTGCACCAAACAACACACACACAATTACGCACAAATTTCACCCGAGCTGGAAAACTTCATAGAACAAAACGCTAATGAATTTTCATCTACAGGGTTTAATTCACTGTCGCCCTGTTGGTTTCACCCTTACAGTAGTTATCTAAGTCATTAATAATGTGTTAATAATAATGTTCTAATTCAACACAGGAAACTTTGCTGTGTTGATAATACATCATCTTTGAAGAAATGTCCAAAACATCGATCAGCAAAAGTGCTTAAGCACATAATATGCTCACTGAAATGTGCCATGTGGCTTCAACATAACGCATGACGGTGTTCTTTTCCTAAAGGGGTCCTTTTTGATAACATCTCTTAATATTACTAGTGATAAAATGTCCCCCCAGGTACTCCACTGAGTGGTAGCAATTTAATCAGGAGAATGCACAAGAGCATTAATGAGGTCAGGCACTGATGTCAGGCGAGGAGGCCTGGTGCGCACCAAGTAAGATGACATTCCAGTTCATCCCAAAGGTGTTTAGTCGGGTTGAGGTCAGGGCTCCGTGCAGGACACTCGAGTTTTTCCATTGCATTGTTGGCAAACCTTGTCTTCATGGATATCGCTTTGTTAACAGGGACATCATCATGCTGGAACAGGTTTGGGCCTCTTTGTTCCAGTGATGGGAAATTGCAATGATACAGCATGCAAAGACATTCAATGCAATTGTGTGCTTCCGAATTTGCAGCAACAGTTTGGGGAAGGAAAATACATATGGGTGTGACAGTCAGGTGTTCCCAAACTTTTGGCCATATAGTGTATAAGGGGGTATGACCAGCATCAAACAGGACGTTGACGCCAAAAATCATGGCGTAGGAAAAATGTCATGCTTCAGTTATTTATTTATTTTTTTTTTTTTTAACACAAGGTCCTAAAATTGTCATACATTAGACTTATAGGCAGTATGATATACAGTATGCATATATGTATACGATGTGCTACTATAACAAAATAAGCATATGGTTAGGTCAAATCATGTACATATTTTTTAAAATAATTTAATCATTTTCAAGAGTTTCCAAATGACTAAACATTGCAGACTGGAAAATATAGAATGCTACTTAAAGCCTACTGCTTATGCAGAACTTTTTTTCCTTAGTTTACTGTGTTTGTATAATTTTAGAGATTGATGTTTGTATATATTTTTCAAATATTATGTTATGATACTATTGAAAGAATACAATAGATAAAGTGCTACAAGTGATTTACATTTCAGTGCTGTTTTTACTGGGCTTTTTACTTAATATGTTCATACAAATGTTATAAAAGATTGGTTATGAATTTGTTGTTATAACTCTGTTATTGTTGGTATTACACAATACCATATTATGTTACTCAGGCCAACATCTTGTGTACTCAATTTTACTTGTGTACTGTGTTCATTTAATATGAGTATGTTGATGACGCATATGGAGAAGTTTTTTTTCCTTTTCATTTATTGATGCCATGATGAATAAGTATGCTACAAATAAATAACGCTTTCACACGTCACTGAGGATGACACTACATGTCTCAAATGTCATTAACATGGTTTTCAGTCAACCTTGACAAGCCATGCTTCTTTAGAATATGATATTAATATTTTTTCGTCATATGTATATAGCCAACACCAGAAGGATCTCAGAAATATATCCTTTGTTAGGATGTTTCTTTCAGTAATGCCAAGAAAGTTGAGTCAATATGGAAATTCAAAACTGTCCCATATCCACCCTGAAATTAATTCCTGGCTACTCCACTGCTGCCACTGACTGTGAAGATAAAGTGCAATTGTCCTATCCAGCAGGCTGATGCAATGATATTCATGATTTCAAGTCACAATATAAGCAAGAAATATCCTCAGTTCACACCAATAGAAGTGTTTCAAAACTTTGTTTAAACATCGATTAACTGAGCTCCAAAATTCTTGTTAAAATCTTGAAAGGTTCTTTAGGTTTAAGGTTTGAATTATTATTATTTTTATTTTTTTTAAACTCCTTGAGCCTGCTCCCATTTCCACCCATGTACTCAAAGCTCTGCCCTCAAACCTTATAGTGGTTCAATTAGAGAGCATTCTAACTAGATTTACCATTAGCAAGCACTTTGGAGCAAACTCGAACATTCAACTGCTCAAAAGCCAAGTTACAACTCTATAAACATGCAACTTGTCCACATAATGATTTAAAAGGAAAACACATTCCGGACCGGAAGACAGATTTCCAAACTGGTGGAGTTTTTTTTTTTGTTTGTTTGTTTGTTTTTTTTGCTTTTTTGTTTTTCAGCTACAATGCACTTGTCCTGGGATCATTTCCACATAATTTCGCACGTTATTTGTTCTAGCAAGAAATGCAAAACATTGCCTATTGCACCTTTAACTGCGCAGTTACGATGCAGAGCAGGTTGCAGTCTCACCTTTGTGCACCTGAGGAACTCGGCCACGCGCTCAGTTTGAGGCTCGTGATGATCGATCGGAGGTGCGTTCACCTGTGTATCTTCAGGGTTGTCACAAGCTGCCAGCGCCGCCAGACACAGCACGAGGACGAGACTCATTTTCCGAAAAGTTTTTCGTCTGCCTGGATGCTATAATTCCGCAAAAGTGTTTAAGCGCATTAATATTTTCACGTGATGCTGCCACAGTGTTTAGTTTTGATCAGATATTGTTCAGATCCTGCAATAACGCGCACCTTGCAGGTTACTTACAGGCTACAGTCTAACGCATGCACCTGCTATTGGTGGAGGTGGGTTTTTTTTGTTTTGTTTTTGTTTTTTATTTAATGCTGCAGGTCTTTGATAAAGTCAGTGACTTAAGGCGGGGCCTGATGACGTATGAAGTGCTCACGCCACCGCCTTCAGATCGAACGATCGCTCCTTACGTAAGGACTTTTAGGAAACGGAGTCAGGTTTCATTGAGATTCTGGAAGCTGAAATGAAATCAGCTTTTCATATGACCTAAGTATACTCATCACTGACATTCTGCATCACCTGTGTTTTTACTGTGAGCTGATATTTGTGACATAGGTGTGAAGTATTTGTTTGGAATATTAGGCTATAATATAGAATAAAATATTAATGTTTCTCACGCTAATTGCCTTGTTTTGTTCAATAAGCATGACGCCAGAACCACTAAGTATCATAATCATGTTCTAATGGTGAGACGTGAAGCCTTTTTGAAATCACACTTTTGCCCCGTTACATTTTTTATTTTTTTTAACCGGCCACTTTATTAGGAACATTCATGCAGTTATCCAGATAACAGCAGCACAACGCATAACATCATGCAGATACAGAGCAAAGACCTCAGTTAATGTTCACATCAGAACGAGGGAAAATGTGTTCTTAATGACTTTAATGGCCTTGGCATGGTTGGTGGTGCCAGACGGGCTTGTCTGAGTGTTTCAGAAACCAGCCTACAGAAAAGCATGTCAGAATGCACAACACATTCAATCTTGAGGCTGATGGGCTACAACAGCAGTTTCGCAGAAGCCTGTTGTGTAGTTTTGGGGCGCATGTGCCAACTGTAAACTGGAGTGGAACCCAATGTGGTCTCCTGCTGTTGTAGCCCATCCGCCTCAACGCTCAATGCGTTGTAAATTCAGAGATGCTTTTCTGCCCACCACGGTTGTAAAGAGTGGTTGGTTGAGTTATCATAGCCTTCCTGTCAGCTCAAACCAGTCTGGCCATTGTCCTCTGACCTCTCTCATCATGGATGCTGTGTGTGTGTGTGTGTGTGTGTGTGTGTGTGTGTGTGTGTGTGTGTGTGTGTGTGTGTGTGTGTGTGTGTGTGTGTGTTTCACACCATTATGTGTAAACTCTAGCGACTGTTATGTGTGGAAAAAACCAGGAAGTCAGCAGTTTCTGAGATAATCAAACCCTAGCCCATTTGGCACCAACAGCCAAGTCACTGAGATCACATTTTCCCCCATTCTGATGTTTGATGTGAACATTAACTAACGCTCTGTAGCATTTAATTTATTTTGCTGCTTCTACTGATTGGATAAATGCATGAATGAGCGGGTTTGCAGGGCTACAGGTGCTCCTATTAACTGCTGTTTGGAGAATAGGTCACCTGCCCAATAATATACAGTGGACAGCAGTGCTTTGTTCAGAATCTTATACTGATGAACAGCTGGTGGACAAATTGTACACACTGTACATGGAAATGATAGTTTTTCATTATCCACATACTAGGTATGTGTGTCAGATAAAATAGTGAGTAAGTGTGTTAAGTATTTAAAGCCCTATCACTGCTGAACTAATACACTGACGCCTGTCAACCACAATTTCTTTCCCCATGCATGATGGTTATTGCTAATGTCTAAAAGACTAACATGTGAGAAGATTGTGTTATAATTGTAAATAATTGTTTTAGGACAATAAATAAAAAGGTGCTCTTAAATGAATTCAGTCAGTGCAACTGGAAACAAATAACAACTTCAAGTCTAAGTTAAGGCACCATCCCTTACATAGAGGTCTGAATGCACGATCTGAGTCAGTACAGGTTCAGAGATTATTCTATAAACTTGCTAGAACTGAACATATTTGATTTTTATTATTCTGGGAATAATCCAGGCTAGCTGGACCCGTTTGAACTGAAATGATCTCTAACAATACATGATCAGAGGAACGGACATTCCATAAGTAAATGTTTTCTTTTGCCTAGTAGCAATATGGCAATGCTGAAGAATATGAATTGTTATATACACTGTTATGAAAAGAGGTTAAATCTAGAACTCCTACCAGTACTTCAGGTTTTTTCTCTGGGGGAGTCATTTAAGGTTCTATGCAGAATCCTACAACAGAGTATTTCCCTATCAGAAAGGGTTCCTTTTTAGTAATCTGGGTTCCTAATCCATTAGTAACCCTTAAAGGATACTTATATCTAAAAGTGTAACATAACTTGCCTTTCAGCTATTACAGCATGTCTCTTTTATTCAGGAAGTACAAGGGAGACATAACTTTATCATAACTATAACTTTATTAAAGAACACAGAATAAGCATACCTTTTAACAACTCACGACCCATAACAGGAAGAAACAACAAACACCTGCCTCTAAATATTCAAACTCCTAATAACATTAACCTATAGTTTATACATTTAAACAGTAACATGCAATGCATCAAGATAACACTAATATATAAAGGGTAGATATAGGGCTAAGTTAAAAATGACAAAAGCAGCATGCTATATTTTCTCTATTTTCACTCCCTTCTTGTTAATCTTAGAACAAATCTCAGCACACATCATTAAAGGTTGATTACAGTTTATTTATGGCAATAAAAAGCCAACTAACAAGTAGGGAACAAATAGGGGTGTATAATGGATATAAAAATATCAATTTTGTGTATAGAATAATGGAATTATAAAATAATGGAAGACCGGTGACCTGTCAATACCCTGTATATATATTTAATATTATATTTTTGTTTTCTCTTACCTCCCAGACCATTCATGAGACCGATTAACAAACGTGACCATTCACGAGACCCATTAGCAAGGCCCTGCCACTCATCACCAGTAGGTGGCAGTATAATGTTTTGAGAAAACCCAACACTGCCTACCAGCAAAATAATTTTATCCCAGCAGACAAGCATGGTGGTGGGAATGTCAAGATCTGGGGCTGCTTTTCCTCCTCTGGACCAGGACAACTCCTCATCATTAAAGGAACCATGAGGTGTACCAGCAGAGTCTTGAGCAGAATGTTATGCCATCTGTTAAAAAGCTAAAACTGGGCCAAAAGTGGGACTTCCAACATGACAACGACTCAAAGCATTCAAGCAACTCTACCAAAGAATGGCTCAGGAGAAAGAAGATTTGTGTTTTCAGTTGGCCAAGTGAAAGTCTTGATCTGAATCCAACTGAGATGCTGTGGCAGGACCTGAAACAGGTAGTTCATGCAGACAGCCTTAAAAACCCACTCTTGATTGAGTTTTATAAGGAGCAGTGGGCAAAAATCCCTCAAGATGTCAAAGATGGATTAGTGGTAGTAGGAGACATTTACTAGAAGTTATTGTTGCCAATGCTGGTGCCACAAGCAACTGACTGAAGGGTTCACATGTTTTTGCACACATGAAATCTTAATTATATTAAAAAAAAAAAAATAATAAAAAATAAAAAAAAAATTAATGTATATATATATATATATATATATATATATATATATATATATATATATATATATATATATATATATATATATATATATATATATATATTGTGTTACAGCCTGTTGCATTCTTTTAAAATAAAAATAAAGTTATCTCAATGATTTGGAACAGGGTACACCTAGTCCAGTGTCAATAAGAAAATCAAACCAATAACATCAATGTGTACAATAACAACCAATGTGTCAGGTTGTATAAGGTATTATAAATTATTATATAAATTATAAACCAATATACTGTATATTATTATATTGCATAAGTATTCACCTCCTTTCCATATTTTGAAGGGTAACAATCTACTGGATTATATGTCATGAATCTACACAAAATAGCCCACAATATTGGAGTGGCAGGTAATGGGTATCAGTACAGTTTGCAAAATTATTTACAAAATGCATAAGTATTCACCCCCATTGCTATGAAACTCCTAAATTATTTTGGAAATTGGCACATTTTGACAGTAGTTGAGTTTTTGGCACTGAGTTTATTTCTCTATTTTGCCCCCTAATGAAATAACAGAGATTTGTTCTTTTATCAAAATGTTTAATTCAAGTATGGTTCACAATTTCAATTTAGAAGATTTATGTCTCTCATTCCCCTAATGGTAATTCTACTATTTTGTGATACACTATATGGCCAAACGTTTGTGGACACCCAAAGCAGATGTGTCTTCACTTATGACACCAAAAAAACCAACAGTGTGACAACAAAAAAACATGCCGTTTAATACTCCTTTCAAAGAAGACAAAAGCTTACAGCGAAGGAATGGAAATTAGAGAAATAAACCTTCAGTGCTAAACTTAATAGCAAAGTAAATATTAAACATAATGAGGTTATTATACACCCTCTACACACAATAAATAAGTGAATGAATAAATCTTACGATACATACAGTATTACATGATAAAAATATTATACATAATAGCAAAGTATTACAATGTACAAACAGACCTCAGGTTATATACAGTACATGACTGATCATCAGACAGGTTGTTGTATTTTATAATAAATAAATCTGTGATCATAATTGCTGTTTATTATGCTGTTTAAATGGCCTGTTTATTTATTAGCCTGTGTTAGGATTAACATAACAAGAAAGCAAAAATTTAATACACATGTGCAAAGCAAAGTTAAAGGTCAAAAGAGCAAAATATTTATTTTAATATTTAAATATTCAAGATATTGAACATTTACTTTCTTTGTTTTAAATATAGCAATATTTTAAAACCTTCTGTTTACTTCCCATTTTAATGAAAAAAAAAACCCAAAAAGATTATGTTTTCTGCAGATTTATGTGAGTAAAATGTAAAAATAAATAAATAAATAAAACATGTGATGTTATCACGATGTTATGCCCTGAAATTGCGCATCTCAATTCAAGTAAACACATAGAACCTCATATGGATAATATTTAATTATGTGACGAAAAATGAAACCATATGCCTTACATGTGAAAAATAAACATGCAAAAATAAATACATCATGGGAGAAAATGACGTGTGGTAACGTGTCTTTCCACACTTGCATACTCGAAAAGTGTCTCTCTGCTACTTTTGCACTAGGTTTTTTTTTTTTCTGGTCAATCGGTGGAAACTTAGTTGTGCAGCACTTGTATCACAGTTAGCTGCAGATTGAGTCTTGGACTGTATTTTGACCCATTTGTAAGTTGATTTGGATAAAAGCGTTTGTGAAATGAATACGTTGCACCTAGAAATATTACAGGGTTCTAGGAGGTCAAACAGCTAAACAGTTTAGACTGTTTTCCGGTATCTCCAGAAATGGCTCTTGTTCGTCTGAGTGAAAGTTAATCCCAGCTCCTGTCTGTCTGTCCTGCAGAAATTCTCCTATTAAATATAGTCAGATGCTGCCTTCTGCAGTTCTGTTATAATGATTGCATTGTGTTATGTTGACCACTGAGATCTGAGATGAAAATCGTTGGAAAGCTGTTGAAATTATTGTATACCACTTTGCATTACAACTTTGAATGTATTCCAGGTGAAACAAATAATAAAATACCTCAATATTGAAAAAAAAAAAAAGACTAAATTACACTAAACTATGTCTGAGTGAGTGGATTTCTCTGAGTTGCATTATACTGACACCTGAATGGGTTGATATGCACCCTAATCATTCACTGACTGTGACTCAAAGTAAACCCTGTGTGCATGTGTGTGTTTTCCTTATAAAGCAATGACTATGTCTGGTTATTTTCACAGCGGTGCTGCAGGCCTTCTATCCAGGGTTGTCATGTTTGTTTGATGGCAGATGGTATAAACACAGCTGAACCTGAATATTAATCTAAATGCACCTGTCTCATAACAGCTCGTCATATCAGATACTAGCCCTGCACACTTCTTGTTTAACCCTTTTATTCATCATATTGCTCTTCTTGTTGTCTTCCCCAGCACACTTGATTGAAGGAAACATTTTGGCAGCTGCTTCCATTGTAAAGCTGCTGACTGTGATACAAAGCTGTATTCATAACCCGGGTTTAAAGTTTAAATATTTACTAGCTCTCTCTCACCACTTCCTCCTTTTCATCCACTTTTCCTGTACTCCTGTCTCCAAGGTGAATCGCAGTCAGTAGTGTGTGTGTGTGTGTGTGTGTGTGTGTGTGTGTGTGTGTGTGTGTGTGTGTGTGTGTGTGTGTGTGTGTGTGTGTGTGTGTGTGTGTGTGTGTGTGTTCACTACCCATTCTGCATTTATGACCCATGAGTTAAAAAGCATTTCAGACTTTTATTCACTATCCAGCTCTGTTTTTAAGCAGCTGGGATCATCCAGCTCCCCGTAGTAGAGATCAGTATCAGGTTGTGCAGCCCTGTTGTCTGTAAGAGAGGCACTCGAGCAGGCCTGGTGCATGCTGGGAGAGCTTTGGAGGATGCCAGTGATCTCAGGAGATTTTTCTGTCTCAGTTAGTGAGAGGATTTCATCCTTTTCAACATCCTCTAACTGACTGAAAACAGCCAGAGGAGCCCTGACGGGTTCATCCGAACTGTCACTGGAATTAAAAAAAAAAAAGAAAAGAAAGAAATCAGTTCTGCAAAAGTGAACAGCACAGAGTTGTACTGGGGCTATCGTGGGCACAGAATCACCCAAATGGGACAGTTAGAGTTTAGGGAAAACTGGTATTTTTGGTATTCAACTCTCTAGTTTGAGTGAGTCTATGCCCATGATAGCCTCAGATTCCTGTTCTTGGCTGACAGGAGTGGAACCTGATGTGGTTTTCTGCTGTTGTAGCCCATCCACCTCAAGGTTTTGTGTGTTGTGCGTTCTGAGATGCTTTTCTGCTCACCACGGCTATAAAGAGTGCTTATTTCAGTTACTATAGACTTCCTGGCAGCTGAAATCAGTCTGGCCATTCTCCTCTGATTTCTCTCATCAACAGTGTGTTTCAGCCTGCAGACCCTCTGCACACAGGATGTTGGGTTTTTTTTATTTTTTTTTTTTTTTTATTTTTTCTTTACCATTCTGTGTAAACTCAGTTGTTTCTGAAATACTCAAACCAGCCACCAGGCACCAACAACCATGCCACGATTAAAGTCACAGTGATCACCCCCCCCCCCCCCCCCATTCTGATGTTTGATCTGAACATTAACTTGAAGCTCTCGATCTGTAGCTGCACTGTGCTGATGCCACATCATTGGCTGATTAGATAACAGCATAAATGAGCAGGTATACACATGTTCCTATTAAAGTGACCAGTGAGTGTATACCAGTGTGTATCAGTGTACATTCACAAAACAAAAACTTGGACATATCTAGTTCTCTGAAACAAGCATGAAATCTCTTAGTTCTTTGAGCCTGCAGGATTAAAACTCCATCCCATCGATATTACCATCAAGATAATCTCATCATAGTCTACATAACCACATTCACTGTCTGGCCAGATTCAATCAGCGGACCTCTGAGCCTTGTTAGTGTGGGACTGATGGGAGAAGTGATGGATAACGATTGCTGATAGGCCATGCAAGCACACAGTCAGACTGAGAAAGCCTCTCGTTCTGATGTTGTGAAATAGATTGCATTAGTATAAGTGAATCGATTGCCGGTTATTTTGAGTATGTCTTTCTTTAACTGCACGGGCATTTTGTGTTGAAAATAGCTGGCCAGTACCTGAGTGTAATATAGTGTAATGTAAACCATTGCAATCATGGCTATATATCGATATTTAAACTGCAAACATTTGGCAAAGTTTAACTGGTTCATTTTGAACCTCCAACCAAGCCTTGGTATCATGTTCCTAGAAATCTGTTGTTCATGTTGCTGTGACCTACCTGACCTGTAGGACCTTGACTTCAGCACACAGCTCCTGTTTCTCACTGCTTCCTAACACTTCCTGTTCTGGCAGGATGAATGTTACCTACAGAATGCAGCAATGTGACTTCTGTAAAGCTGACCAACAATGTGGATTGCTGGTATATAACATAAACTGTGTTTAGACAGGTAATGCTACATAATAGGTATGTGGTCTTTTCCTGGGTGTCAGAATAGCTAATAATTACAATACGGATCAGAATTTGGTTTCAGTTGGACCATATTTATACTGATACATTGATAATGTTGAGCAAGTGCTTGCAGGACGATAACATATACTATATTTAGTCAGGTAAATAAGAAATAAAAAATAATTTCAGCTGAGCATTTACTCTGGAGTCCTGCCTTATCCAATGTGGTTGAACACCGAAATGCTGACATATAATAGTAAATGCAATACATTAACGAATTCACAGAATCTGTTACTAAAACATGCAGTTTATATACAGTATACAATCAATGCCATATAATGAGTGCTTAGCAGAGTACACGCATTGCTGCATGTGAATTTTTTTCCTCACCCGTGGGTAGCACTGGCACATGCTCCAAACTGTCCCAATGCTCACCATCAGCACCCCCATTGTACAGAATGTGACAAACACCTGAGGCTCCTCCACAGCCACCAAGAAGACTCCCAGTGCCACCAGCACCAGCCCCAGGACGATGAGCCCATAACGGTAAGGCTTGTTCTCTGCCATTTAGACTATGTGTGGAGCTCCGAAAAAAAAAGAGAGAACAATCCGAAGAATAGAAATCCAGTGACTTTAGCTGCAATGAGGTCAAAGTGAGAACAAGTCGTCAGACCACATGTGATTGGTGGTTTGCATGGAGAGAGGAGAACAAAGCTGTCGGGATCATTGAAGTGCTAATGGACCTTGACCAGGTGACCTTCCCCAAGGCTGCACCTGTACTGTGCCTAAGCAATTCTACAAAAGTGAAAAGCACAGAAGTGTACTGGGGCAATTTTTGAGGGGTTGGGTATATATAGGTAGAGTGATAAACACAAAATAATTATCAGCATCTGTCAATAATACACACCAAAGTACTAATAGCCAATAGTTCAAATAATAATACAATTAAATACATTCCAGTAGTACCAATTTAAACTGACCTACAATGTACACTGTGTACTTATTGTACATTGTCATTAGTGTCTAGTATACACTGTGAATGCTAATATACTACATATTGATTTTTTAAAAAAGGAAGAAAAAAAAAAGCAACAACTTATTTTTAGGGATGGGTGAGACAAAAACACCTGAAAACTAAATTTTCACATATTTTGCAAATATTCATCATACTATGAAATCTTTATCAGCTTTATACTACTTAATAGTTCATAATGTTAAGTGAAACTAAAACAAGATGCAACAATTAGTAACTGTTATGGGTTAAGACTTGGTTTAAACATAAAATTTGTCTCATTCACAGATAATTTGGTTGTTTTGCTGCAATCTGGTTTAGCCTGTTTAAATATCTGTTGTCGAATTACATACAGGTTTAATATTAGGCCACTCGGCTCAACATCAATGTTATTGCTACACACCGACATCACAAATCTCAACAGCTTTACAGTGCTGAAGTGATAGTATAGTGAGCAGTAAGTTGATTTAGTCATTTTATTTGACATTAAACATCAAAATATCATAAAGAGTGACATTAAAAAGTTAGGTTTATACAAAAGTTAAGCAAATACACAACTTGAACATACAGTATATTTTATTTAAAATGCCTGTTGCACATAAGCCTGTGTATTAAGAAGTATAAATGAAAAGGAAAGTAGTAGAAAAGAGAAGTGATTTACATTCATTCAGGGCAGTGCATTTCTTTTACAACATGTCACTATATAAACTTGTGGCAAAATGAAAATCAAGAATGACCTCCTCTTAAATAACACATGCTGGTCCAAGACGTTAAAGCTTATGAGCCATTACACTGATCAGTGGTCCAAGGCACTACCAAGAATTTACACTGGGTTTTTTTTGTTTTTTTTGTTTTTTAAATTGGCACTGTCAGGATAAATACACAGTTATAACAGAAGATGCTTTCAGCTAGCAAAACAAGACCAGTAAAGCAACATACACACACAATAATTATAAACACACAAACTTTCTATTACAATCTAATCTGTCTATCAGCTTAGCCAAAAATCTATTCCCGTTCAGGGCCCATTTGCACCATAGTGTTGGAGTGGCATTAATACTGCAGGGTTCTCATGAAAGTATCTACGATGATCTGAAAACGGTCAGGAAAGTGGGGTGAAATATTCTGTCACAAACATTCCTAGTGTCAACATAACAGCACTGTTCTTGGCACTGTCAATACCTAGCTGGGATTATTATACTCTTCTTTCATTACCATTGTTTCCCATCCTGTAATGTGCATATTGCTACTTCGTAATGTAGAAATGCAAATGCCCCACCAGGCATTACTCTGGATCTGAAACATGATTTTGTCATGATCAATTAGAAATTAGAGTTGTCTCAAAATAAGAACTTCCTCTCTTCCCTCTCAGGAAGCAACTATGAAAGGAAACTATTCAGCCAAAGTACTTTATGTTAAATCTGTTATTAAAGACAGCTATGACTTTGCATGTGGTTCTACAAGCACATCTACAGCCCTTTCTCTGCCATTCACATTTAGAAAAAGAAAATGCTTCTGTAAAGCATTCTTCGGATGGTTAAGAGTTTTTCTCATAAGGAAACTCTTCGCTCTAGCATTCTATAAACGCCTTCCCCCAGAGGGCCAAACTCCCCCCCCACACACACACTTTATCCACCATTACATTAAAGTACAAAAAAGACATACTTAAACTATTTGCCTCAATCATTATAAAGAGATAAGGACAAAATATTTTTCTCCTGATGTAAAATATCTGGAAATCTATGTTTCCTAACTTTTTTGCCCATCGGTGTAGGAGAAACCAAACCAAAAGTACTCCCTGAAAATTGTGTACTTAAAGTACAAAAAAACAAAAAAAAGGCAGCTCATTTATCAGCCATAAAATTGACTCCTGTCCCACTTTTAGCAGAGCTTTAGCAATGGCTCTAAACTTTTTGGCCATCTGTTAGAAAAAAAAAAAAACTCATTTGGGCGAGTCTTAACTTCTAATGACTCATTGTCTGAAGAATTTATTCTGCTGCGGATTTCCATGTCAAGGACACTTCTAAGGAGTAAAAAGGTAGACAATATTCCACATAGGATTAAAGCTGCAAGTTACTTGGTATTATTAGGTAATAAAAAGTAATATGACTAGCATTAAGCCATTGATGAGCATGTGCTTCTTACTGGATGTAATCAGATGAGCTCATAATGGTCACTTGTGGTTTTCAAACTGCCTGAGTGATTTACAACAAATACTGAAAACATACAGCCTGGGATTCAGCACTTAGCTCTCATTAGCACCTAATTGGTCATCATTGTTCTCAAGTGGTCAGGAAGGCTGAGTCAGGATCACAGCTGGCTGTGGGAGTGTGGTGGTCTTCATGACAGTCTCATAGGATGGTGGAGGCTCCATGTCCCAGGGAGGTGGCGTCCCAGGTAGGCTGTTGAGTATGGGAGGGGAGTTCTGGGCTGAGCGCCGCTCTTCTGCTGAAGCCCTGCGGATCCTGTCCAGCCTCCTGTAGACGATAAAGAGTTATAAATAGTTGTCCACTGTGATAAGTTGCCAGCCAATACAAGACAATATATTTCCTTCCTCAGACCTAAAAGCACTGGCTCTATATTACTTGTTTACTTCAGGTATTTACGTAAGGTAGATAAACCTTCCAACAGTTGCTGGACAATTTTTATCATTTATTTATTTGGCCACTATAAACAAGCCAATGCCATTAAGAGAAAGTCTTCCATTTTTATACCAATAATACTTCAAAAAGAATAAAACACTTTATGGGATGTACTTGTGTTTAGAGGTGATTCTTTTAGTTCCCACACTACACACAACACTCGCCAAAGCCTTACAAACTATTTAAAAAAAAACAACCATAATGTAAAAAGCATTCTTTATGTAAAATTCAACAATAATCTAGGTTAAGCTCCAACACTGCGCAAGACTTATTTTTCAATAGTGGCAAGCTTTAGAGACTGTATACAATGTGATATGAAAGCATATTTTATTATTTACAATATATTATTAAGCTGTCATTGTCAGGCTTCCTCTTATAACAGAGAAGATGCACAGATGTCTTTAACTCAAACAGAGAAAGAACAGATCCTGTCTACCTCCAGCCAGAACATCAATCAAGACTTTCAGCTGGCTAGCAGTTGAACAAAACTTAGTAACTTCATTAGTGCTTGCCACAACATGGCTTTGCTCTTGTACTTCATGGTGCTTTTAGTATTTTAAATAAAATATCCAAATTAACCTGCTTATAATCAACTGGCATTATCATATGGTTAGGGCAGGAAGCAACAAAGGACCCCTGTAAACAGAAATTCAAACACCCCAAACTTGGCATGACTCTATGGCAATGCACTGGGGGGGGGAAATCAGCCTATTTGCTCATAGAGCTTACTGGAGTAGACACAGTGTTGAGTATATACAGTCAGCTGGAGTGTTTATGCTCTCAAACAAACTCCTTCAATTCCAAAAAGAGACAGAGGAGGGAAAAAAAGGGGGAGAGACCCTCTAGAACATTTTAGATGATGTCAGCAAAATACTCTCTCCAGCCCTTGCAAAATTTGCTTTCCCGTTTCAACACATGCATACAGCTGACTCTGGTTTCTGTTAGCATTTGTTTTCCTAATCATGCGATTACCATCTAGAAAGCACAGGGATTTGGCAACAGATGCAACTCATGTCCTCTCCAGCCTAGTTCTGAGACACAACCCTAGCATTGCCTCTCATGAACAGTCCGGTTTGAGACCGCTTTGGTGACATACCAACGGCTCAGAAGAATCTGACTGGCAACTTGCCTACTTTTTCTTGCTCTCAGACATGGACCAAATTAAGAAGGAGGAAGTTGTTAAGCAACCACTGAATGCTTTGTCTTCAACTACCGATCTTACAGAATTAAAGGGCAACTGACACCACAGCAAAAGTTCACAATAAACTTCAAACAGCTACATTTCTGTCTACAGTGATCTGTCCACATGAACTGAGGTATCTGATGTGTATTACAATCTGTGACCAGTTCAGCTCCAGCACTGTGCCTCAGAAGTTTATAAAAGAAATAAGTGCTGAGTTCTTGGCTTCACAGTCTGTGCTTTAGACTGGGTTAAAGAACAGAATCACGGTCAGGACAGGGTGCTGAACCATCATGTCTACCATCCACTGGGGGAACACTGTAGTTTTACCCCCACTTGTTTTCTCTATCTTCTCTATTTTAATAGTGTAATCACCACATTTGTTACTTTTTTTGTTTACCTGAAAAAGTACTAAAGCTAGATGGCATGGAAACTCAAACAGAACAAACCTGCAACCACTTTTCGTTTGATTGTCTCAGCGACTTTTCCATTTGTGAGCCCTGTTTGCCTTTCTCTCGCCTCGCCATAATGTTACTCATTAACCCTCAGACGCTGTTTACTTCTTAGCAATGGATGTTCCAGGTAATCTCTAATCTTCATCTCAGGTATTAGCAGCATAAAGAAATAGCAACAGAATACTCCTGGTTTCATGTCATTCATTGTTCCACCTTAAAAAGGACATAAGGGCTTCTTTACCTCTGCAAAGCGATGGCTTGCTCATATGTGTACTGGGTGCCGGTGCGCGAGTGAAGCAGGAAGTGACCTGGGATGGTCATGTTATGGTTGCTGGACTTCATCACTCTGCAGAAGGAGTAGATGAGAACACCGAAGCCTAGGGCAGCAAGGGCAGCCCCAAATGCACCAGTGTACACTGTAGCAAACATCATGAGGACAACACCCAGGGCCATCAGCAGCACCCCTACACTCACCAGTGCTCTGTGGGGCAAAGGCACATGGCCCTGCTCCTCTGAGCCATCACGCTCAGCCTCACTGCCCGCCACGCTGCTAAAACCAGGTGTCAGTGTGTGCAGGTGGGACTATGAGTGTGTACGTCTATGAGTGTGCTGTACAAGGGGGTTATTTTGCACAGACCACAGCACAAAAGCCAGGCCAGCCTGGTGTCAGCTCATGTCCCCAAAGATCGAATCTGAAGAGCCACCTAGAGAAATGAGGGAAAAGGAAACAGTTTAACAACAGCTATCTGTGTGCTAATGTAGAATTAACACCGTAATTAAATGATACATGCACAAAACTTGATACGTAACAGATTTGGTAATAGGCTCTAGGCTGCACCCAAAGCTTTTAGTCAAACATTGCAATTATGCAAATGCCAGACAATTTCTCAGAATTAGCATATTTTAAAATGACTTTTATTGACTCTCATCTTGAACCATTTTCCACTAAGAAAAAGTTTTCCAAAAGCACTTGTTGGATTGCCACTTGTTGATAAAACCACTAATGTAACAGCCCAACCCCATAAAGCGAGCAAGGGCATCATGTGGTAATGGCAATATCCGGCAGCTGCCACACTTTGTCTACTGCATCAAGGTAAAATAAATGATGTGGCTACACATTTCCATTTTCTAGATAAATGATGTCAAGTCATTGTAATATGATTATGTCAAAAATGGCAGGCTGTAGACCACTTCTTGAATCTTCTTATCATGATATGAAGAAATAGAGTGTGCCTAAAAAGCACTGAAGCTGTAGAGGTTGCTGGGCACATATTAAGTGTGCGGTATTGTTAGTTAGATAGCGTATGTAGCTATGAAAACAAATGTTTAGCTACTTTTTTAGCTGCTTGCTTATAAAGGAATACACAGGGTGTCCCAATGGTGTCCGTACACCACGTCAGTTGTGCCTTCGTCAGTGGCTGTTCGTGGATGTTCACTTCTCGGTCCGCAACACTTCCAGGCTTTTTGAATTTGTTAATAAGTTTGGTAACAGTGTCGTGTGTGATCTGCTTGCCATGTTTCCTGTTCCATCGCAAGTCTTGCGACAGCTTCCTGGGAAATACATACAGTGTATATATATACATATATATACAAATTTTGTTATAGATTTTTTTTATTTTATGACTTCTACATGATCAAGTCAGTACAAAAAACATTTTAGATTCCCAAACATTAGTTTTCCAGCACAAAATTTAATGTTACAGAAAAATGTTCGTATGTCATTAAAGAAAGCAGCATATTATGTAAGAGACCACTTTTCAGACAAAAAACACAATGAAGGCTGCTGGGTTTTGCTGCAAAAATAAGAAGCGAGTGCGAAAGTCAAAGTCTCCAGAAGAACTGTGTCTGGTTCTGTAAGATGCTCAATAAAACTTACCAGCTCATTTCCTTATAAAACTGCACACATTGTACTGGAGACTACTATTATTATTTTTTTTGTCACATCTAATATTGACTTCGTTTAATTTACTACTGTTTACCGCTCTTTATGGTATTTTTTTTTTAAATGTAGAAACATTTAATTTCATTATTTTGAAGGCATCTTTGCTCTCCAGCATTTCTTTGCAAAACCTGTGGAAAAATGTGGAAGACATTTTGCTTAAAAAAAAGTATGAATTACCCCTATGAATGGAGACTTTTGGGACACCCTGTAGTTTCTATAACATTTCAACAAGTGGCCAAGGCAACTTTTCTGCCATGTTTCATGAATAACTATTCTAGACACTTAGACATGCTTTAATGCTATTGATATTGTATTTTAAGGCACTCATACAGATGCTTGACAGCTATATCATTACCCAGTTACTGTGTGTGAAGATGGTGTGATGCTGGTTTACATTATGAAAGCAACCGTGTCGCCTCAGTTGCCTGTACGAATACAAGTTAAAGACATCTCGTTCGTGTTTAAAATAGTTTTCTGTTGGCTGTTCAATGAACAGAAACAATTCTGGGAACTTCTATTGTCACATGATATGAGAGTTGCTATCCGAGCTTGCCACACCTTTGGGTTTTGGTGAAAGAGAGGATGAGTAAATATTACATTATAAGCTGATACATCACGAGTATTGATAATTTAGAGAAAAATAATATATGTATCGAGATGATTTAGAGGCCTACATCATGTGCAGACGGATGTAAACATCACTTTTATCATTTTGTTTGCAACAAACAGAGAAACGTTCACGCGCGATAGTATGCAAATGTTATCCTGTTTCTATTAGACTACCAGTTTGTTCGCCTAATGTTCTCGCTGCTTACCTCGTTACTGTCGAAGTAAATCGTATATTCCTTTAAAAAGAAGCCAGATGTGGACGCCTGAAAGATGAACGTTAGCGGTGTTCAAGTCTATAAGAGCCGCTCTCGAGAGATGAAAACGACAAAACACGAGCCGCGCAGCTGCAGCCGAGTCACCACAGCCGAGCCCCTCATTTCCTGTATTATCCAGTGGGGAAGACCAAAGACGGCAACATCACGCTCGTCTCGTCGAGTAATAAGACGGCAGTCCCATTCATGCTTCGAGTAGCATCTACTTTTGTCTTCTCAAATCGCTAAGACAGGCCTTTTGCTATAAAGCGCCGGATGTCCTCTCTGCCGAACCGTTTCTGACTGTCCCAGAAACGGGGGACGTTCTACCAAGCGCACAAAGCCATCCGGACAAATCTGCGTCAACACACCGCTTATGAGCTCGAATACAAAAGGGCTGAATTTCTGGCCATGGGTAAATAAATCTCAGCTAATCGCTGTCTGTTGTTCTGGGAGGAGATTTCATTTCGCTTTAGAGCATTCAGACATGACAAAGCTGAAAGGAGAAACTTCCCTGCTGAAAAAAATAAAACAATAGAAACCATCACAGAAATTGTAATGGTTTCCACTACAGATACCATATCAAACCATCAGCTAACCATTAAAACCATTACCATTACTTGTCCTTAATGGTATCCACTAGACATAACATGGCACCAATAGAAGGCAGCAAATTACCAGTAGAGACCCACAGGGACCATTACAGTTTCCGTTAAAACCAATACAATTCCCATTATAACCATTGAAACCATTACAAATTCTATGAGGGGTTCTATTGTTTTTTTCAGCAGGGAGGCCTTTCCTTTAATTTCTTGGTGGCATTAAAGCTCAGGGATTAAAGGCTAATTTACATTAAATAGTCCCTCCAGGATTTAGCGATTTTGCGATCACAGAAATGAACACAAAATCAAGGAAACTCTGCAATATTCGCATGAGCTTGCAATTTTTCAAAATTAGCGCAGATTTTCCACAGATTCGGGCCAAGGCGTGCCATGTGATGTCGTCACAACATGCATTCAGTTCAATTCGAATTCAATACATATGCGTCAAACATCACTGCGAATGACCGTGCAAAACAATTTCCTGCAATTGCAATTTTACCAATTCAAGTAGTTTTCTGCAAAAAAAAAAAAAAAAAAAAAAAACCCTCAGCAAATTGCATTGCAAATTTTGAAAAAAGCCAAATCAAAATCAGCTAAATCAAGCATTTTTGGCTTCAACAATCATACAAAAACTCTGTATGGTGAACATGTACTTTCAGAAGAGGCAGGAACACAGGGTGACATACAAGAGTGGTGGCAGGAGCACACAGGTGGACTATATCTTATGTAGACACTGTAATCTGATGGAGATTAGCGATTGCAAAGTAGTGGTAGGAGAGAGTGTAGCTAGACAGCATAGGATGGTGGTGTGTAAGATGACTCTGGTGGTGAGGAAGATGAAGAGAGCAAAGGCAGAGCAGAAGACAAAGTGGTGGAAGTTGGAAAAGGAAGAGTGCTGTGCGGTTTTCAGGGAGGAGTTGAGACAGGCTTTAGGTGGTCAGGAGGTGCTTCCAGATGACTGGACTACTACAGCCAAAGTGATCAGGGAGACAGGTAGGAAGGTGCTAGGTGTGTCATCTGGAAGGAGGAAAGAAGACAAGGAGACTTGGTGGTGGAATGAGGAAGTTCAGGAGAGTATCCAGAAGAAGAGGTTAGCTAGGAAGAAGTGGGACAGTGAGAGGACGGAGGAAAGTAGACAGGAATATAGGGAGATGCAGCGTGAGGTTAAGATAGAGGTGACAAAGGCCAAACAGAAAGCTTATGAGGACATGTATGCAAGGTTAGATAGTAAGGAAGGTGAGAGGGATTTGTATCGGTTGGCGAGGCAGAGGGATAGAGATGGTAAGGATGTGCAGCAGGTTAGAGTGATTAAAGATAGAGATGGAAATGTGTTGACAGGTGACAGGAGGGTGAGGGAAAGATGGAAGGAGTACTTTGAGGAACTGATGAATGAGGAAAATGACAGAGAGAGAAGAGTAGTAGAGGCAAATATTGTTGAGCAGGAAGTAGAAAGGATTAGCAAGGGTGAAGTTAGGAGAGATTTGAAGAGGATGCAGAGTGGAAAGGCGGTTGGTCCTGATGACATACCAGTGGAGGTATGGAAGTGTCTAGGAGAAATGGCAGTAGAGTTTTTAACTAGGTTGTTCAACGAGGTCTTAGAGAGTGAGAGGATGCCTGAGGAATGGAGGAGAAGTGTTTTGGTGCCGATTTTTAAGAACAAGGGTGATGTGCAGAGATGTGGAAACTACAGAGGTATTAAGCTGATGAGCCATACAATGAAGTTGTGGGAAAGAGTACTGGAAGCAAGGCTAAGGGGAGAAGTGAGCATTTGTGAGCAGCAGTATGGTTTCATGCCAAGAAGGAGCACTACAGATGCAATATTTGCTTTGAGAATGTTGATGGAGAAGTACAGAGAGGGTCAGAAAGAGCTGCATTGTGTCTTTGTAGATTTAGAGAAAGCGTATGACAGGGTGCCAAGAGAGGAGCTGTGGTATTGTATGAGGAGGTCGGGAGTGCAGAGAAGTATGTTAGAGTGGTGCAGGATATGTATGAGAGCAGTAGGACAATGGTAAGGTGTGCGGTAGGTGTGACGGAGGAGTTCACGGTGAAGGTGGGACTGCATCAAGGATCGGCTCTGAGCCCCTTCTTGTTTGCGGTGGTGATGGACAGGTTGACAGATGAGGTCAGACAGGAATCTCCATGGACTATGATGTTTGCGGATGACATTGTGATCTGTAGTGAGAGCAGGGAGCAGGTGGAGGAAACTCTAGAGAGGTGGAGGTTTGCTCTGGAGAGAAGAGGAATGAAGGTTAGTCGCAGCAAGACAGAATACATGTGTGTGAATGAGAGGGATCCAAGTGGAACAGTGAGGTTACAGGGAGAACAGATAAAGAAGGTGCAGGATTTTAAGTACTTGGGGTCAACAGTCCAGAGCAACGGGGAGTGTGGAAAAGAGGTGAAGAAGCGTGTGCAGGCAGGTTGGAATGGGTGGAGAAAAGTGTCAGGTCTGTTGTGTGATAAAAGAGTACCAGCAAGAATGAAAGGAAAGGTGTACAGGACAGTAGTGAGACCAGTGATGTTGTATGGTTTGGAGACAGTTGCACTGAGGAAAAGACAGGAGGAAGAGTTAGAGGTAGCAGAGCTGAAGATGTTGAGGTTCTCTTTGGGAGTGACGAGGATGGATAGGATCAGGAATGAGTACATCAGGGGGACAGCACATGTGAGATGTTTTGGAGACAAAGTTAGAGAGGCCAGGTTGAGATGGTTTGGACATGCTCAGAGGAGGGAGAGTGAATATATCGGTAAAAGGATGCTGAGGTTAGAGCTGCCAGGCAGGAGGCCGAGAGGAAGACCAAAGAGGAGGTTTATGGATGTAGTGAAGGAGGACATGAAGGTAGTCGGTCTGAGAGAAGAGGATGCAGGGGATAGGGCTAGATGGAGGCAGATAATTTGCTGTGGCGACCCCTGAAGGGAACAGCCGAAAGGAAAAGAAGAAAGAATCATACAAAAACTCTACAGAACTGTACAAACTGAGTACAGGCTTAGTCTAGGACTAAGTTGTGCAGCCCCTAAAACTTTCTGGGATCTATTTGCGCTTATACCCTCCACTTGACCTAAAAGCAATAAATAAAGAGATATTATTTCTTCTTAAACCTTGTTGCAAGGGTGCTAGTGATTCCATCAAGTCAAAGTATGTGGACACCTGACCATCACACCCATATGTGCTTGTTGAACATCTCATTCCAGATTTAGTCCCCCTTTGCTCTTATAATAACCTCCATTCTTCTGGGAAGGCTTTCCACTAGATTTTGGAGCGTGGCTGTGGGGATTTGTGTTCATTCAAATACAAAAGCATTAGTGAGATCAGGCACTGATGTCAGGTGAGGAGGTCTGGGGTGCAGTCGGTGTTCCAGTTCATCCCAAAGGTGTTCAGGGGGTTGAGGTCAGGACTTTGTAAATAATAATTAATTGATAATTAATATAATTAACCAGGCTTAGTAAATGATTTAGAGTAGGGAAATCCTAAAACTGTCTGGACTCCGGCATATCAGTTTTGAACCTATATATTGGTTTCTTTAAAGCTGAGTTGATATTAATCCTTTTTTTTTTCTTTTTTTTTTTTTTTAACAACCAATAGGTTCTTAATTAACATTTACATTTATCTCATTTGCCTGATGTAAAGGTAATAATTAACAGTCATTAAGTACATCCTTGTTGGTTTCCTAGAATGAAATATCAAATAACAGATAAATAGCCAGTCATAATGGTTTTCAAACTGGGATTTAAATCCAGAAATATAACCCAAAATGCTGTAGTACCACTTTTTATGACTGTTTAACATACATTCCCTATCCACTTTATTAGGAAAACCTGTACACCTGCAAATTCACGCAGTTATCTAATTAGTCAGTCATGTGGCAGCAGTGCAATGCATGAAATCATGCAGATACAGGTCCAGAGGTTCAGCTAATGTTCACATCAAACATCAGAATGAAGAAAAAATGTGATCTCTGTGACTTTAACCGTGGCATGGTTGTTGGTGCCAGACGGGCTGGTTTAAATATTGATCAGAAACTGCTGATCTCCTGGGATTTTCACACACACACACACACACAAAAACAAACAAACAAAAAAAAATATCCCGTGTGTGGAGAGTCTGCAGGCTGAAACACCTTGTTTATGAGAGAAATCAGAAGAGAATGACCAGACTGGTCTGGTCTGATCTGACAGGAAGTCTGTAACTCAAATAAGCACTCTTTACAGTGCGATCTTCTGCTGTTGTAGCTAATCCACCTCAGGGTTCAATGTGTTGTACATGCTGAGATGCTTTTTTGTTCAACATGGTTGTAAAGAGTGATTATTTGAGTTACTATATCCTTCCTGACAGCTCAAACAAATCTGGTCATTTTCCTCTGACTTCTTTTATCAACAAGGTGTTTCCACCCAGAGAACTGTCACTCACTCAGTGTTTTTTTTTTTGTTTTTCACACTATTCTGTGTAATCTCTAGAGACTGTTTTGTGTGAAATTCCCAGGAAATCAGCAGTTTCTGGAATACCCAAACCAGCCCATCTGGTACCAATATCTATGCCATGATCAAAGTCACAGAGATCACACTTTTTCTTCATTCTGATGTTTGATGTGGACATTAACTGAAGCTCTTGACCTGTATCTGCATGATTTTTTTTTTTTTTTTGCATTGTGCGGCTGCTACATGATCGGCTGATTAGATAACTGCATGAACGTGCAAGTGTACAGGTATTCCTAATAAAGTGAACGGTGAATGAAGATTATAATGAATTTCAAAAATAGGGACTTGATCAGGAGTTGTGTGTGTGTGTGTGTGTGTGTGTGTGTGTGTGTAATAAAGTAATCAAAAACATCATATTTTAATATACATTTTAAATGACAATATTTAATTCATTTTTTAATTACTTTATTTGTTCATTTTCAAAAAGAAATGAAAACACTTTACATTTTGTTCCAAAAACGTAATAGAATCTTTGGGTACATGTAAGCCACGTACATCGTGCATATTCTATAACGTATAGTGCAAAGTACCTATAGTTAAAGGCCCTGAACTGTATTTAATGGAGGCACATCATTTTAATGTCACTTTGGTTGAGGCAGAGAAAGCAATCAATGAAAATGCCATGATTTATAATGTTACAAACAAGAGGAGTCCAAGGTAATATTAAACCTGCTAATGCAATGTGGTCATTTGTGATCACATCAGTGAGGCACTCTACACTTACATTACATCACAAATCAATGCTTCTTAGATTGTCAGTTTCCTCCACGGGACACAAAGGTCACCAGTGATGAACCAAATAATGCTCTGGTTTGCTGTTGTACTTAAGTGTTTCCTGTAAGACATATTCTGTCAATTCTTTGTAAGCACCCTGATGAATCGAGATACATCGTTATGGGTCTTGCCACCATGTTAGCACTCAGTCCAGTGCAACAAACAGGAGCACGTTGATTAAAAGATTTCAGCAGTTAAATTTCACTATTGCCACAGTAGATGTGCTTTTGGTGGAGAAACAGTTTTAATCTGGTGTCACTTCCTACAACTCCAGTTTCCATCTACATCTGTGTCTGTCTTTCTGTGGAAGACACTGACAGATTTTCCCTCTTAAATCACCGTGCGCAGGAGCAAATAGTAACTTTGCATATATATAACCGGACCTGTTTTCTTCTCGTAAGCTGGTGCTTGCATTGATGAGCTCGGATTGTGCGAGTGACTTTACGTACATATTCATTTGTGACATTCACAAGCAGCTAGTACTGTCACCAAATCTCATCTGAACGCCAAACCAGTCAAGAAGTGATTGTGATTCATGCTTGTGAGGAATTTGTAAATGGGTAGAAGTACACATGTTTGTAGTATATAGTCAGTAATTTGTGTAATGTCAGTGTCATGTATGGTGAGAAAATGCAGTAGCTGCATGGAGAGTTGTGGCAGTTGTGAAAATACTGAGAGAGATTAGGAGTTTAGGAGTTTTTCCATCAGCGGTAACTATACCTTCCGGGTATAATTACAAAAGAACACACCTCACAGCAGGAAACAGCAGACACTAAACACTCCTAGGGACGTTACCATTTTATAAGATTACATAATTTCCCTTTTGACCATATTCAAAATGGAACTCATTGTGAGCAGAGGCGAAAATAATGTAGCTTCGATAATAAGGGTTGGAGTGTGGGTTCCCTGGGCGAGCCATGCTCCGTGCTAGTTGGTGGCTGCAGTGAATGGGTGCAACCTAATGGCTTGTTGACAGCGCAAGCCTTACACTTCAAAGCTGATCTCGCGGGAGCGACTGAAGAGCGGTTCAGTGGGCAACAGTGTGTCCGAGTAACTGCGCCGCATGTTCGTGGAGCTGCATGTAGTTTTGATGGCCACTTCGTACGGAGGTGGAGGTTCCATCTCCCAGTGGGGTGGTGGCCCTCGGGCAGCTGGGCTGAAACATGTCGGCTCCATGGGAGGGTAGTCAAAATCGTCCCCGTACAGCCCTCGTCTCTGCCTTTCCAAAGTTCTAAAACAACACACACAATCATATACGCATACACATATGATAGCGTTATATCAAATTCACCAGAATGTGAACCTGGATTCATGAAAAACAGACCAAATTTGAAGTTAAACGTTTTACTGCAAATCTAATTGAATAATATTTGAATAATTTAGCTCTGAATTCAGGTCTTGGGCTCCTGTCTGGAACAACTAATGTTCAGGAGATTGCAAGTTTGAAAACTGATAGAGTGCAAGAAAGCATTATTGGCACTTCACTTTGGATGAAAAGGATGCCATTTTATCTTCCTTGCTTATTAGAATGATACTAACCAGTTGTAGTTGTCTGTGTATACAGGACAGTTTTATGAGAATGCATGAACAGTGGATCGAAAGGATATGATGACTGGTGGAGAAAGTACAGTATGTGTTATCCCACATCAAATTGGTAGCTGACACCAATGTGAACTCATGTTATAGGGAAGACCTGACTAGTGAGAGCAAATTAGCTAAACTGGGGGGAGGGGGGTGGAACCTTTTATATTTATATACCTTTTTAAAAAAAAAAAATTTTATTAAAGTTTAAAAACATTTACATTAACATTCAGAGTGCTTCTGAATTCAAAGTGAATTCTGAATTGTTACAACATGAATTTTCACAACAACTTCAATATAAAGTGCCAACTTGACTTAACTTGAGTCCTCTACAACCTGAATATTAATAACCTTCATTTTCAAGATTTGAACTGTGAGGAAGAGGATGATTTCAGCTAACTAGTGATCAAATGACTTATCCATCAACTGGCCAGGTGTATGCTCTGATTGGTCACTTTGGATAAAAGCATCTGGTGATTAATAAGTGTAAACAAATTCTGACCCAGCATATTCAAATATGTAAAATTCACAATTAAAATGTTCATAATCAAATGATGCATCTTTTTTTCTTTGAAGCGTAATTAATTCAGGTTTATGCTCTAATGAATCTATCTATAATGGGGGTTATTTGAGTTATATAATTAGTTATGTAATTATTTAAATATTTACAAAAACAAATAAACAAACAAACAAAATGGACAAAGTATATATAATCTTAAGCTTAATTTCACCAATAAAGCAGAGGCTGAATAACATGTTAAAGTCTTTCAGCCACAGGGTTGGAGCTTCTTAACTCTAGGTGGTGCAAAAACCATTTCAAAGTACATAACTTCACATTGAATTGGCTTTTCCATTGAGTGAATTATAAACCTTTTAAGGGGGAAAAAAAAGAATGGCTTGTAATGACTCCCATGACCGTCAACACACGTGTGTGTGTGTGTGTGTGTGTGTGTGTGTGTGTTTTGGCGGGGTGTTGGGGGGCATGGGTCTCATTTTCTAGAGCACTTGACTAATGTAATTGACATAATGTATCAATATGTTGATTTTGTCAATCAGCAGAACAATACGACGTGGAACGCAACATTACCCTTAACATCAATGTTGCGTTTAACATCATTATGCCTCTATCTCATTACAGTACACTGTAAACATCCATGTCCAATTACTTAATAGCTTCTGCCTGACTCAATTTTTTTCTAGTGTCCTCTTACACACTATTTGATATTTTGCTCACCTCAAATATTAACAATGACTAAAATCAATCCAAACAGCATTTCAGGCTGCATAATGAAAGGAGCACTTTCATAAACAAACAAATAAATATACAGAGATGCAAGAATTAGTTTTATTAAATTGTAGTAAAATGTAATACCCCACCTTCCTAACAATATATGTGACAAATAAAGGCTTCTTCTTCTTTTCTTCTTCTAAAACTGTGGACTCCTTTCTTTAAATGCAGACACTGAATTTATATCTACCTAGTTTAAAACTCAGGGTGGACAGAAGTTGTTGTTGTTGTTTTGTTTTTGTTTTTTGCTCAGTTTTAGGCCATTTTACAGAACTAATTTTCTAACCTATGGGGTTGCACAGCATTAAAAATCAAATTTAGGACATGATTGCATTCAAAGAACATGCAATGCATATACGTTTTTAAAAATATTTTGCATTCAGGCAAATGTGTTTTTTTTTTCTTTTATTATTATTATTATTATTATTATTATAGCATTTAATGGGTAATCATAACCTTTATCAGCACTCAGTGTGTTTTGCTGACTGCTGTGGTTAAAATGTGTGGTGTAGGCTATTTACTTCACAAGCAGTTTGCTCATGGTTCAAATTCACAAAAATTCATTGTTTAAATGATTCACTGGAAGTGCATCAATGCATGCATAAAATTTCAGTGGAAATCTGGGACATAATGCATGCTTGTGGGGAAGACCAGACGTTTACCTGTGCAAGAAGACGGACTGGGACTCCGGGAAGTGGCTCCCGGGTGGCGGGCTGAACAGCACGTGCCCGTAGTCGTGCGTGTATTCATTAGTGTAGGAGCCCTGGCGGCTCTTGCCGTTCATGGCCCAAAAGAGGCCAAGGATGAGCATGACTGCACCTAGCACCACGCAGCACAGGCTGAACGCCTGCAGTCTGCTCTGGCTGGACGTCAGGAAGGCGGTCGAGCCGCCGGTGACGATGAGGAAGACCCCAATGAACACGGCGCCATGATGCAGAGAAGGCATCGCCGAGCTTCACCCGCGCTCCTGTCTCCCGTAGCGACCGCGCGCTCTCTCTGTCTTTCTGTCTGTCTCTCTCTCTCTCAATCTGTCTCTCTCACACACACACACACTAGTGAGTGTGAGGCGAGCTCCTTAAAAGTTCCTTAAAAGTTGCAAAATCCCATCTCTCCCCTCACTAACAGGAAACTGGAAACGCAACTCTTTTCCTTCTCACGATTAGTTTAGGCTACAGTTGGAAACTGGATGAGGTTCTCGTGAAGAGTTCCCTTGATGAGTTCTCATCATGAGTCCCTGAAAAGTACTCTCGAGCACAGCAAAAGGCATCATTCCAAATGTATTCCCGTTATGTAGGTTTCAGAAAGAAAAGAGCTCCGTGGCTGAAAGATACCATTCAATCAGTCCTCTCCGTGCGTCCTGCTCGCTTCATTTAGGTGTTCAGGGCGTATCGTGTACCGTTACACACAAGCCAAGTGATGCGTGCAAGTGTACGGTCGCCCCACCCCACTGTTCACTGTTCACTGCAGCTCACGCGCTTTACTCTCGCCACGTTCATTCATGTTGAACAAGCACGCGCGCTCACCACCAAAACAAACATCGACTGTTACATTTCACTTGAATAAATACATATTATTTCGGAATATTTTCATAAAGTTTACAAAAAAAAAGCACACTAACACATCATGTCGTGAATGAATGTTGCCTATTCATGCCATTTTAATAGTTTATAAAGCTTTTTATTTCCCTTTTACGTTTATCCACGCGCTCCATATCTCAGCCAGCTAATATTCACGACACATGATAATGATCACGCCGGACTGAGGCAATGGTCTGATTGTTCTCCTGGATTGCTATTGGATAGAAAAGTATACACGCAACAACTGGAGAAGGCGTAACTGACGCGCCACTGGCCAATCAGTGCTTTTTAGAGGCGTGGCTTATTTGCCCACCTAGGCTACATCCAAAACGGCTTCCTATTTTATTTGTAGTGCACTACTTATGATACAGAACTCATTATTTGATGAAGTATGTAGTGTCCTTGTAAAGGGAATAGGGTGTGGCTCGGTACTCAGCTCTACACAGGGCGTAAAATCATGCAAAAATAAATGTAGGTGACAAAATTCGCGGCTGCACGTTTTAACGCAACTGTGAAGGTAGTCCTAAAAAGTGCAAGAACAAGTAAGACAAATTTCAAATGGTTTGAAACAAACAACAACAACAACAAAAAGTCGTTTTTAGTTGTTTATTTTTTATTTTTTTACTCCAAATGGATCCAGTGCTGTGTCTCGGTGCTTTGGTTATTTTGTTTCTTTTATGGATCCGGATAAAAGGCTTAGATTATGTTATAATTCACCAGCGATGGATATTTGTTTGCCTTTTCCTTCTGCCCTTGTCCGTGGTGTTTGATGCCTACTATTATGTGCGAGCTTGGATCATCTTTAAGATGTGCTCAGCGCCAAAGCTGCACAACCAGCGGGTCCGGGACATCCAGAGACAGGTGAGTGAATCTCCCAGTGTAGAAACATGCATGCACGTGCGATGTTATACAGTCACCTCCGAAAGTATTGGAACAGCAAGGCCAATTCTGAAGATGTTTTGGTTTGAGATCCAAAGATGAATACTGACTATTGTTTTTGTTTTGTTTTTTTTCTTCACAGCTCTCACAATGTTTCTGTCATCAACTGCTGTTGTTTTCCTTGGCTGACCTGTTCCATGTCTGGTTGTTAGTACACCAGTGGTTCCTTTCTTTTTTCAGGACATTCCAGATTGTTGTGTTGGATGTACCCAATGCTTGTGCAATGGCTCTGATTGAGTTTCCCCTCTTTTCTCAGCTTCAAAATGCTTGCTTTTTCTCCCATAGACAGCTCTCTGGTCTTCATGTTGGTTTATCCTTTTTAACAACAGACGCAGTCTTCACAGGTTAATATCTACTCAAACGAAGAGTAGATATTCAGAGCTGTGAATCGATTAAATAATCAATTTAACAGCACACACCTGAGCAACAAGAAACACCTGTCAGTCATGTGTTCCAATATTTCTGATCACTTGAAAAATGGGTGGGTTCAAACAAAAGGTGCCATGTTCCAAGTTGTTTAACACGTCTAGATGTAAATGGCAGGAGATGAAAGCTGAAATTCTGATCTATTGTCTCATATTCATCTTTTGATCTCAAACCCAAATGTCTTCAGTGTGTAGCACAAACAAAATAACTGGGCTTGCTGTTCCAGTACTTTTGAAAGGGACTGTATGATGTCTTAGACATTCACTGCATGCTTGGCTTGCAGTCCAGATGGGAGCTCTTATTACTTTTCTTCCACACAGGATTCAAAACAGGAACTAGATCCATAGACTCACTAGACTTCTAAGCCAATGTTAACCAATTGGGCATTATAATTGGTTTCTGTTTTCTTTAAAATGCATGTTTTTCTTCACTGCAAAGGTTCCCGATTTCATCCATAAAATCACTGGCTATTCGACAAACCTATTCCAAGGTCTGTAAACTGTAAGTACCTGGCTCATGAGTGATGGGAGCTGGGGCAGAATGAAAACCCAGGGTTGTAGTATGGATTGGAAACCTCTGCTCTAGCACACAGTGTTGACAACTCCTTTCAGGGGAATGTATCACGTCTCTGTAAGTTGCCAGGTGATATCATAAACAAATTAGCATATTCACAGGATCATCATGATTGTTATGTGTTACAATGAAGAAGCAAGATTTTCTGTAGACACATATAATAGACAAGAAGGGAATAAAATCCATGACAGGTTGGAGTATTGCAGCTTGACGCCAAATGAAGTTAAAGTTAGCACCCCGAAGCAGTGATAAACAGTCATCCCCTCACCAGCCTCTCTTTTTTCTTCGTCTCAAAGTTAAGCAGACCCGAAGACCCTCCTATGACAGCACCTGAGACTCCTTCCATGAATGTTAACTGAACGTCTCCTTACGGAAAGCTCACCATATTAATGATTAAACATTGTGCTTTGTTAGCCAGAATCCAGGAAGGAAATTTTAAGTGAAGAACTAAGAAGCACATGGGTGGTACAGTTGACCAAACCTGTTCTTTAAACTCATAACAAGCATCTGTGATGTGAGCTGGAGAGCTGTATTGAATGCAGTCACTAAAGTCTGCTCAAAAAGGAGCTAGATTTGTCACTTGGCTCTTTAAAAAAAAAAAAAAAAAAGTTGTCATATCTAGCGACGAGTTGGCAACACTGCTAGTGCAGCATCTTATGTGTTTTTCTAATCTTTTCCAGGTACAGTATCAAATCCCTCATTATGTCATTCTTTCCACTGAGAAATGACCTGCACCATTACTAGACATGTGGAGCTGTCCTACACGCAAACATAGTGCAGACCACTGATTGGTCAAAAACAGTCATTACAGTATCATCACTCAAGCCACAAAATTGCCATTTTGGAAGTAAAAAAAACATTAACAGACAGTGGGGTACTGAACAATTTGATATGTTCTAGACTGTGAAACTGTACCATACTGCACTGACTGGTAGAAGAACCCTATAAGATAGTAGTTTCCTACTGCAGTCCTTGGGACCCACTGCCACTTCACACACACCTGATCCAATGCATGAAGATCTTGATAATCAGCTGACCGGTGTTGGCAATAGGGAAAGCTTCTACTTGTAGGGCATTAGGATCCCAATTCTGTATTTCTATTTGTATTTTACTGATGTGTTTGATCAGTATATTGCCTAAGACTAAAAAAATATTTTGGAAAGTGACATTTTTTTTCTTGTTGGTTTTTATGTTAGTTTACCCAAAGAAGCAATCAAGAAACTGGGTTTTGGTAGTTTCTCTTCACTCAATGAATCCACCTATTTTTAGAAGAGGCCATTTGATTGACATTGCAAATGACAAGCCACAAAGCCTCGTAGTCAACGGTGACTGTGAAAACATTTCCTGTAGCCTCTGGGCAATTACTTGATCTATCTTGCTGAACCCAGTGATTTTCTCTGAAGAGCTTGCTATTATCACTATGTACAAAAAAATTGTTTCCCAGAAGGAGTGATTAAAAAACCCCCACATAGATATATGGTTAGTCAATGAGATTCTGATTGTCATGGCCAGCTAAGTGTACAAAATACATTAAATAAAAATGGGTGGAGCATCTGAGGCTGAGACTTCTATAAAGATGAAACTCCTAACCAATCGTGTGGCCAAGCATATTGCAGATGATACAAAAACCTGACTTATTGTACCTTTAATTCCTTGTCTACATCTAATTTCATTTTGACTTGTCTGATTGTAACATTTATCGGTGTTAAAATGGATAAAAGCTTGAGCGCTTTCTTTAAAACTGTGCATTTAGTATTCGCTACATCCTATAAAGATTTATTCCTGCTTTTCAGGTTCGTGAGTGGAAGAAGGAGGGAGGAAAGGCATATATGTGCACAGGACGTCCTGGCTGGCTGACCGTGTCTCTGAGGGTGGGGAAATATAAGAAGACTCACAAGAATATAAAAATCAATATGATGGATATCCTAGAGGTGGACACAAAAAGACAGGTGGGATCTCACTACAAATCCACAGGGCAATCAGAGTAAATCTTGCACATAATAGCATTAAAGATAATGTTTCATTGGATGTAGTTTGTAACTGAGAGCAATTACATATTTGTGCATTTAAGCCAGTTGTGTTCAGGAGCTCTCTTTCACTCAGATACGTACATGGTCTAATGTAACTGATTGATTAAAGCCTTTTTGTGTTTGGTTAAGAATGAAAGCAGGGCAAATTGTGTGATGTGTGATATGACCATGCACCTCTCTTTAGGTGGTACGTGTGGAGCCCTTGGTAAATATGGGACAGGTGACAGCCTTATTGAATTCCATCGGCTGGACTCTGCCTGTATTACCTGAGCTTGATGATCTCACAGTAGGTACGTCCTCAAAACCAGAATGCTGGATAAAAGTTATTACCAGTTTGGCCTGCCATGCTTTTTCAGACAAAGTCTGTCAGCTTTATTTTATCCCCTTTCTCTCGCTCGCTCTTTGTCCCTTCCCCCAGTGTATTGACTCGAAGCAATATCACAGCTTTAAGTGGAGTGTGTATATGCAATATTTCTTGCTGATCGATATTGTGTGTCTCGTGTGGTGCATCAGAGGCTACTCCTAATTGGGTTATGAATGAGTAATGGCCCTGTTTCAGTGCGTTAGGTTAGATTGGGTGCGGAAATGGCCTGTTCTACTAAAAGCGTTTATGGGTAGCAGAAATTGTGCCTGCTGTCCAGGTAATGGTTTCCACTGCTGCTGCTGCTGCAAATTCATTTGGAGGCCTACAGAGAGCAGCTGTCTGGGGAAGCAAGAGAGTGCAACCCTGTTTTCTCTTACCTTAATCATATATTCCGCTGCAAATACATTACACACTGGAATACGAGCACTATGAATGTTTTAATGGGTTTTGAATGTTGTTAATTGGAAAAATTTCAAGTACACATGATCAAATACACTTAAAGCAAAAAAGTGAAATCAAAATTGAAGTTTCATGGCTTTTAGTATGAATATATTAGCCTTAAGGTTATCTATAAGCTAGTGTGCTTCAAAAGAATGACAAAATTCGCATTTAGAAGATATATGCATTCAAAATTTATAGTCTCGCTTTACTACCAGTACGGATCAACAGTTTTGATGACATCATTCTGCACTTCAGCTTCTCATCAGATTCTCTGTCCAATCAAATGCTCTCTATAATCTGAAGTGTCCCGCCCCCAATATCATAAAAATCCGTGGTATTAACTATCAAGTATGGCTTGAGGCTGTGAGGTAAGCTAAACACTATTGGTTATTTAAAAAGAGGGAGGAGCCACTGGATATGTCCCGCCCTGACTTCCTGTTTCAGTGGAAATTACCGCGTTTCAAGGCACTTCACGGGGACTTTAAATACAAAGCCCTGTTGTCATCGTCCCAATTCAGTGATTTTCTCTGTCTCTCTCTCTGTCTCTCTCTCTCTCTCTCTATCGATCTATCTATCTCTCAGGGGGTTTGGTAATGGGCACAGGGATTGAGTCCTCATCTCATATTTATGGCCTGTTCCAACACATCTGTGTGGCTTTTGAGTTGGTACTGGCAGATGGCAGTCTGGTTCGCTGCACTGAGGTATGAGTTTGATTTGGTGTGTGTATGTGGCTATGTATGTGTAGCCCTATGTGTTGATGTTTGTTTGTATCAGTTAGAATTATACATTCATAGTGCAAAAGGAGTAGTCTGAAATCATACAAACTAATAAAGAAAATCATTTAAAGGGATTGACAGGGAGAGAAAGAAGGTAAAGAAGAATGGAAATATAAATATAAAACCAGTATCTTTTTCATTATTTAATGTAGTTATTATACATTGACAGAAGCGGCTAATTAGGATGAATAATGTTCTAGTATGTTCTAGTATGATTTAACTAGTACTTTGTGGACTTTGCATAGTATATACTGCATATGTATCTGTAAATGCTCTACTTGTGGGGCAGAAAGAGAACTCGGAGTTGTTCTATTCAGTTCCGTGGTCCTGTGGAACCCTGGGCTTCTTGGTGGCAGCTGAGATTCGGATTATTCCAGCTCGGCAGTGGGTGAGGCTGCGCTACAAGGCTGTGCGGGGATTGGATGCCATCTGTAAGGTGTTTGCAGAGGAGTCCACTAACAAGGAGAATCATTTTGTGGAAGGGCTACAGTATTCACTCAACGAGGCTGTTATTATGACCGGCGTTATGACTGACCACGCCGAACCTGACAAGGTGAGATCATGTTCATACTTGGGCTGCTTATATGCTTTGCTTCATGAATTTCTTTATGATTTAAAGTAGAATGCTTTGTAAGGCTGCTTTCACATATGCAGCATTTAGTCTGTTTGAATCGTACCCTGGTGCGTTTTCCTCTTTGTTGCGGTTCATTCAAGCAGGTGAGAACACCGCAATGGCACTTGGGTGCGGACCAAAACAACTGCTCTAAGACCATGTGAGCGAGGTTGATTTGGTCTGCATTCAAGTGAGCTCTAACATGGTTTGATTGCAGTGAGAAAGTGATTCGACCCTTATTCAACCCACCTGCAGAAAGTGAACCGAACATGCCATGTATTTTGGGTTGCAGGGAGCATTTATTGGTGCATGTGAACGGCTAAAGTGAGGGAAAGGACAGAGCTGTAGCACTCAAGAGATGCTATATGTTCTGGATATTAGGACCAATGAAAAAAAGAGAAAAGAAGTGCTGGATACATTGCACAAAATGTTTTAAACTGTTGTTATTTACATTTAATTGCCTAATCATTTATTTCGGTTCACCTCTGTTTTCTTTGTGCTTGGGTGATTTTTGTTGTTATATCACGTATCTGGTAAAGTTTTGCCTACCTTTTATTAGTAACTGTATTTTTGAGCAATGAATGAAAGTGTTACGAATATACACCCAGCTTCCACTTTAATAGGAACACCTGTACACCTGCTCAGCCAATCATGTAGCAGCAGCACAATGCATAAAATCATACAGATACAAGTCAAGAGCTTCAGTTAATGTTCAGATCAAATATCAGAATGAAGAAAAAGTATGATCTCTGTGAGTTTAACCGTGGCATGGTTGTTGGTGCCAGATGGGCTGGTTTGAGTATTTCAGAAACTACTGATCTCCTGGGATTTTCACACATAACAGTCTCTGGAGTTTGTGAAAACAGTTCTGTGGATGGAAATGCCTTGTTGATAAGAAAGGTCAGGAAGGTCAGCTGCCAGGAAGGATACAGTAACTCATATAATCACTCTTTACAATTGTGGTGAGCAGAAAAGCATCTCAGCATGCACAAAACATCGACCATGAGGATGGGCTAAAACAGCAAAAGACCACATTGGGTTCCACTCCTGTCAGCCATGAACAGGAATCTGGGCTACCATGGGCACAGACTCACCCAAACTGGACAGGTGAAGATTAGAAAAAAATCAAGTGGTCTTTTTGCAGTCTTCAACTGTCCAGTTTGGGTGAGTGTTGTGCGTACTGAGATGCTTTTCTGCTCATCACGGTTGTAAAGAGTGCTTATTTGAGTTACTATAGACTTCCTGTCAGCTCAGACCAGTCTGGTCATTCTCCTCTGATCTCTCTCATCAACAAGGTGTTTCAGCCTGCAGATCCTCCACTCACAGGATGTTTTTTTTTTTTTTTTTTTCGCGCCATTCTGTGTAAACTCTAGAGTCTGTGTGTGAAAATCCCAGAAGATCAGCAGTTTCTGAAATATTCAAACCAGCCCTTCTGGTACCAACACCCATGCAGAGATCCCCCCCCCCCCCCCCCCGCATTTCTGATGTTTGATGTGAACATTAACTGAAGCTCTTGACCTTTATCTGCATGATTTTATGCATTGTGTTGCTGCCACATGATTGGCTGATTGGAGAACTGCATAAATGACCAGGTGTACAGGTGTTCCTATTAAAGTGGACGGTGAGTGTATGTTTTCAACCTTATGTGCCCCTCATACAAAGATTTTTTGCATTTTGGTTTGTTTAATTATGTGTACTGTAAAAACAAAACAAACCAAAAGTTTAATTTTACTTTGAATTAGACTCAAATTAGCAAATGGACTAATTGGTATGAAAGTGCTCTAAGAGAAAATTAAATAGTTATAATTTTATATGGCATTTAGACTTCTTTTTTATATTTTACTCTTTTTGAACTTTAGTGCTTGTTCAGGTTTTGTCTGTGTTCCAAGTATATTGGAGTTAAATTATCCTAAAACAACTTGTATGTCTTGCATCATGCTCTGAGTAACAAGTACTTCTGCCATGTCATAAAAACCCACAAACTTGTGTAAATAATTGGCTCCTAACCATCCAAGGACAGTCAGCAACATTGTGAGTTTAGATTGATGGTATTTAGGAGTATTGTTTTAGAAGCTGAAAAACGAACATTTGCATTAAGACCCAGTGTACTTTTTTACATCTCTGCTAGATCAATCGCATTGGTCATTACTACAAACCCTGGTTCTTTAAGCACGTGGAGAAGTACTTGAAGGAGGATAGAACTGGTGTGGAGTACATCCCACTCAGACACTACTACCACAGACACACACGGAGCATCTTCTGGGAGCTACAGGTAAATGGTGTGCAATGGTAATACATAAACAGGGAAGCTATGACAGATGGTGACTGCAAGCCCACCTTTATGAACAGTGTAAAAATATTGATTGAATGACGAAGAACACGTACAGTTATGAAAAATGAATTTATCAAACTGGATTTAACCTTTTTTTTTGGGGGGGGGGGGGGGGGGGGGGCAAAAGATCTTATTTTAAGTTTTCCTGATCTTGCTGACTGGACAGTGTGGCAAGAACAAATGTCAATATCAGCAATAAGGAAGTACAATCGGAAGTATGTCATTAAGAGGCGACAAATGTGTCGCTATTTTCATAGTAATTCATACACTTCATAAAAAAAGAAACATATATAGATATGGAAACAAGGAATAGGTATATCTGTTTCAAATGAGGATTTCTTATATAAAAAAGCTGAAATGTGATTTAACCCTTTTTAGCAGTACACTGATGTTCCATTCTGCCGGCGGAATGAAAATCAACTTATCAGACATTTTCAATCAGTGTAAATAAATGAATTATTTTATCTCTGCAAGTCTGTTATAAGATTAGTCAGGACACTGTTGGGTTTCTGTGTGTAGAGTATCATGACTCTGTGTTTAGCTGTACATTGGTACAGAGATAAAACAGACATCACAACTAAAGCTTTTTTGACAGTAGAACACTGTATAGAACTGCCACAATAAAATTATAAACAATTAAACCTAATAAGCTAGGTAAAAAAAAAAAAACTTATGAAAAACTGCAAATTCTGAAAACCCAGTGTGTCTACTTTCATATGAGCCATTAACTACTACTGTGGAGTGTGTCATCACAAATAAATTCAATGCTGAATACAGGCACCCCCCAAACCAGGTGGAAATTCGATTTTTTTGGCCTCTAGTAAAAAGAGTTAAATGTTTTAAATGATATTCTTGAATGATAATTATTAATAGTAAAAACTTTGTGCTGGTTTGTGATAAATGACTGAGTAAAATGTGTTAGTGGACGTCACTGTAATGTAGTGATATTCTTCCTATCAGTGGTTAATAAATAGGCACTGCTGTCTGCTAGTTTGAACATACATTGTATTTCTTTGACAAGTGGTTTGATGGTCTGTGATAAAACTCTTAACTCAAGGTTCTGTGATCTTGGTCTCGATCTCTTTATATTCATTAGCTTCGATACTGCAACCTCATTGTTCCCCTGATGTATTCGTATTACAAATTTCTCTTTCTGCTTTATCATATAATCCTTCTTGTCTGCTCTCTCTCTCTCTCTCTCTCTCTCTCTCTCTCTCTCTCTCTCTCTCTCTCTCTCTCTCTCTCTCTCTCATACACATACATGCGGATAATTATTAAAGCAGCTAATTAATGTATATACCTAAACCTAATGTTTACCTTTATCTCAGTAACCTAAATGAAACGAAAAACAGATTTTTTTTTTGTGGGGACCATTCAAATGTCTCCACAAGATAAAAAATGTCAGGTATTCCTATTCTTGTGGGGACATTTCTTCCCCACCAAGACAGAAAAACAAGCGCGCACACACACACACACACACACACACACACACACACACACACACACACACACACACACACACACACACTGTATTGTGTAATGTCCACTAATGTTTTCCTCTAATGCCATTAACTGAAGGATGATGGTGGTAATTATTGCAGACCTGATAAATTATGCAGGTTTTTCTTCTTGCTTGCTTGTGTCTCAGTGTCAGCACATTGTGATTTATCATCATTTTATGATAAAACACACACACACACACACACACACACACACACACACACACACACACACACACACACATCCTGTTAGGCACTTTTCTGATATCCATAGTAAATATCTTGCTGTAAATGGGCCCTTCTAATATGGAGTGGAAGTATCGATTGCACAGTCAGTCTCCGATGGATTCCCCCAGTTTATGACATTTTTATTTCTACTTTTTATATTTTTAATCTCACATGCACTTAAAATTCTTTCTTTCTCCCTCATGTTCTCTATCTTGCATAATCTCTCTCTCTCCTGCCTTTGTATTTAGGACATCATTCCATTTGGGAATAACCCGCTGTTCAGGTATGTGTTTGGCTGGATGGTTCCTCCTAAGATCTCCCTGCTGAAGCTGACTCAGGGCGAGACCATCCGCCGGCTTTACGAGCAACATCACGTGGTTCAGGACATGCTGGTGCCCATGAAGCACATGCACACGGCCATCACACACTTCCACGAGGACATTCATGTAAGATTCAGCAGCTTACCACACAACAGACACCTTCGGACCTAACAAAGATCTTTATTCAGGGGGAATTTGCATGGTCTAAAATAAAGGCTTTCCCACATGGAAAGTAGCACCAGGCAGCAAAGAAGACAGTTCACTTCTTATGTAATATCTTATTTGACTTTGAAATATGAATGATAGTATATCTGAAACAACCTTATATTAAATAAATGGATCCAGGTGGGGTTTTACTTTAACTGGCATATTCATTATTTAATTTGAGGTTGTTTTTAGCCTCTTAGTCTTTTTCATTGTTGATGTATATAATGGAAAAATGGCTTTTAGACCAGCTTAATATGGTTCTCGTTAACTTAAACGTAATATTGTGATAATACCATGAATAATGACAAATGGGTAGACCGTTATTGTGATAAAAACTTCTACCATGTAATTCCTCATGTGTGTAGGTGTATCCCCTATGGCTGTGCCCATTCATATTGCCCATTCGGCCAGGCATGGTGCATCCTAAAGGAGATGAGGATGAGCTGTATGTGGACATTGGGGCATACGGGGAACCCCAAGTCAAACACTTTGAGGCTCGGGCCTCCACACGCCAGCTTGAGAAGTTTGTCCGAGATGTAAACGGGTCAGTTTTATAAATGTATTATAAATGCTTGCGTATACAACAGTACTGTTGAATTCTCCAATCTGATAGTGTTGATTGATTTTATTTAACAACAGCATTGACATTAGTTACAGTTGTAATTAAAATCACAGGTTTATATTAATGTGTTCAAATGTGTTCTACACTAACAGCTCCTTGAAAGAGTCTTGTATGGAGGACACTCCATTTAACCTAACGGTAAACATTAAAAAAGGTGTTTTTATATATAACAAAACAAAATGTTTGTAAAAAGACATTTATTTAACATTTGTGGAAGAAGTCTCCATTGTCAGTGCTTCCACTACATTAAACATAACTTTAAATTATTATATAGCACATTCATTAATAAATTAAAAATATATAATTGCTTGCAAATTGCTGTGCTGTAAGAGGAACAAAACACATTGGGCCACATTACACCATCCCATCCCACTGATTATTTTACTATAACAGCACGCCTGGTGCCTTTTATTCCATTACTGTATATATCAAATTTCCAGTTTATTAGGTACACATATCTAGAACCTGGCCATTTTATCAGGTCACAATTACTGGCTGTAATTGTCAACCGTCCTTTCTTTATCCATCGATATAAAGGGACCACCGGTGAGGGTGAGGGTGGGGGGTGGACAGTTTCTTAAACCAGCAGGTATACCTGACATTTACCTGATACTTGTAGGTATACCTGATAATTATCATTAAGAACAATTACAAGGTTGTGTATCTAATAAACTGACAATAAAGTGTATAAATACAGAGTATATTTGACATTGACACACTGCACTTTGATGTACAGTTAATCCAATTTTATTAACTTCCATTCCTTCCCTAGTTTTCAGATGCTTTATGCTGATGTGTACATGGAACAACAAGAATTCTGGGAAATGTTTGATGGTACGCTGTATCATAAGCTAAGGAAGGAGCTGGAGTGTGAGCAGGCATTTCCTGAAGTGTACAACAAAATCTGCAAAGCTGCAAGACACTGAGACAAATTCAGTCCTGATTGAAATACAGGAACAAGAGAAAATATTTTATATTAATTAATTAATTATTTTTTTTTAAAGAAAAAAGCTGCTGAAAAGTCAACCAGCTATAGGCAATATTACAAGCTATCTTTTTTTAAATTGGATTTTTAACACTAGTCATATACACCTGAGCCTTCTTACATTTAAATCTATTTTTGGCAAACAATATAAATAAAGGGAATATCAGTAAAATATGTATTTTACACCAATTATTGTCCTTTTTATGTGCATATAAATGTACCATATTTGTACTGCATACCATAGATATATTTTGTCAATGAAAGTACATTTTAATGCCTGTTTCCCCGGGGTCAATCTCATACTAAATCTGCCTTCAAGCTCCAAGTTCCACTGTTGTCCAAGTTATTCTTGTATATCAAGGCACAACTTTATAACTCATATCAACAGGTATTGCTTTTCCATAAGTGCCACCTGTAAATCCTTAATGTATTTTTTTTTCTCTAACAAATGAACAAAAGACAAAATACAGACTGCCCTTATGTCAGTGAAGTGTCTTCAAATGATTCTAATACACACACATGCACAAATGCACAAACTTGTGTCTGAATATGTTGCTTCCACTGTATCACCACTCAAAAGTGTCACCTGAAGAAATATACATTACTTCCTTTAAGCATTATAGCTGTAGACTCTTTTTTTTTTTTTTTTTCCTTCACTTTCGCCATCATTTTCCAGAAGCTCCAAAGTAAACAGGAATTTTATTGTTGGTTTTAATTTGTGATCCTCTTACAGTATTGTGTTTGCTGCTTATATTTGTGTTCACGTCTGTTTTTGTGTCCATCTGTGGTGCATACAAAAGGGCTTTCTATGTTCACACAGGATTTTGGCATGTGAACATTAGCAATCTTAATGTTCCAATCTCAGGACTGAGCTGTCGTCAGGTTTCTGGGTTCACTGTCAGTAGCCCAGATAAATTTCATTATTTAATCCAGCTGCATTTCTGTTTTTAGGGGTTTGGGATGTATGATGCAATAAAATTCTGATCTGTCAATATTTTTGTTTTGTGTATTAGTTTAGTTCACAGGAACATACAAATGGCAAAAGCATGCTGATATTTCATGCAGTAGAAATGAATGCATTTAAAAGCTAAAATACTGGCTCTTTAAGCCCAACAGCCTTGGACTTCTTACTCATTTGAAGGCCCCTCTGGTTGCAAGAGAAGCGATCTCCTGTCCAAAGGAACATTGAAAGGCCTGAGTCTCTCCCTAATAAATAATAATAATAATAATTTTTAAAAATCATATTACAATACAGACACATTGCATTTACCTTTTGTACACAATGTGAACAAAAATTATCTTAACTTTCAGTAGTTAATAGAGATAGACAGGTTTACACTATATGGCCAAAAGTATGTGGACACCTAACCATTACTGTAGGCATAACATTAAAACAGCCATAACATTAAAACCACTGACAGGTAACGTGATTAACATTGATTATCTTATTTATCTTGTTACAGTGGCACCTGTCAAGGGGTGGGATATATTAGGCAGAAAATCTAAGCGAACATCTGTGGGATGTGCTAGACAAAAAAGTCAGATCCTTGGAGGCCCCACCTTGCAACTTACAGGATATAAAGTATCTGCTGCTAACGTGTTGGTGCCAGATACCACAGCACATCTTCAGAGGTCTTGTGTAGTCCATGCCTCAACGGGTCAGAGCAGTTTTGGTGGAACAAGGGGGGTCTACACAAAAGTAGGCAGGTGGTTTTAATGTTATTGCTGATCGGTGTATGTGCTTGCTGAACATCCCTTTCCAGATTTAGTCCCACTTTGCTGTTATAATAACCTCCACTCTTCTGGGATGACTTTTCTTTAGGTTTTGGATCGTTGCTGTGGGGATTTATGCTCACACGAGCATAAGTGAGGTCAGCCAAGGAGGCCTGGGGTGCAGTCGGCATTTCAGTTCATTACAAAAGTGTTCAGTGGGGTTGAGGTCAGAACTTTGTGCAGGACACTCGTGTTCTTCCACTCCAAACTTGGCAAACCATGTCTTCATGGAGCTCACTTTGTGCACAGGGGCATTGTCATGCTGGGACAGGTTTGGGCCTCTTAGTTCCAGTGGTGGTAAACTGTAATGCTACAGCATACAGAGACATCCTTTACAATTGTGTGCTTCCAACTTTGTGGCAAAAGTTTGGGGAAGAACCACATATGGGAGTGATAGTCAGGTGTCCACATACGTTTGTGCATATAGTGTATTTAGAATGACATAAATTATTTATTGAATACATTTGAATGTCTAAAAGCCTTTTAAAGATTTTTCTTTCTTTTTTTTTTTTTTTTTGCTAGGCCACATCTTAGAAACTAACAACTCTGTCTAGATTTGGAAGTGCATGCATGCTTTGAGAAATATACAGTATTTCTTACTGGTTGAACTTGTCTCTTTCTGGGCAGTGTAGGTAGCGCTGGGTGCCAGATATAAATGATGATCTATGACTATTTTTGTTCTTGTTCCGACTCAACTCTGCTATGTTGTAGCGACCAGGCCCGACTGGATTCTGTGAAAAACATCAAAAGGCATTCCATATTATGCAAAATCTGCATATTATCCTCACTAACTCTTTAACAGGTTTCTACAAAGTCTGCAAATACCCCTTTTTAAATCCGTAAAGATTTTTTACTCTATGGTGATTTCTTTATAGTCAAAATATATCATACTGCTTTTTTGGAGGTATTTAAATCATGTTTTCCCTCAACAGTATGTATTGTTCATGTCCAGAAAGGCTAGGCATTTGTTTTTGTTGCTGTATCAATGCGCTGTGGACCTCACATGGTTTTTATTCATCAGCATCTCTGTCCTCTTGTTCATCCGTAGGGCACTGGAGAGGAAAGGGGCTTGTTTGCCACTTCCCGATCGATACTTGGGAGTCATAGGAATAATATTGTACCAACCTGGGCCTGGAGATGTCTGACAGAGAAAAAGTCAATGAATGAGGGTTTAAAGGTTTTAAGGTACAAACATTCAGGTTATTCGTGCATATTACATCATTGCAAGTCAAACTGAAGGTATCAGGGATTAAGGCTGCATAGATGGTGATAGATGTGTGTTATAAGTACCGCAGTCCGTGGGCACTGAGACAAGGTGGATAGGTAGATTCTCTCAGTAGGGATGGCAGGGTATTGCTCCCTACTTCCAAACACCCCATGTTTCTTTTTCTCAGGCTTCTGCAGCTCCTCGCCAAACTTGGGCAACTCTTTGGGGTACTTGCCTGGGTCTGGACTCACCCATTTCTGGACAGAGTATTCATGGTGCTTTAAATTGCCCACTGTACATTTGGGCTTGCTATGCATAGCTCATTGGATTAAAAAAATATTGAGCACACAGAAATTTTGTGGTGATGGGTCTTTGGTTTTGACAAAAGTGATACTTACAGGGGCAGTAAAGATGTTTCCATTACCAGTGGTCAGGTCATATGGGCCTCTTTTACTGATTCTGCGACTCAGTATCAGCTCAGTGGAGCTTTTCAGATTGTATATACCTGGACCCAAGCCACTGTCCTGCATATTTGGAAACACACACACACAAAAAACAGGCTGGTGGGTGTCAAATTACTCATTTGTGAGACATTTTTAAATGTAAATTTTATGCATACATACAATATCTGTATTCTGTAGATTCTGTGATTTCACTGAACAGCTTTCATATTGTGTGCACAGTCACATGAAAGACAGCAGTAAGAGCAGGAGGTGAACTTGTTGTTTATGTGAATTCAATTCAATTCAGTTTTATTTGTATAGCGCTTTTAACAATAGACATCGTCACAAAGCAGCTTTACAGAGATACATTTTGGATCTAAATTTTAAATTGATAAATTTATGCCCAATGAGCAAGCCAGTGGCGACGATGGCAAGGAAAAACTCCCTGAGATGACATGAGGAAGAAACCTTGAGAGGAACCAGACTCAAAAGGGAACCCATCATCATCTGGGTGACACCGGATAGTGTAATTATAAGTAAATCCCTTCTATAACTGTATGATACGTGATATAAAGTGCAACTGTGTAGTCCGGAGATTCACCACAGTCTCAACATGAAGTCTATTTTGCTAAAGTCATGAACTGTCCACCGATGGAGACCCGAGCACAAAGTCTGTTTGTGAATTGTTTGTGAATGATAGATGGTGCAACCGCAGACACCTTATGGTCAAAGCACAGGTTTGTAATCCGAATGTTGACTGGCCACAATGGAGCAGATACATCCTGTGGTTAGTAAACTACTGACAGGTTATCCCAATGCATACACAGTAATCTCTGGAAATTTTAATCATGTATCCATCTCCTCCAAACTCACAAGTTTCTTACAGTATGTGGAATGTAACATAAGAGACAATAGGACACTTGATCTGTCATATGCCAATCTCGAGGATGCATACAACTCTGCTGCTCTGCCACCGCTTGATAGATCTGATTACAATTTAGTGCATCTCAACCCCACATACTGACTTGTTGTTCAATGGCTCCCTGTTACCATCAGGACAATGAAGAAACAGACAGAGGAGGCTGAGGAAGCTCTGCAGGATGGACTTGAGGAGACAGATTGGGATATGCTTTGTGAGTCATTTAGGGAGGACACTGAGCCACTGTATTACAGACTACATCTGATTTCTACATCTACAGACTAAAATTTGATTACCACAATAACAAAGTGCTGTTTCCCCAGTAACAAACTGTGGATCACAAAGGATCTGAAGGTCCTAGGATAGGAAGAAGAGGGCTTTTAGAGCAGGAGATAAGAAGGAGATTAAGTGAGTTCTGTCAGAGCTTAAAAAATAGCTTCAGAATGGGAAAGACAGTCACGGGGACAAGCTGGAGTGCTAGCTGCACGAGAACAGTGTGAAGGTGGTTGGAGTGGAGTGGAATGGAAGGAGGACCATCACTGGCTACAAATAAGCTGGTTACCAAATGGTTGAAGGGACTTGTAAGTGTGGTAATGATCTGAATCTATTTTTAACAGATTCGATTCCCAGACACCAGCCCAGCCGTCCATTAAAACCTCATCCATTAATGACTGAAGCCACCATCTCTGCCACCCTTGTACTTTCTGCCATTTCTCCAAGCCTGACTATTACAGTTGACCAAGTAAAAAGAGAACTGGGAAATCAGCCTCAGGTGCTGAAGTCCTGCGACTGCCAGCTACGTGGTGTGCTGCAACACCTGCTTTCTCTTTCCATAAGACTACAGGAAGTGCACCAGCGCTGGAAGACTTCATGTATAGTTCCATTTTCAAACACAGAACACCCGAGTACCTTTAAGGACTACAGACCCCTTGTACTCACATAGTGCAATCATGAAGACATTTAAGAGACTAGGCCTTGAAACACATCGTACAATTTGCCTATTAGGCAATTTTAGGCATGGATGATGCTCTGATCTCATGTGATCTCACTGAGGATAATTTCGACGATTTCTCCATTGGACTCTAGAGATCTAGGCAGTGAGTTGCAATTATCTTATATTGATTTTATTGACTGCTTTAGTTTGGTTGGATGAAACTCCTTCATTAACAGGGCCACAAGTGGGAACATAGCAGTCTTGGCCCAACGGTCTAATGAGACCAAGGTAAAACTTTTTGGACATATTTGTGAAATATAAGTTTGGTTGAAAAACAAGACAGCCAGTCCCAATCCCACCACTTGGTTTTTACGAATGTCTGCTTCTGGTATTCTGTACCTATATATGTAGAATATGTAGCATTATGTCTAGTGCATCAATGTCTTTTGCTTCTGTAGCATTCCAAATTTCCCTTGGATATCAATCAATCAATCAATCAATCAATCAATCAATCTATCTATCTATCTATCTATCTATCTATCTATCTATCTATCTATCTATCTATCTATCTATCTATCTATCTATAATGAATGACAATAACAAAGTATTTGAATATTTACTACAGTGTTTGCATCAAAGCGATGATGATTGGCATGGCCCATGGAGGGACCGGTCCCCAAAGACATTCTCTCCTTCTCCTCCAGTGCTGCTGAAGGGATTCCCCCTTTACCGTAAGCACCTGGTCCTGGGGTAGAGCTCTGGAAGCCATACAATATAATGCATTTTTTTTTTTTAAATAATAAGTGTATTCATGTTTATGCACATAAAATTTGTGTGAAAACCTTTCACTTGTGAGAACACTTTATCTAGGTAACTAAATCTTCAGATGGAAATAAAGCCTAACCTAAAAAAAATAAACAAACAAAAAAACAACAACAAAACAACAATAAAGTTCAAAAACTCAGCACTTTTTAAAAATCATCACCAAAGTAGAGATATAGTCAAGCATTTGTTATTCTTGGACACAGCAGGAGAAGATTAGGAGCCTTTGGTGGCTTTCTGACTTAGATGGCAATCATTTGTTCCCCTCTAGTGGCTCAGTTGTGTACCTGGCAGTCTTTAAAACGCTTCTCTCTGGTCTCACAGATTCCTCTCAAGCTGCCAGGTTTCTTTTCCAGTTCCTCAATGAAACTGGTGATCCTGTATGTGCCTGGACCAACCTTGGTTTTCTGAATTTGGCATAAAATACAGTCGTAACACTGATTAGACATGGAACATGTATGTAAGCTTAACTTGTACACAAACGTATGTGTATGTTTTGCACTGGAAACACTAACTCTTGAGTTGTACACAATAGAAGTAATCTTTTAATTGCATGCTTTACAACAGCCATCGTTCAGAGTAGGATGGAGTGGCATGCAGGTGCTTGAACACAGCAACCTGCAGGTGCCTGACCTTGTACGAAGGCTAAATGAGGCAATTATGTGATGGCCTACTGATTAGGTTGCAGAGTCTGAACATTTAGTGCTAACAAAATAAGCTGGCAATTAACTGTTTGAATAAAAGCAACTGTGTGTTTGGTCTTCACCAAGTCAGTTATCATTCTCTTGGTGTAGGGGATCTGAGTGTATGCTCCCACTCTCTTGTTGGCAGTATAGACTCCAGACACATCAAACCTGGAATTTTAAAAAATGCATTGTCTATGAACTGAAGAAGTCTAATAAGAAAATAAAAACATGGATAATATTTTACTATTAAAATGTAATACAATATATATATATATATATATATATATATATATATATATATATATATATATATATATATATATATATATATATATATATATATATAATGTTTAAAAAAGAAGTTTAGTTTTACCTGGCTGATTGGGTTCCGAAAGGGGCCCCTTGAAACCTCATTTCTTCCATAATTTTTTGTTTTTATTTTATTTTATTATTATTTTTTTATCTTGCACACTTTCTAGTGCTAACACGGGAGCCACTGTGCATTTGAGAAGACTGTCACTATGACAACGTAACGTGATACAAAATCAATACGTGACTTCCTAGCAACAAAGCTAGGACCTCACACCATGTTTCCCCTCTTTCAGCCAAACAAAAAAAAAAAAAAAAAAAAAAAAAAAAAAAAATTGTGAATGTATGCACACTCGAGTACATGAAAACACGAGAAAATTAAAACACTCGTCTGGAAATCGAGTACACTTTCATAAAGCGACTACGTATACATAACTGTACTAAATCTTTCATTATGCAATTAAAAGGACCAGATTATGATCGGCCTATAAACATCTTTTTAGTAATTCTATAGCCTCATTTTTCAGAATTGTTTGTCACAATAATAATAATAATAATAATAATAATAATAATAATAATAATAATAATAATAATAATAATAATAATAATAATAAAGCGGTAAACCTCAAGTTTATTCTTTTTACTGATGTTATTTTCTGACTGTAAATGATTTCCTCTCAGGCTAGTTATGCCACTTCAGTCATAATTGTATTACATATTAATATGCAGATTTATGCAGAATAAACGTAACTCTATTTGTCCTTTGGAGCACGTCGTCACTCTTTGCCACGCCCAGTCATCTAAACTACACCGTCACTGCCAGGGGCCAGCTGTGATTGGAGGAGTCGAGGATTTTGTTACAGAGTGGCAAAAAACCGGGTCACGGGAGTTTCAGGTTGGTCCATGCTTTAAATACGAATGTTGTATAAATAGATGCCAGTATTCTGGTCTTAATATGACTTTAAGGCAATGCTACAGTGTTATGCAAAAATGTATTTAGAACTCCAAGCTGCATGACCAAGGAAAGTTGCTAGCTAATGTTGACTCGGTAGGACTGCTGTCAAACTAGCAGAACAAGTTGTGTGCTAGCTCGGAAGTGTTTAGTAACCAGTAACTATCTTTAATGTCTGACATGTCGCCTTCCATCCTCATAGCCACCGACCTATATAGGCTGTGCAGACTTCAGTGTAGTCAGTTTATGATGTTTAGACTTAGAGTGCAGTTTGTAGACTTCCCAGTAATAGTTATTATGAAGTTGTGCAAGTTATCTGGCACGAGCCTTCTGGGGAAAAAAAACAATAGAAACCCTCATAGAATTTGTAATGGTTTTTACTGGTTATAATGGGAGCCATATACCAACAGATGAGTTGGTGCACCTATATTTGATCTGCTGCCATAACAACATCTAGGTGAAAGGTGAATTCATCTACCTTCTGCAGCGAAGGGGTGGAAAATGCCTTAGAATTAATACAAATACTTTAATACTTTAGTATAAGACGTGCTTATATTTTACTTGAATATTATTGGAATTTAATGCTCTTACTAAGTACAGTTACAAGAAAAGAAAACTGATAGGGGTGTGGTGTATTTCGAAACACTATCCCTGATGTGTAAATCAGTCAAGAACCTCAACAAGCCATCACTCTGACTTCCTGTTTCAAAAGTAAATGTGTCAACATACAGGATCAGGTCACGGCTCTCAAGCCGTTTCATGGGTACTTTAAAAACACTTTTGAGAAAGACACTTCCTTCATTTCCCCCCTTTGAATCCAGACATGACCAAACCGTATACACAAGACGCCGTATTGGACACGGAAGACTCATACATGTGTTCCTACTGAATGGGGAAGAACCACCATGTGATTCCTGTAAAACAAGAATGACTGTTAAGCATATATTACTAGACTGTCTTACTTTTAACAATACTAGACAACAGTTCTACTCAGAAAAGATGTATCTAGAAGTCTTCCAAAATGTCTTAGCAGGAAAAATCCTAGAATTCTTATCAAATATTAAAGTGAAGGACCTTATATACTGTAGCTGCTGTTGTTGACACTGTTGGAATGTTGTACATTTTTTACAATGGTTGTAATACTGTAGAAATTTACGGAATATCCCGTTTTACCTACCTTGATCTTGCCATGAAAATAGCCATTGATGCTGCCATGGCATTAAAAGAGCAATAAACAAATGAAACGCTCTTGAAGTACATGTGCATGTTATGTGAGCTGAAAGCACGCCAAAGAAATGTTTTATACTTTTTGCCTTTGTTGTGCTGATTTTCTTGGTGCTGTTGCTGATGTAGTCACCAGGAAGGAGAACGGGACCAGAGGATACAGCACGTATGAAATTGGATGGTATCCACTGATCATGTCGACAGACCAAGTGCCACCTGTCAGTGCAAAACTTTTTCACCTCATCTTCCTCTCCACCTTTTGGGGCATGCAAATATGGGTCACCTTCATCTCTGGTGAGAGTCTGTTTCTGTAAACCTCAGATCAGATATAATTCCTTAATGTCTGTCAGTTTGTGTGAGAAACATCCAATACGTCTGTTCAGGCAAGCTGGTCAGTGTAACGGGTTGTTAAATTGTCATTTTAAATGATTGTGTTGTTTAAGGATTCATCATGGACAGCCATCTAAACAGACACACTTACGGCTTTATCCAGAGTCGACTCTTCCCTTTCTATCTGCACATCGGCTCGGCCTGTGCTTTCTTCAACCTCACTATTTTTACCATGTACCATCCCAGTGACCTGCTGGATGATAAAGAGGCGTTTCAGGTATGTAACACAGGTTACGTAGAAATCTTTCTCAAGCACAAAGCGTTGCTAAGAATTAGCTTTTATACTGAATTTTAACATTATTTTTAATATTTACGCATATCATTATATTTTGATAACCTTTGTGACTATGCGTTTGATTAATTTCCTATTTTTTAGACAATGGTTGTGGCTGGTTTATTATTTGGCCCGACTTTGAGTTGTAAACAAACGTAGTGTCGGAAAATAAGCTTCTTCCAACAAGCTAGTTTAAGCGCAGAATACACATTTATGACCAGCACAGATGTACATTGATTTTAAGAGAAGTTTTTTTTTTGTTATCATTTCATTTTAACAGTTGTTCCATAGTAATTTAAAGGAAGAATGAATATTGTATGACTGGTCTAATTAAGAGAACCGATCGACCAAATCCAGTGTACATAATCTGTACAACACAGTGTCTCTGTGTTGATTTTGAAACTTAGGCTACGTCCACATTATTCCAGATAGATCTGAAAACTGAATTTTCGTTTTAAAACGCTCTCCGTCTACACTGGCGTTTTCAAATGTTTTCCAAAAATTGTTCGTCCACACTGAAACGGCTGAAAACGCTTCCATCCCTGTGGGAGAGCGTTTTCCCACCCGAAAAGCTCCCTTTTTGCTGGACAAAAAGTCTCAGTGGACGGAAGGACAGAAGGCCAAAACGTGGAGAAAACGTAGCCTTACCATAAACTACAGGTTACCAAACATTAGTGACTTCCCTAGAGATGGCATGATACCACTTTTTCATTTCCAAGATCGGTACTGATACTGAAACCTTGAGTATAAGCCGATACCGATACCCATCTGATATTGTTTTCTTTAAAAACTAACAAAGCTTTAAAATGTTTTTTTTTTTTTTTTTCTTCCCAGCTGAAGCACCTCACAGTTAAACCCAATATGTTTTCTCTGGTATCCAATCTACAATCGGATACTGGGTATTGGATCAGTGCCATCTCTAGTTTTCCCTGTTCCTAACACACCTGGTTCAACTAATCAGCTAATTAACTGTCCTTCCTGAGTTGAAGTGTGTGTTAGAGCACAAAACACAAAAATGTGCAGGACAGAGGGTACTTCAGAACCAGAGTTGGGAATCTGTACCTTAAAGTATCTGATATTTTATGTCAACGTTGTATCAAAGTTCCGAGGTCCGTGCTTTCTGATATTATACAGAAAGGCGACAAATTAAAGGAATAACCAACCTACAGTGTCTTGTTTGGGCCATCACATGCCCCGCAACAGCACCAATGATTCCACCCATCTCTGAAACTATACCAGAGAGATGAACACCATCTCTTCCTAAAGATATTCCCTCAATTGCTGTTTTTTATTTGTGCGCTGTCTCCCATAGGTGTTCAGTTGGGTTGAGATCTGGTGACTGTGAAGGCATGATATTTGCATCATTTTCATACTCCGTGAGGCCTTGTGCCCTATAATGAGGCACCATCATGTTTTATCATAGGATAAAGTTGAACAGTCAGAATAACTTTGTATTGTATTTGCAGTGACCCTTCCTTCTAAGGGAGCAAGTGGTCCCTAAACCATGCAAGCAAAATACCCCATAATCAAGCCACCGTTTTCCCCCCTGATTTTGTCATCTGTCTGTAGCTGAAATATTGTGTTTATTGACATATTTGTACAATTCAGGTTAACATGTTTTCTTCTTCCCATCCCTCTGTCTTGTGTCATGCTTCATCTCTGGACAGATCTTTGTTTTCTTTGTGTGTGTGACTGTGGCAGCCGTTAATGCCCAGTGGTTTGGCCAGTTGACCTCCGAGATCATGGCGGACATGCACATGATTGAGCAGGCTTGCGGGCTGGGCCAGGACATTGGGCTCTCATCCAACCGAGAAGCTTACTCCAAACTGTGCGACAAAGACCCCAAATACAAGCAGCTGAGCAACCGTCTGTGGCTTTACCACCTCCTCTCATCCCTGTGTAACCTCTGCTGTATTGTGTGCAATGGCTACAGCCTTTATTACCTGGCAGAGAACCTTACTACCCTTTGATTTTCAGTCAGATCATTTTCAGGGATTATATACCCCACAGTGTACCACATTCACACATTTAATATGTCTATATGCTGTCTAACAACTGAGAATGTCATTTTTAGAATTTCTCTGCTCTTTCTTTACCTCTTTGTACTATGTGTTGTGGTATCTAGTCTAGGGTAACACAGGTTATTAGAGCACTTGCACATATCTTATGCATAAGATTAACAGTGATAGTTTGGAAGTAGGGGTAGCCAAAATTCAGCAACTCATGATTAATGCTGGTATAACACTATTTATGTTTATATAATATAATATATATTTTATATATATATATATATATATATATATATATATATATATATATATATATATATATATATATATATATATATAATCAACAACAACAAAAAATACTGCCACCACAGTGCTACATCTAGAATTTCAATAATCAGCGGCCACAAAAATAAATTGTTTGACACAGAAACATAAAGGAATATAGATAACATAAATGGAACATTTTTAAAGATCAAATCAGCTACTTGTTATTGTACTTATTAATTAGGTAGGTCAGGGTTATAAAATACGGGTGGACAAATCACTAACCTAGTGCCGGGTGGCTTGGGACAAGAATATCTTGAGTGCAGAAAAGGCAGGCAACCATTACATGGGACTCGGCAAGCACACTAGAACGAAGCACACTTGCCTGAAAGTACTGACAGTACCCACAATATCTCAGAAAATTATATTGTGATGTAATTTATAAAGATATATTGAATTGTCATATCACCAATTACTATTTGGAAGGCATACACTGCAAAAAAATGACATCTTAGCAGGTTAAATTATCTTGAATATAGTCAAACTGATCTAGCAAGATTTACAAGAAACCAAATATAAGATATTAATTTTTTTTTTTTTGACTAATTTCAAGCTTGAAATGTTCTTGTTCTATTAGCGGATAATTTTGCTACTTTTAAGCATTTATAGAAAGAAGCAAAATTATCCACCAATAGAATAAGAACATTTAAAGCTTAAAAATAGTAAATACACTCACCATCCACTTTATTAGGAACATCTGTAAACCTACACATTCATGCCGTTATCTAATCAGCCGATCATGTGGCAGCAGTTCAACGCATAAAAGCATGCAGATACAGGTCAAGAGCTTCAGTTAATGTTCACATCAAACATCAGAATGAAGAAAAATTGTGATCTCTGTGACCGTGATTGTGGCATGGCATGTGTGAAAATCCCAGGAGCTCAGCAGTTTCTGAAATACTCATACCAGCATGGCTGGCACCAACAACCATGCCACGGTTAAAGTCACAGAGATAAATCTTTCCCCCATTCTGATGTTTGACGTGAACATTAACTACAGCTCTTGACCTGTATCTGCATAATTTTATACACTGTGTTGCTTCCACATGATTGACCGATTGGATAACTGTATAAATCAGCAGGTGTATGTGTGTTCCTTTTAAAGTGACCGGTGAGTGTATGTCTGGAAATAGGCTTAATAATCTTATATTTGGTTTACTGTAATCTTATAGTAGGAAATAGTAGATAAATGTGACTTTATTCAAAATATTTTCACTTGCTAATATGTCATTTTTTGCTGTGTATTTAGGATCATTTTTACACTTCATCATTCATTTTGATGATAAATGTAGTCCACTGAAATGAACAAAAGAGAATTCAGGGCATTACAATCTTCTATGGGCTGACCTAGCAATAATTTCTAATACTCTTGCTACTGTTTTTTGTATGTTCTATTGGTGGCAGCATATAGTTGCTAGTTTTATGTGACCGTATATATTTGTACTATACATTCTGTGTTATGTTACATCATAACAGTAATTTTACCCTGGAGCTGGTATTCCAGGGCTGCAGGCAGAACTAACTTACCTGTAGTGTGCAGCTGAATTTGAGTTCTTTTCACACGTTAAAAAAATGGCAGTCTGTCTCACACAATGGACACATTGAAATATGTCGCCTTTCCCAGCTCTGCCACTTTCTCAATCTAGTCATGCAGGTTGTGCAGGCTATACTACTTCACGGCCATTAGCTGAGCCGTGCACACCTGAAACACACAGTGGTGCAATTCAACACAGCTATGGCATCAGCTATGTGTTTTGAGGTAAGGTTAGTTCGCCTTATCGGAGAGTATCACTCTTTGAAATTAAACAAGTAATGCGAACTAATGTCTTGACAAAAGCATAGGATGTGTGTATAAATATATAGCTTATAAAGGAGTGTTGATTTGGTGTGGAGGTAACCGGTCATTCCGTTGTACATTTTGGAGTCATTTTGCTTGAGAAATGTAAATGCAGAGGTCTGGATTGAATTTTGTTCCATGTGGTCATGTACATGCAATATTACACAGTTCCATGATATGCTCCATATGGAATGTAGCCTAGGCTGTCTCCCTATAGTATCTTTATCTAGTATTTGTGTGAGTGCAATGACAATGTAGTTGTGTCTCAACTAGGTTTTAAGAGGTATTTAGACTAGATGTGCAATTAAAAAAAATGTACTACAGTAATTATGGTGGTGATGCTTTAAATCTATCCCTGCAGCCAGGGGGTTTCTGTTTAATGAATGCAAATGAGCCAGCAACAAATTTAAAATCTTTCTTAGTTAACTGATGCTATATTTCACAACATATCTTTGGATAGAAAGGATTCAATTATAGCGATAAAGCCTAGAATTCATTCTTATCTGTTCTTATGAGTTGTGTTCAGTAGAGTGGGGCATAATATAGGCATGTGTTTGCAGTGGTGCTGGTGTGTGTTTAATGGTGCTGGATTATTACGCAATGTTAAAAGGTAAATGATGATTCCTTTTATATTTATTTAAAAAGGGTCAATATACTCTTCAGGTATTTATGAATTATACTGTAGTATTGACAAGTTGTTACTTTGTCTTACATTTTTTTAAATAAAAGGCTGGTACTAAACGATTAACTCTGATTAAAACTCTTACTTGGAACACCAAAAAAAAGAAAAAAAAAGAAAAGCAGCTTGTTTTTTTTGGAATGCTGTGGTGTAAATTGTGAACCACGGGGTGCCATGGGATCTTGGACTATTCTGATGAGATGTCACTAGTCCTCGAGGAAGAGTAGGAAGCAGAATGTGTACTGAAGAGTGTTACTCCACCTACTATTACTAAGGAATGCTGCAGGGCAGAACAGACCCATGACAGGCCTTTTGAAAAGTGATACAGTACCCATCATTCCATTCAGTGCAGTGACATCCAGAAAAAATAATCACTTAGGAATCATGACATTGAACTGGGGGACACAGGCTGATATTTTGTAACAAAAAAAATTGAAGCAATTTCACACAAATTGAAGAATGTGTACAGTTCAGTCAAAGAAAGTACACCCCCCCTTCAGTTCTGTTTTTATTTATCAGGGCCTAAATAACAATTGTGAAGTCCTCACCAACTTCCATAAACAAGCAAATGGCCTCAGGTGACAAAAAAAAACCAAAACAACAGATTTCAATATGTTGTCATGGGACAGATCATAAATGATTGAAACCCAAATATAGATTGGGATTGAGTGGCAGGTGTTGATGAGGACCCAAATATAGATTGGGATTGAGTGCCAGGTGTTGAGGGGACCCCAAATATGAATTGGGATTGAGTGGCAGGTTTTGAGAGGAGCCCAAATATAGATTGGGATTCAGTGGCAAGTTTTGAGGGGAGCCCAAATACAGATTAGGATTTAGTGGCAGGTGTTGAGGGGACCCCAAATATAGATTGGGATTGAGTGGCAGGTGTTGAAGAGACCCCAAATATAGATTGGGATTGAGTGGCAGGTGTTGAAGAGACCCCAAATATAGATTGGGATTGAGTGGCAGGTGTTGAGGGGAACCCAAATACAGATTTGGATTGAGTGGCAAGTGTTGAGGGGAACCCAAATACAGATTGGGATTGAGTGGCAGGTGTTGAGGGGAACCCAAATACAGATTGGGATTGAGTGGCAAGTGTTGAGGGGAACCCAAATACAGATTGGGATTTAGTGGCAAGTGTTGAGGGGAACCCAAATACAGATTGGGATTTAGTGGCAAGTGTTGAGGGGAACCCAAATACCGATTGGGATTTAGTGGCAGGTGTTGAGGGGAACCCAAATACAGATTGGGATTTAGTGGCAGGTGTTGAGGGGAACCCAAATACAGATTGGGATTGAGTGGCAGGTGTTGAGGGGAACCCAAATACAGATTGGGATTGAGTGGCAGGTGTTGAGGGGAACCCAAATACAGATTGGGATTGAGTGGCAGGTGTTGAGGGGACCCCAAATACACATTGGGATTGAGTGGCAGGTGTTGAGGGGACCCCAAATACAGATTGGGATTGAGTGGCAGGTGTTGAGGGGACCCCAAATACACATTGGGATTGAGTGGCAGGTGTTGAGGGGAACCCAAATACAGATTGGGATTGAGTGGCAGGTGTTGAGGGGACCCCAAATACAGATTGGGATTGAGTGGCAGGTGTTGAGGGGACCCCAAATACACATTGGGATTGACTGGCAGGTGTTGAGGGGAACCCAAATTTCGAGGCAGGCTTATGGAAAATAGGCACAGAGTTGGAACTGAATATGGTGCTTTGTTCAGGATCGCAGGCTTTCTGGGGGTTCTGAGAAGTCATTTGATGACTGTTCATTTGAGAAGATGAATCGGGATACAACTTGGTACTTTCAATCTGCTCTTTAAGTTTATGGACAAATATCTTTACATCCTTGTATGAGTGCAGCATATTAATGTTTTCCCTGGGAATGGCCTCGGGTAGACTGAGATCATGGAAAGCCTGGAAATGTACAAGCAAAAGAAAGACAAAAATAATATAAATTCCAACAGAGACAACACTGCTGGATGTAACTGCTATAAGAACCATATATGTTACCTTGAAGTAAAGGATCATGTTGTGGTCATCTTGTGTCTGCAAGAGTTGCTTAAGTTCTTCATTTTTACTCTTGAGCTCAACAATCTCCTGTTCCACTTGCTTCAGGTATTCTTTGGTGCGATTCAGTTCAACTTTCTCCTGAGCCCTGATCTGGTTTGTCACCTCAGAACATTTTTTCTCAATGGACTGAATCAGCTCATGAAACATCCTCTCAGTGTCCTCTACCGCTAATTGTGCAGAATGCTATCGGGATAGGCAAAAATGTTGTTTAGCTTTTATTAAAGCTTCAAAGTGACTGTGTTAGTTTATCTCTGCAATGCAACTCACCTTGAGTGACTCTAAAGAGTCCACCAGCTCTAGACATTCCCCCTCTCTCTCCTGAATTTTCTGTGTGTAGTTGTTCTGAGTCTCAAGTAACTGTTTCTGTGGGAAATGTGGAAAATATGATAAACATGTCTTTCCCCCCTTCATTTACAGTTGTGCTCATAAATTTATATACCCATTGCAGAATCTGCAAAATGTTAAGAATAAAAACAAAAACAAAAGAGGGCTCATAAAAATAGCATTTAGTTTTTTATTTAGTTCTGCTCTGAATAATCTATTTCACATAACAGATGTTTACATATAGTCCATAAGACACAATAATAACTGAATTTACACAAATGAACCAGTTCAAAGTTTACACACGCTTGATTATTAATACTGTGTGTTGTTACCTGGATGATCAACGACTGTTTTTATGTCTTGTGATAGTTGTTCATGAGTCCCTTGTTTGTCCTGAGCAGTTAAACTGCCCACTGTTCTTCAGAAAAATCCTCCAGGTCCTGTAAATTGTTTACTTTTCCAGCATCTTCTGCATATTTGACCCCTTTCCAGCAGTGACTATATGATGTTGCGATCCATCTTTTCACACTGAGGACAACTGAGGGACTCGTACACAACTAATTATTATTTTGTTTAAAGATCTTATTTTTTCATTTAGTACTGCCCTTCAGTAGCTAAATAAGATATTTACATGTTTCCCAGAAAACAAAATAACAATTTACACCAATTATCCTGTTCAAAAGTTTAAACCCCCTTGACTCTTAGTGTATCGTGTTGCCTTCTTGAGCATCAGTGAATGTTTGCACCTTTTGTAATAGTTGTGTACGAGTCCCTCAGTTGTCCTCAGTGTGAAAAGATGGATCTCAACATCATTTACTCATTGTTGGAAAGGGGTCAAATATGCAGAAGATACTGGAAAAGCAAAGACTATGCAGGACCTGGAGGATTTTTGTGAAGAACAGTGGGCAGTTTAACTGCTCAGGACAAACCAGGGACTCATGAACAACCATCACAAAACATAAAAACAGTCGTTGATCATCCAGGTAACAACACACAGTATTAATAATCAAGCGTATGTAAACTTTTAAACTGGTTCATTTGTGTAAATTCAGTTAGTATTGTGTCGTGTGGACTATATGTAAACACATGTTATGTGAAACAGATTATTCAGGGCAGAACTAAATAAAAAAAACTAAATGCAATTTTAATGATCCATCTTAGTTTTTATTTAAAATAACATTTTGCAGATTCCACAAGGGGTAGGTAAATTTATGGGCACAACTGTACCAATGATTGCAACATTTAAATACAATAACTGAATCCAAAACAACAGCACAGTGGGTTCGGTTCTTTGGAGTTAATTGGTGTTTTAAGTTACTGAAATTGATCAAACTCTGTTCTTAAAAGAGCTTTATAGATATGTGCAGAATCGAAACTACAGCGAAGAAATATGACTATAAAGGGGTTCTGCATGTATCAGCTTGCAGGTCATTAAATTATATCTGTATGCCACTGATTCATGTTCACTTGCCTCTTTCTCTGCTCTCTCTGCTACTAATGAAACCGTATCATGATTGGAGTGCTCATCCAAGGTGCATAGATAGCAAATGCATTCCTGATCTGTATGACAGAATACCTCCAGAGGTTTCCCATGCTGTGGGCAGATTTTCTCATGTAGTTTTGCAGAGGCTTCAATCACAGTATGCTTAATCAGGGCAGAAGATTCCTTGTGATGCTGAAAATGCACTTCACAGTAAGATGCCAGACATACCAGGCAGGACTTGACCGCTTTGCATTTAATTCCTGTACAGATATCACACTCCACATCTCCAGGTTTAGCATAACAGGGATCAGAGAATTGTAGTTCGGTTTTTCTTAGTTTCTCCACTAAGCCAGCCAGCATGTTGTTCCTTCGCAGAGCAGGCCTTGTATCAAAGGTCTCTCTGCACTGAGGACAACTGTAGATCGATAACTGCCGATCCCAGCCACAAGTAATGCAGGACATGCAGAAACTGTGTCCACAAGCTAAAGTTACTGGATCCATCAGTAATTCCAAACAGATTGAACAGCAGAACTCGTCTTTACTTATTAAAATACTAGCTTCTGCCATTTTAGTAAACCAAATAATCAGTAAACAGACAGCAGTAGAGAGACTAACACAGAAGGCAGTTTCGTTTCTCCAGTAACGTGAACAAATAAACCCATCCTACTTCCTGGTTCACTGAAAACATTGTTTAGAGCATAAAGTGCTTGTCTACTCTGTGATGTAATTTGAAACTGGGATCTTCAAACTGAGGCCGTGCAAGCAAGTTTATATTCCAGATTTAGCAAATGCTTTTCCGTAATCTTAAAAATAAATAAAGAGTTTTCGTTTAAGCTTTCAAACTTCGCTCCACAAGTTTACGTTCGCCATTCTGGCACAAACCTCACGTGTGGGCGGGGCTTAACAGCGCTTTACACTCATTGGCTAGTGAGATTTGGCTCGACAGCTCCCTGACCAGGAAGTAGAGACTTCAGTGGCGTGAATTTTGGAGAGCGTTCTGGATGCGGTTAGTCAGTATATTAGTTCATAATTAATATTTGAGTTTTGGGGGAGTCTCATACGACTATTTATTTTTTTTCGAGAAGAGCTCTCAGGAGCGGCGTCGTTGTCGTCATCTTCAACGTCATCCTCCTCCTCAGCTGGCCACTCGAGCTGTCGAGCCAAATCTCACTAGCCAATGAGAGTAAAGCGCTGTTAAGCCCCGCCCATACGTGAGGTTTGTGCCAGAATGGCGAACGTAAACGAAAAGTTTCAAGGCGTAAACGAAAACTCGGGCAGCGCATTCATAAACCGTGATTAACGAAAAGGAAGCTTAGAAAACTGTAAACAAAGAATGCTGTTTATTTGAAGACTATGTAACATTTTTGCCACTGGCTTCGCTGTTTTCAGTTTTTTTTCGTTTCTTGAAAAGTTACGTTCAATACTTTTTGGCACAAATCTAATCCCATACCCCTCCCTCCACCAATATATCATCGTCAAAAACTTAGACACGTCACTAGAGATCAGTTTCCTGCAAAAAAATAAAATAAAAAATCAACTACAATTCCTTTATTGTGCAGCCTACCGAATTTGTAAGCTGACTGAAAAGTCAGTTTACAATAATATATTTCAACTTGTTCCGGACAGTGCAGGTATGCAGTGCTGTGTATGATCAACGACAAACCACTTGCGTGTCTATGGCGACCTCTCGCGCTCAGATTCAAGCAGCTACCTAGCTAGTTTGTGGAGCTGGTCTCCTAAAATAAAAAATAAAAAATCCCTCTATTACACACAGTATTAACAAATTCTGTTGTTGTATGTATTGTATTAATGACTTTGCCAAACTTGCCCCAGCAACCTAACTAGAATGATACTCAAATCAATGTCAGTGTTTGTAAACATTTCTCTCCATATTATACTTTTGTACAGATGTTATGATTTTCCCGCTTCTGGTACTTTATCGGTTTTTGACTAAGACATTTCCTTCTCACTAACATTCAGACATGAAAAATAAAATAGAATAAATCACAAACAATACTCCGAATAATAACAACAGTGCGAACTAGCTGGGTTAGCCTTTATGTTAGCGGATTACCCTGCAAGCGGATGTGGTGAGACCATGTTTCCGGTTTGGTCATGTGACGTTCGACAGGCGCCCTCGCAAGTTTAAACGTGACTGGACTGAAACATATGCTTTTATTGAAAGCTCTGGTGCTCTGCTGTGTGTGATTTCGCACAGAACGTGTTGCCTCGTTAAAAAATAAATAAATAAATAAATAAAATCAACCGTTAAGAGACATTTTGAAACCGACCGTGCAGGTTTTGCATCAAAGTACCCGGTGGGCGAAAGCCGAATGAAGGCGCGCGCGGAGCTCCAACGCAAACTGCAAGCCGGAGAGCAGCAGCTGCGAGCTTTGCTGGCTCAGTGGAGATTGTAAGACAAGGAAAACCTTTCACTGACCGAGGATATGTAAAGTCATGCGTACTTTCCATGAGAGGTTTTATGCTGCTCAAGAAACTTAACCTCAAAATTAATCCCATATTGCAACCTTAGCTATTGTTTTTTACATTGTGTGTGTGTGTGTGTGTGTGTTGTCTATGGACCTAAATAAAGTCATTGTTATTTAAATGTTATTGAAAAAACATGTTTTTTCATAGTAGTAAAATATTAGTTTTTGCATTAACCAAAATTTTTTTAACCAAAAATGAAAAAAAAAGGCTTTTTGGTGAAAAAAGGTTCCCGACCGCTGGGGTAGAGCTTCATGTCCCCTCTAACTTGCACTGGCTTATAAGCGATTCTCGCCCCAGCTAATATGGCGGGCGCGCTGACGCATGAAGGCAGTAATGCGGAATCTCTGGTTGCAGGCAGACAGCCTTCTGGAGAAGCCGTTTCCAGGTGAGCACGACTACTTAGCATGTATACTGCGCACAAGGGGCTGTGTAATTCAGCGAAGGTAATATTGGTAAGATTGGAAAATAGCCGACTGTAATTTCATGCTGTCATTTAGCTAGCCCTTAGCTGTTTGTGTTGATGTCGAATCTGCGGGTTGGTTAATCATGGTCTATTTACCGCAGGAACTTTTGTTTACCAGGGTAAGTGTTCTTAGCTCATTTAGATTACATGAGCTTTAATTTTACTCAGGCCTAAACTAGATGACAACTAAATAGTTATGGTAAGAAACGGCTATAATAATAATAATAATAATAAAAACGAATAATAATAATCGGAAACACTGACACGGAAACACTGGGTATATTTCTATTGCATGACATATAAAACACGGAGGAGCGTTGTGTGTTGTATTGAATCAGAACCGAGTTACTAGACCATATAATATTTATATGTACGTCAGAGTAAACACAAAGGTTAGTGTTTTTGACTGGGATGTATTTGGCTGAGCTCTAAAACAGTAGACACTGAGGTGAATTAATGACACTAAATGACCAAAAGTATGTGGACACCTGACCCTCACACCCATAAGTGCTTGTTGAACATCTCATTCCATATTTATTCCCCCTTTGCTTTTATAATAACCCCCACTCTTCTGGGAAGGCTTTCCACTAAATTCTGGAGCGTGGCTGTGGGGGATTTGTGTTCATTCATCCACAAGACCATTAGTGAGATCAGGTACTGATGTTGGGTGAGGAGGCTCCAGTTCTAATTCATCCCAAAGGTGTTCAGTGGGGTTGAGTTCATCCAAACAAACTTTGACGAACCATACCTTCATGGATCTCGCTTTGTTCACATGGACACTGACTACGTTTACATGCACATCTAATTCCTTTTAAGGCCATATTCCGAATGCGATGTTTATACGCGTACAGGCATCGGAATATTCCTCTATACATGGTTGCTGTAAGTGTTCCTGAGTTGCCTTTCCTAAATACCTAGCCTACAGCTAAATAGTTTGGGGGAAGGAAAACATATGGGTGTTATGGTCAGATGTCCACAAACTTTTGGACATATCATGTATTATATGTGAGGTGTGTGTATTTAAGTGCTTCCCTTATGGAAATGTTACACCCTTTCTGACTGCGTACGTGCAGTACGTGTATGTGTGTGCATTTGTGCAGGTGGCTCATTTTAACACGCGTTTCCGGGATACCTGTGTTTATTTTAGAGTTGAGTGCGATTTCGGAGCCTTGATGATTGTGCAGAGGTTGGTGAGCAAGGCTGTGACCCTTCATTTTTGTGCAAGAGTCAAATTCACCTGGTGGGCTCCTAAGATGGCCAAACCAAGCTCAGGTAGAGAAGACACACACACACACACAATATTATATTATGAACAATAATCAACTTGTATAACTAGCAGCTGTAACGCAAGCTGGAGAGCCGTACCAAATTCAGGACGGTTGCTAATGTCTGCTTAAAAAGTCACCAGATTTGTCACTAGACTCTTTTTTGAAATAGTCAATAGATCTAGGGACAGTTCGTAAGATTGGCAACGCTACACACACACAAGAACAGTAATTAACTGACGAAGCTTTCACAAAACAATAAACAATGTACTTGCTCTTTTATTGGCGTAAACAGACTTACAGCACAGAACTGTAAAAGCCAGGGAAACTGGCGGGGAGTAACGAAACCCACCAGAGTAAAATTTGGATGGCAGATCCTAGCAAACATAAAGCAAAACGCTGGTATAACACTTCCTGGCACAGACAACCAGACAGCACATTTCTTTCTTAAAGAACAAGGACAATAAACATCACATTAACTGACAGCCACAGGGGCTCACTGGCATGCAAACTAGTCCCTGCTTTACCAAGGACCAGTGAAGATACAATATTCCTGTCAGAAGGTAAATAGCTATTTCATATTTCCACATATACCACTATAAGATTATGTATATATGTGTGTGTATATACAGATTTAGCAGCTTTTCGTAAAGACTTCGCTAAGGCCAAGCACATAGCGATACTCACTGGAGCTGGAGTCAGTGCAGAGAGTGGAGTGCCAACCTTCAGAGGAGCTGGTGGCTACTGGAGAAAGTGGCAGGCTGCGGTAACACAAAATGTTCCTTTTTGACACAATATATACACTGGTCAATTTATTAGGAACACCATACTAATGCTGGGTAGGGACCTCCACTTTCAGAACAGCTATTGACCTCTGTCACGATTTTATGCACTGCAGTGCTGCCATATGATGGCTCATTGGGTAATTGCATGACTGAGCAGGGACATGTTGACATGACTGCATCGCACAGTTCCGGCAGATTGTTCAGGTGCACTTTCATGCTGTGAATCTCCTGTTCTACCAAATCCCAAATGTGATCTATTGGATTCAGATCTGGTGACTGGGAAGGCCACTGAAGAACACTGAACTCATCGTTGTGTTCATGAAACCAGTTTGAGACGACTTTTGCTTTGTGACCTGATGCATTAACATGCTGGAGGTAGCCATTAGAAGATGGTAAATTGTGACCATGAAGGGATGCACATGGTCAGCAACAATACTCAGATAGGCTGTGGCATTCAAGCGATGATCGATTGGTATTAACGGCCCAAAGTGTGCCAAGAAAACATTCCCCACACCATCACGCCGCCTCCACCAGCCTGGACTGTTGACGCAAAGCAAGTTGGGTCCCTGGATTCATGCTGTTGGTGCCAAATTCTGAGCCTACCATCTGTGTGTCTCAGCAGAAATCGAGATCCATATACTTAAATTTGTATTTATTATTTACAACATATTCTGTACATGTTCATCCTTACGCTTTATGCATTCTCTCAGCCTAGTTCTATCATGTTTTTGCAGATTTTGTTCAACATATTGTAATTGGTTCCTGACCTTTCAGACATGCTGTATTGTATTGTATTGTATTGTATTGAATATATACTAGCAAGTATCTTCTTTTTTTAAAAAAATTTTTCTTGCAGGATTTGGCCACCCCACGCGCATTCTCCCATGATCCATCTCTGGTTTGGGAGTTTTATCACTATAGGCGTGAGGTATCCTAATAACAGTGCATATTTATCTTGTAATCATAAGAACCTTTCATCACATGATGCATGTTAGTGATTGCATTTGCTTATTTGTGATGTCACTAATATTGTATATTTGTTAGAGTTCACAAGTTTCTAGATCACTGCTAGTTGGTCAGTTTTTGAAAGTACACTTATACAGTTACTGAGTGTAGCTGATCTGTTGCCCTCTCCAATATGCATCAATGGGTAGGGACCACCACTGACCAGAAATTACTTGGATGTTCTGTACTGTTCTGAGTTACTGACCACGGGACTGCTTTTGCCCAGATACATTATGTGGCCAAAAGTTTTTGGACACCTGACCATTACACCTATATGTGCTTGTTGAACATCCCATTCCAGATTTAGTCCCTTCTTTGCTATTATAATAACTTACATTATTCCGGGAAGGCTTTCCGCTAGATTTTGGAGTGTGGCTGTGGGGATTTGTGTTCATTTAGCCACAAGAGCATTAGTGAGGTCAGGCACTGGTGTTGGGTGAGGAGGTCTGGGGTGCAGTCAGTGTTCTAGTTCATCCCAAATGTGTTCAGTGGGGTTGAGGTCAGAGCTCTGTGCAGGACACTTTAGTTCTTCCTCTCTAATCTTGGCAAACCATGTCTTCATGGAGTTCACTTTGTACACAGGGGCATTATCATGCTGGAACAGCTTTGGGCCTCCAGTGAAGGGAAATTGTAATGTTACAGCATACAAAGGCATTCTAGACAATTGTGTTCTTTGAACTTTGTGGCAACAGTCTGGAAAAGAAAACATGGGTGTGATGGTAAGGTGTCCACATACTTTTGGCCATATAGTGTATTTTTGGTTGGTGGACTGGTTCTCAATCCAGTAGTGACACTGAACTGGTAAAAATCACCACCATTGCTGTGCCTGATAGACTTGTACCAGTACAACACACTACTTTGTAACTATACTGTCAGTGTCACTGCTGTGATGATATTCATGACCCAGATAGCCAGGTCTCTTTCTACTGATGGATGGAGTAGGAGGGCTGAAACAGTTAACTGTATATTTACATGCATTGATTTGGGCGGGGGATCCGAGTTTCAGAACAGCTATCTAATTCAGATAATTCATCTCTATGCTTAACAGTAAAGGAAAATGCAGTGTGCCGATGAATTTGTTTTTATTTAATTGTTCTCTTTATACTTTCTATTATAGAGGTGTTGTTTCACAAATTTGTTATTTTTTCATGATCATCCCCATGTACTTTATATTCTATTTATGCCTATACCTATAAACAGTGAGTAGTATAATTACAAGTATCATTATGATAATCCTGGTCTATAATGACTCTTACAGACTTCATGAACCTGATTATGTTCATAGACAGTATTCATAATTCCATTCTTTTTGTTGCAGGTTATGCGCAGTAAGGAGCCGAATCCAGCCCACCTGGCTATAGCCGAGTGCGAGGCCCGCCTCAGCCAGCAGGGGCGCTCTGTAGTTGTCATTACCCAGAATATCGATGAGCTGCACCGTCGAGCAGGTTCCAAAAATGTGCTGGAGGTCCATGGTGAGTACAGCCGACGTGACGACACATACAGTAGTACATCCAACTTCACTACGATTAGCTTGCTGATGATATGAATCACTGTGCAGAGAAAACACACATAACCTACAGAAGGAGTCTTACAGCTGGCTAAAGTAAAAATATTTATACAGTTGAGTTCATTATGTTTTGTACAGATGAACGCTGCATTCTGTTTAATATTAACAGGTGAACTATTATCACCTGAATAACCTGCTTCTCTTCTTGTAGGTAGTCTGTTTAAAACTTGCTGCATGTGCTGTGGTGAGGTCAAGGCCAACTACAAGAGCCCTATATGCCCTGCTTTGAATGGGAAAGGGTAAATACAGATACACACAAAAGTAACAGACACACAAATACTACTTATTTACACCTCTATTTTTTTATTTGCTTCCTTAGAGAACCTGATCCCAATGCCAAAGATGCCAGAATACCAGAAAAACTTCTGCCCAGGTGTGTGTGTGAGAGTGAAAGAAATGAATACCAGCACTATAAAGAGAAATAAACTATGTTGCCGCAGGTAACTCTTTGCCTTACATTGGTTTACATGTATTTGTTGAATACAGTGAGATCAACGGTGATTTAGACCAGGGGTGTTCAATCTTATCCACAAAGCGCCGGTGTGGCTGCAGGCTTTCATTCGTACCATTCAGCAGCCACGCCTAATTTTTTTATTTATTTTTTGTTAAATCGGTTGATCTTGGTTTCCAATCAACCGTGAAGTGTTCCTCCTATTTGGCTGGAATGAAAGCCTGCAGCTACACTGGCCCTTTGTGGATAAGATTGAAGACACCTGATTCAGATACAAGAAAAGGTATGAGTGCTGCTCCACTAGAGGGCAGCAGATACTTGTAAATGTGATGAGTCTGCACTGCAAGTTCTGTACTTAAAGTGCCCCTGAAATCAAAATGGGTGTTTGAGAGCTTTTTGTGCCAGTTCCCTAGTGTTATGAAGTAATAGCACATATATAAAAATTGCAAAAAATAGTTGAGAGATCCTTGTTCTAAGTGTATGCTTCATCACTTCTGGGAAAACTGATGACATTGATGATGAATACTTCTTATACAGTAGCAGCTCGTTAGCAGCAAACATTGTTTACCAGTGTGTTTTTGGCTGTGTGTCTTCCCACCCTTTTCCAACTACCCCTTGCTTAAAAAAGAACATCTGCGTTTATTCATTTTGAAGAGGGTGAAATATGAAGTTTGCAGTTGTGCGACTGGCACTTTTCTCCATTATTTAAGTCTTTGCCTATTCCCAACCACCAGTTAGTTCTCCCCTATCATACGGCAGCTACCAGTCCAGGAGGGTAAAGGCTATCATGTGCTTCCTTTGAGACAGCCAACCGAACTGCTGCTCATGCTGTGTCTTGGTGCGGCCCGACACACTCGGAGGAACTCGCTATCCGTCACCTTCCACATGCATGAGCTACACAGACGCCCATGATTGGCTAGTGTCACTGTGATTGATGGGCGAGAGAGTGAGTATAAAACCCGTCCCACCCTGCGAGCACAACCAAATTTGCTCTCTTGGACTCCCAGCCATGGATGACTGTGGCATCATGGGGATTCGATCTCCAGATGATAGGGCAAACACTTTTCTGGTGCTCCAAGGAGAACATCTAAGGAGTGATTTACCAACTTGGGGCTCTTCAATGCTGGAATGTCTTGTTACTTCAAAGTGATCGATAACATGATTATGTCTTTATACAGTGGGTATAGAAAAGAATCACCCCCCTCACTTGGATGTTATAAGTTGCACTGAGTAAATACAGCTGGATAAAACAAACTGTGTCCGTCTTCATTTCAGGCTGAAAAGCAACAAAATGTGATTATTTTAACGGGGGGGTGATTCTTTTCTATACCCACTGTACATTGTAAGGACTTCTCAAGTAATATCATTTTGTCAAATAGTGTAATATTTTAAATTAATTATAAGCCTACCGTTCAGATGCGTCACATGCATAACAGTGATGATTCTGTGGCTCGCCGTCACTATTGGCACTGCTGATGGTCAGCCTTAGCTCAAACATGTATGGCTTGATTCCCAAAACACATGGCATCTTATTGTGTAGGATATTATCCCCATTAAAGGCGAAGGCATCAGCGAGAAAACCTTCATAGTTGAAAAAAAGTCTCTTGCTAAACTCTCAGTATGTTCTCCTGTTCGCTGTTCTCCGTATTTAGCTAATTTGCTAAGCAATGGTCACATTTGTTTAGATTCAGCAGGGGTGTAGCGTATCTCGAACACCGTTGGTTGTGTAAATTAGTTAAGCACTTTAACATGCCATCACTCTGACTTGCTGTTTCAAAAGGAGACATGTCAACATGTACGACATCAAATGACGGCTGTCAAGCCGTCTAACTAAATCCACTGACTCCTGCCATGTCTAAAACTATTGGTTCTACTCAGCACCCAGTTAAGACCCTAACTAATTTGTGTCCCAGAAGATCATACCATTAAATTCAGGCAGCACTCTAAAGAGTCAAAAGATTATTCTCAACACTGTATTATATCTTCATTATATGTGGTGGATGTATGTAAAGTGAAAGTGCGTCTTTGTGTGCAGATGTGAGGCGCAGTGCTGTCATGGTCTTCTGAGGCCTCATGTGGTGTGGTTTGGAGAGTCGCTGGATCCTGATATTCTGAAAAGAGTGGATCAAGAGCTGGAAAGATGTGATCTCTGCTTAGTGGTGAGTGTATGAAGAAAGAGCTTTGGAAAATAATATGTGGTAGGTGATTTTGTGGCTTTTAGTATCAATATATATCAGCCTTAAGGAAAATTTATAAGCTAGGGTGCTCCAAAACAATGACAAAATTCACATTGAGTCTCTCTCTACTACCAATACGAATCAACAAATTTGATGACATCATTCTGCACTTCATTCTACTTCTTATCAGATTTTCTGTCCAATCAAACGCTCTCTAGAATCTGAAGTGTCCCTCCCCAGCATTATAAAAATCCATGGTACTAAGTGTCAAGTACAGCTTAGTCCAGGCTGTGAGGTAAGCTAAACACTATTGGCTATTTAAAAAAGAGGGAGGAGCCACTCTATATGTCCCGCCCTGCCTTCCTGTTTCAGTGGAAATTACGTGAATAACGTTGCATGTTTCAAGGCACTTTGCGAGGTCTTTAAACTTGTCAATGTAGTCTGTGAACAAATTTGCAGTGACTCATGTCAGTTATACGATTGGAAGCACATTAGTGTCTCCTTAGATGTAAATTTAAGGATACAGATGTTTTCCTGAACTAACTGGATTTCACATTGGATGATTAAAGGCTCATCCAATTGTTGTTGTTGTTCATATCCAGTGTGATAAATGAGGCACTTAAATGCAACTGTAATCAAATACAAAGTATGACATGCCTTTCTAATATGTTGATTTGATTTCCTCCTTTTCTCATTCTGGAGCATTTCAGCACCACACAATCCCAGTTGCACTGGGTCACACAGGGATCGGTTGAACTTTCTTGCTTTTGTGTGTCAAATGTTTTAAGCCGTTTAATTCTAAATAAGAGGCCAGAAGATACACTTTGTTAATGTAGGTCAGTGCCAAAAATACACAGCAGACATTACATAACAGCGAATAGCTTATTCTGCTGGGTATGAAGTTCTGTGATTCATATCCCTAACTAAGTTTAATTGTTTTGGATCTCTGGGAGATGTACCGGTACTCAATGGAAATTATTATATAATTAATCCTGCCAGCTCAGTTGAATCTCCCTGAGTAATGAGGCTTTGCTGATGTCACGGTAGAAGCTTCTGCTTGATTGTTGCTAGTGTTATACTCTTCTTTTCGTGTGTGTGTGTGTGTGTGTGTGTGTGTGTGTGTGTGTGTGTTTGACCTGAGCATTTGTCATAATCATTTCCAAGCAATCCTTTGATTAAAGTACTGTATTGTTCACTAAAAAGTGTACCCAGTCTATCATCAGTTCTGTTTATTGTCTTATGCTACTCATCATGATTAACTGTATTTCATAGACTGCAACATGCTTTGATGCTAATTAATTTGCAAGATGTTGAATGCATTAATGCCATTCAGCTTGTTCTTGTTTTTTTTTGTTTTTTGTTTTTTAGCCCTGTAAGATGTGATGAAGGTTACAGGTGTAACAGGAACACAGGCTTTCATAGTCATGAGCACAATCTAGTATAAGGAGGGAGACTTAATATAAGAAGGAAAGGACTGTGGGAAAAGTCAGCACTATACCCAAGGCTTAAACCTTATTCTGATTTTTTTTTTAATGGCGCAAACTCAGGCTTAGTGGCTTATGAATAATTGCAAGACAAGCATTCTGCATCTTAAACTGTGTGTGTGTGTGTGCGCGCGCGTGTGTGTGTGTTCTCTGTTCTCTTGTCTCTAGGTGGGCACCTCCTCGATAGTTTACCCAGCAGCCATGTTTGCTCCTCAGGTGGCAGCTAGAGGAGTGCCTGTGGCTGAATTTAACATGGAATGCACACCTGCCACCAAGAGCTTTATGTGAGTCGTACACACGCATGCACACACTCACACAGACAGACAGAGAGAGAGGGAGAAAGAGCGAGAGAGAGAGAGAGAGCGCACTCTGTTTCCCTGCACATTATTTCAGTCTGTCTTCTACACACAATCGTGTACGGCCTGAAATACACACCTGAGGTTTTTTTTTTTCCTACTAAGTGACACATTTACATTTCTACTAGACATTAAAAACTGTTCAAACTGAATGTCTGTGAGGTGAGTGCATCCTATTTTGAGGAACTTCCTGTTTTGAAGTGTTCCATGATGCACTATTAAAAGCAGCTGTGATCCAATAGAGGTGTTGCAATATTTCCATCTTCTCTCCATCAGGTATCATTTTGAAGGTCCGTGTGGCAGCACTCTGCCTCCTGCCCTGGCACCCCATGAGAGCGAGGGTGTCTGAGGAATCCACCAGCCCAAAGCACCTGGTCCAGCACTTTATAACAAACAACACATCTCCTTTGTGTTGTTGATCGTGCTCTTTTACATCCTGTCCCTGTACTTGTGTTCTGCTTGATGTGAAGGCAAAACTGATGACTTTTGACAAAAAAATTAATAAATTACATCTGTCTTGTACAGGTGCATCTCAATAAATTAGAATGTCGTGGAAAAGTTCATTTATTTCAGTAATTCAACTCAAATTGTGAAACTCGTGTATTAAATAAATTCACTGCACACAGACTGAAGTAGTTTAAGTCTTTGGTTCTTTTAATTGTGATGATTTTGGCTCACATTTAACAAAAACCCACCAATTCACTATCTCAACAAATTAGAATATGGTGACATGCCAATCAGCTAATCAACTCAAAACACCTGCAAAGGTTTCCTGAGCCTTCAAAATGGTCTCTCAGTTTGGTTCACTAGGTAAGCCACAAACATTCATTGCCAAAGAAGCTGGCTGTTCACAGAGTGCTGTATCCAAGCATGTTAACAGAAAGTTGAGTGGAAGGGAAAAGTGTGGAAGAAAAAGATGCACAACCAACCGAGAGAACCGCAGCCTTATGAGGATTGTCAAGCAAAATCGATTCAAGAATTTGAGTGAACTTCACAAGGAATGGACTGAGGCTGGGGTCAAGGCATCAAGAGCCACCACACAAAGACGTGTCAAGGAATTTGGCTACAGTTGTCAGATTCCTCTTGTTAAGCCACTTCTGAACCACAGACAACGTCAGAGGCGTCTTACCTGGGCTAAGGAGAAGAAGAACTGGACTGTTGCCCAGTGGTCCAAAGTCCTCTTTTCAGATGAGAGCAAGTTTTTTCAAATTTCATTTGGAAACCAAGGTCCTAGAGTCTGGAGGAAGGGTGGAGAAGCTCATAGCCCAAGTTGCTTGAAGTCCAGTGTTCAGTTTCCACAGTCTGTGATGATTTGGGGTGCAATGTCATCTGCTGGTGTTGGTCCATTGTGTTTTTTGAAAACCAAAGTCACTGCATCCGTTTACCAAGAAATTTTGGAGCACTTCATGCTTCCTTCTGCTGACCAGCTTTTTGAAGATGCTGATTTCATTTTCCAGCAGGATTTGGCACCTGCCCACACTGCCAAAAGCACCAAAAGTTGGTTAAATGACCATGGTGTTGGTGTGCTTGACTGGCCAGCAAACTCACCACACCTGAACCCCATAGAGAATCTATGGGGTATTGTCAAGAGGAAAATGAGAAACAAGAGACCAAAAAATGCAGATGAGCTGAAGGCCACTGTCAAAGAAACCTGGGCTTCCATACCACCTCAGCAGTGCCACAAACTGATCACCTCCATGCCACGCCAAATTGAGGCAGTAATTAAAGCAAAAGGAGCCCCTACCAAGTATTGAGTACATGTACAGTAAATGAACATACTTTCCAGAAGGCCGACAATTCACTAAAAATGTTTTTTTTTTATTGGTCTTATGAAGTATTCTAATTTGTTGAGATAGTGAATTGGTGGGTTTTTGTTAAATGTGAGCCAAAATCATCACAATTAAAAGAACCAAAGACTTAAACTACTTCAGTCTGTGTGCATTGAATTTATTTAATACACGAGTTTCACAATTTGAGTTGAATTACTGAAATAAATAAACTTTTCCACGACATTCTAATTTATTGTGATGCACCTGTATACTGCCTGTTTGTTGTTGTTTTTATTATTATTATTTGTATTACAGCTGCAGCAATCTATTGATAACACTGTCCAAAAAAATCTTGTTATTAATTAGTTGGCTTGAAAATGCTTGCATCTCTCAGCTACATCACTTAATTGTGAACAGTTTAGTATTTTTGGTTGAGTGTGAAAACCGTTTTCACCCACATCTCGTGACAATAACATTTATAAGATGGTCTCATATTTGGCAACACTTGTGTGCACATCATATATGATATATTTGGTAAACTCAAACCACAGTTTGCATGGGAGGAAAACCTGTGATTACCAGACTTGAGAAAATTGATCACGTACCCCGATCAGTTTAAAACCGCCCGTCTAATATTGTGTAGGTCCCCCTTGTGCCGCCAAAACAGCTCTGACCTGTCGAGTGTCAAAGTAACATCCACAAGAATGCCAGGACCCAAGGTTTCCCAACAAAACATTGCCCAGAGCATCACACTGCCTCTGCCGGCTTGCCTTCTTCCCATAGTACACCCTGGTGCCACGTCTTCCCCAGGTAAGCAACGCATGCACCCGGCCGTCCACATGATGTAAAAGAAAACGTGATTCATCAGACCAGACCACCTTCTTCCATTGCTCCATGGTCCAGTTCTGATGCTCACTTGCCCATTGTAGGTGCTTTGGGCGGTGGACGGGTCAGCATGGGCACTCTGACCAGTCTGCAGCTACACAGCAAGCTGTGATGCACTGTGTGTTCTGACTCCTTTCTGTCATAGCCAGCATTAACTTTTTAAGCAATCTGTGCTACAGTAGCTCTTCTTTGGGATCGGATCAGACGGGCTAGCCTTTGCTCACCACACGCATCAATGAGCCTTGGGCGCCCATGACCCTGTCGCCGGTTCACCGTTTGTCCTTCCTTGGACCACTTTTGGTAGGTACTATCCACTGCATACCGGGAACACCACACAAGATCTGCTGTTTTGGAGATGCCCTGACTGAGTCGTCAATTTCTGACACGGTCGTCCATCACAATTTGGCCCTTGTCAAAGTCACTTGGATCCTTACGCTTGCCCATTTTTACTGCTTCCAACACCTCAAGTTTGAGAACTGATTTTTCACTTGCTGCCTAATATATTCTACCTCTTTATTCTACAGGTGCCACTGTAACAAGATAATCAATATTATTCACTTGGTCAGTGATTTTAATGTTATGGCTGATCAGTGTGCGCAGTACAGGAGGTAAAACATGCTAAATGTGTAAAACGTTGTGTTTCTAGATTTATACAGTAATAATTTCATTTCAAAGAAACCTTAGAAACATTGAATAACAAAATGCCCATACAATGGATCTGTCTAATTATTTAGTTTCAGGATTCTATTTACATTTCTGTGGGCTGGAAATTAGCTTGCCCTGCAATGGACTGACATTGTGGATCCACCACGACCCTGACCAGGATAAATCTGTTACTGAAAATGAGTGGGTGGGTGAGTGGAAATTAGCTCCAGCTGTACTGGGTGAACTGTTAAGCTGGGTCTCTTTCCCTAAAATGCATCTAATACATAGTTTCACAGGGGAGATCCCAGAAACAGAAAGGCTTGCCAGTGTTTTCAATGCAGTTGACATTTGCGCTGCTGGTAGCAGAGAGTCTCTAAAAAATTACAAACAGCTTCTTTAATGTAATAAAACTGCACATGTCACTGCCTGCTTTTCAGGTAGCGTTTTAGTTTAGGAAATACAAATCTTGGCTGATGAAAATAACATTGAATTAGGTTACTAAATCATTAGCTGTCACCATTAACAACTTATGCTTGTGCACATGGACCTTATTTATTGTCAAGCTGATTTTTACTGAAATTTCTAGATAGTAGTAATGCTGGCATCTGTTTTACTTTTTCCCTTGATTTTAACTGATAGCAAAGTGTATGTCCTGACTCTCTCTTATGCATCTGTATTGGAACGAATTTGTTCGATTAAAACTGTAGTCTAATGCAACATTAAGGCTTGCAGTTAAACGAGACAACATTACGTGTTATTTCTCTACAACAGAATCGTTTTGAGTAATGTCAGTACTAATTAGTTTCTCGCATAAACGAATCCCAAGCTACCATTTATTTCTGAGCAGTCACTGAATAGTCTAATATAATAAGGTTGTTCCTTTACTATTTGTTAAAATGACTTAATGCATTGTATGTAATTGTTACGCTACTATCACCTAACTATTATGTAATGATTGAACTGACATGGAGAATGTCTAAAAGTTGTTCTGCACCTTTCACACTGAGTAAAACATTTTCTGAGAGTGATCTGCTTGATAAAAAGGGCATATCTTTTTCTTTTTTTAATTTTCTCTCTTTTCTTTCTTTCTTTCTTTTTTTTTTTTAACCAAATAATTTAACGAGTCGTAGTTTCATGTTTGTCTTAATAATAAGACAATGATGTGTCAAAACTCAATAATGTGAAGAGCTTTATTTCCATACCTGAGAATTACAGTGTCTTGGATTCGTCTACATTACAAATGACACTTACACAGATTGTTCTTACATACAGTAGCCACAGTATTTTTATTGCAATCCAATATCATAGTCAAAATACATTTTCAATTTAGTCAGCAGATCTTTACAAAAAATTAAAAATGGAAAAAATGCTGCTGCATAGGTATTGAACCCCTTCAGACTATTACTTGATAGAATTACCTTTCTGTGTCACAGTGCCACCGATTCTCAACTGGATTTAGACTTGGACTTTGCCTTGGCCACTGTAAAACATTCACCACTCGTGTGTTGCTTTGGCCTTGTGTTTGGGACCTTTCTCCTGCTGAAAAGTGATGTTTCTCCCAAGCTTTATTTATTTTTTTATTTATTTTTAGCAGACTGAAGCAGGTTCTTTTGTAATATCCCCCTATATTTTTGCTCCATTTATGTTCTCCCTTCAATTTTGACAAGAAGTCCAGGTTCTGAGGATGACAAGTGTCTTGCATGATTGCAGAGCATGATGCTACCAACACCATATTTCACTTCTTCACTGTAGATTCAGCAATGCTTTCTGGGATGTTCAACCTCTTAGATATAATTTTACACCTTATTCTTAAGTTACGAATTCTGTAACCTTATCTTTAACTTCCTTAAAATGCTCCTTAGCCTTCATTTTCTCTCCTCCTTTTCAGACTGACAGTCTCTTCAATGAAAGTTTTACTGAGGGGGTTCGGAAAATGGGAGCTGTTTTAATATTTATATAACAGGTGAAGACCCATTGTGTCCTCGTTAAGACAATATCTTTAATCTGGATAACGTGGCGGGGTTGAATACTTATGCAAGTATCATTCTCGAGTTTTTTTATTTTCTTTCTGCTGGCTTCAAAAAATCATTGTAAGAGAACATGAGTTTGCAATAAAAATACTGACAGGAAGAATATGTGTATTTATCATTTGTTATTAGGCAGGGGATTGAGTACTTTTCCAAGCCGTATAGCATAGTGTGGAAATAGAATGTGTGTTCGAGAGAGCATGGGGTCACCTTGATTTTTGTCTGGTCTGAATTCCACAATCTAGGTGAAATGCCCCCCCTCCTCCTCCTCTCTTCATGGTGTCACAGTTTATAGAGAGACGCAGGTGAAAGGCACTATTGTGTTTGACACTGAGTGGTGTTGCTATGAGTGGAGCTCTCACCGGCGTACAAGCAAACTGACTGGGTTATGACACGTTTCTGTGTGTGTATAAGTGTTTAGTGCTTTAAATATATCAGATGAATTTTGTTGTATTTAGAACCAGCAAAATGTATCTGCACTCTGTATGCTGTTTTTTCCCCTTCAATTTATCTTCGTAAAACATAGTCAAATTCTCCATGCATCTAAGTAACCTGGCCATTATAACTGATTTCTGGCGTGTGTGTGTGTGTGTGTGTGTGTGTGTGTGTGTGTGTGTGTGTCTGCTGGTCTCCTGGTGACACCGTGGCTCATTAGCTTCTGTGGCGATGAGCAAGGTGTTTGCAGAGAAGACTCTCTCTGCTCCAAAAATAACACCATTTCCTGTCCATTAAACCGTGATTTCACACCAATCTGAGCTTAATGGCACACACGCGCACACAATGTGAATCTCTAATGACACACAAAGACTCAAATCCATCCCGGCACACAACACCAGTCTTACACACACACACTTCCATTAAATGTCGATTTCACACCAATCTGAACACCACCTCAGCCTGGGCTTGCTGGAGGAGAGAGGCAGGAGGGGGAGTAGCCCATGACGCTGATCGGAATCGGACTGTTTCCTGAACGCTGCTTTCCTCCTGATGCGAATATTCAGAAATGACCCCGACTGTGTATGTACATGGCACATAGAGGAAGAGTAGCAACATGAGCCACCTGTTCTCCTTCCAGATGTGTTTCATGAAAGTCTGTGTCTTCAGAATGAATGATTCTAGTCCAGTAGTCACTTTCTCTGTGAATGATGATGTGCAGTGGTTCTTAAAAGTTTGAAAGATATGTTATATGACATTGTCCTCAATAAGTAAATGACGTATAAAAGTATAATATTTTGTCTTATTTGTTTAATTGGGTTCTCTTTGTCTACTTTCAGGTCTTGTGTGAAAATCCGATGATGTTTTTGGTCATATTTATGCAGAAATATAGAAAATTCTAAAGGGTTCACAAACTTTCGAGCACCACTGTACATGGATGAAAACTTACTCTATTCTCCTGTCATTTTCCACAAAGGACTGTGCAGATGTTATCACTGAATGCTAGAACAGGATGTCTCACTTCTTATCTCGCCTTTTCTCTCTCTCTCTCACTCTTGTTACAAGAATGCAGAATTCATCAATTTTACACGTGCCTTTTTTACCGCTCCGACCCAGAAGGACAAAGATCTGGCCCTAACCCCAACCCAAGGCCAGTTGTCTTTTTCCGACTTCTAGTCTTGCAAAACCAACCATATACAATATAGCATTGAATGCTTTGATACTGAGCTCATGTTACTGTCTGTGTCTGCATGGGTTTCCTCCGGAATCACAAGTGTCCTCCAACTGTCCAGAAACATGCAGGTAGGCGGATTGGCTAAGCTAAATTGGTGAATGAGTGTTTGGGTGTATGTGTGCATGTTGCCCTGTGATGGACTGGTGTCATATTCAGGGTGAATTTATGCATAAATTTATGTGTAAATTGTTTGTATGAGCGTTTACACAAAAAAGTTTGGTATTCATGAAAATCCCATATCCTCCCGAGCGTGTGTAAATTTAGGCATAAGAAGACTAACTAATGTAACCCTTAATTAACTGGCTTTGAATCTTACAATTTGCGTTGAGTTACTGCATCTATCAAGAAATTCAAAGCATATTTATTTATGCGTATTCATTTCAAATACACACACAAATTAAATATTTCTTAGACCCGTCATTTCATAAGGGCCTAAATGACATTATGTAAATATTATATGTACACTGTATATTCATGTGGTTCATGCAGTTATTTAATCAGACAATCATGTGGCAGCAGCGTAATGCAAAAAAAAAAAAAAAATCATGTAGATACAGAGCTTCAGTTAATATTCACATAAAACACATCTGAGGCTATCATGGGCACAGACTAGACAGTTGAATACTGGAAAAAGACCAGGTAAATTTTCCCCCCTTATCTTCCAACTGTCCAGTTTGGGTGAGTCTGTGCCCATGATAGCCTCAGATTCTTGCTCTTGGCTGAGATGCTTTTCTGCTCACCACACTTGTAAAGAGTGCTTATTTGAGTTACTTTAGACTTCCTGGCAGCTCAGACCAGTCTCGTCATTCTCCTCTGATCTCTCTCATCAGCAAGGTGTTTCAGCCTGCAGACCCTCCACACACAGGATGTTTTTTTGTTTTTTTGCACCATTCTGTATAAACTCTAGAGACTGTTGTGTGTGTGTGTGTGTGTGGAAATCCCCAGGAGATCAGCTGTTTCTGAAATACTCAAACAAGCCCAACTGGTACCAATATCCATGCCATGGTTAAAGTCACAGAGATCGCACTTTTCCCCACATTCTGATGTTTGATGTAAACATTAACTAAAGCTCTTGACTTGTATCTGCATGATTTTATGCGTTGTGCTGCTGCCACATAATTGACTGATTGGAGAACAGCATAAATGAGCAGGCGTATAGGTGTTCCTAATAAAGTGACCAGTGAGTGTATACAGCTTTGTGTGTCACATATGTGAGTTTGTATAGTTATCTGTCTCCTCAAGCATTCTGTACAGATTAAGAGATGTAAAAATAGAAAGAAAAAAAAAGCTTTGCTTAGAGACTCAATCTCCGAGCCATGCAGGGATTATTGCATCCATTTGTGATTTCAAGCCAAAACCCAATCTGACTCACACACACACACACACACACACACACACACACACACACACACACACACACACACACACACACACACACACGCATGCATGCATGCCTCAAGCTCTGCACAAACAGAACAGAACAGAAGCCTCGTGGTTCATACTCACAGTCTGCAATTTATCTATACATAAAATATGCAGTAGATTCTTAAGTCTCTCTCTCTCTCTCTCTCTCTCTCTCTCTCTCTCTCTCTCTCTCTCTCTATCTATCTATCTATCTATCTATCTATCTATCTATCTATCTCTCTCTCTTCTGAAAAAAGTGGTACTGTGGGCTGCATGTCTGTTTTTCTGCCAGGCTGACAGACCCTCATTTAGGTTAGAAGCTAACATTTAGCCAATTATGCTAATACCCCTCATCAGTTCTGCTTGGCCTGCAGGAAATCCATCCACAGGAGTTAGCATGTAATGCCACTAAAAGGCTGTGCGTAATGGCTGTCAAATGCAAGTGTTTATTTGATTGTGGTCCTTATAACTGTTTTGACCAAGTGTCAAATTTAAAGGTTCTCAAACCCAGCACTGAGAATCATGTGTACTACACTTTTAAAAAAAAAAAAAAAAAAAAAAAAAAAAAATGCTTATATAGCTTAATAATTTGTCAGTTGTGTTAGAAGATGGAAACACAAATAAGGGCTAGGAAGCCTCACAACAAAACCAAGAGTGTTTTCCCCCACCCACATTAGAGCAGTTTTAATCCCAAATCCTGGGGCAGACAAGTTTTTACTTGCCTGTTCGAAGCGCATTGGATCTTGGAATCAAATTAATTTCCAGTTCTTTAGGGATTACACTCTCTTTTACCTCATCGTTGCCTATACTTGTGACAGAAGGACTCCTGCAGCATAATGTCTTGTATTGAATTCATTCTCAGCCTGTTGAGTGATCCATTGGGTGCTGGGAATTCACATTCACACTCGCAGCAATATAAAGTAACCAATCCACCTATCAGCAGTTTTTTTTTTTTGCAGGGGGTGGAAGGAAATGTTATGAAACCCACAGGGGGCCATTGGGAGAACATACACAGAAACTCCACAGAGACAGTAACCGAAGCACAGAATCGAACCAAGGAACTGTGAAGCGGCCCTAGGCTTTTATTGCTTGTTAATAACTAACTAATAACTAACTAATCAATATAACAAATAAAATATAACCGCATGAAAATGTCTTATAATAATACAGAACACCTCCCAAACGATTACCAGACTGAGATGGGGGAAGGAGACGGGACTGTCAATCATTCCGGATTAGACTGGGTCAGCTGCACTTTTTTTTGTTTGTTTTTTTTTGCCATCTTAACCCCCTCGCTAGTTTTTGCTCAAACCAGCTGCATGATTTTGGGTCATTGGGTCATTCCTATTATCACATGATGTCTGAGTTGATGTCTCACTTGTCCACACCTTGGGTTTTGGCGAACTGATTCCACTGGGCTAATACACTGGGCTAATGCCTGAATAAGATGAGGGAACGTTTTTTTGAACAGATGGAATAGCTTGGCTCCTGACAACATTATTCTCATTATTCTCTAACGTGTGTTGCAGATGCTTTTGGCTTCAGCTGTTTGGAGTGGAAGACAGGTCAGAGATAAGCCACAGGCCAGCACTGCATGCTAATGCATCCTACACTCCACTTCAACACAAATGGAGCAAACAATGCTGTTAGTGTGTGTGTGTGTGTGTGTGTGTGTGTGTGTGTGTGTGTGTGTGTGTGTGTGTGTGTGTGTGTGTGTGTGTGTGTGTGTGTGTGTGTGTGTGTGTGTGTGTCTGGATTTTGGTGTATTCTACTTGAATGATGAAGCCTTGTGTTTAAGGACATAAAAAGTCCAAAGGGAGCTAAAATAAAAACTGTACACATGACCAGGCCACCTTCTTCCATTGGTCCTGTTCTGATGCTCACTTGCCCATTGTAGGTGCTTTCGGGGTTGGACAGGGGTCAGCATGGGCACTCTGACCAGTCTGCAGCTACATAGCCCCATACACAGCAAGCTGTGATGCATTGTGTGTTCTGACACCTTTCTATCATAGCCAGCATGAACTTTTCAACATTTTGTGCTACAGTAGCTCTTCTGTGGGATCGGACCAGACAGCCTTCATTCCCCACGCTCATCAATGAGCCTTGGGCACACATGGCCCTGTCGCTGGTTCACTGGTTGTCCTTCCTTGGACCACTTTTGGTAGGTACTAACCACTGCATAATGGGAACATCACACAAGACCTGCTGTTTTGGAGATGCTCTGACCCAGTCATCTAGCCATCACAATTTGGCCCTTGTTAAAGTCGCTCAGATCCTTACACTTGCCCATTTTTCCTGCTTCCAACACATCAACTTCAAGAACTGACTGTTCACTTGTTGCCTAATATATCCCACCCCTTTACAGGTGCCATTGTAACGAGATAATTAGTGTTATGCACTTCACCTGTCAGTGGTTTTAATGTTATGACTGATCAGTGTACATACACTCTCTCTCTCTCTCTCTCTCTCTCCCTCTCTCTCTCTCTCTCTCTCTCTCTCTCTCCCTCTCCCTGTGTGTATGTGTTATATTTATGTATATACATACATATATATATATATATATATATATATATATATATATATATATATATATATATATATATATATATATATATATATATATATATATATATATATATATATATATATATATATACAGGTGCATCTCAATAAATTAGAATGTCGTGGAAAAGTTCATTTATTTCAGTAATTCAACTCAAATTGTGAAACTCGTGTATTAAATAAATTCAGTGCACACAGACTGAAGTAGTTTAAGTCTTTGGTTCTTTTAATTGTGATGATTTTGGTTTACATTTAACAAAAACCCACCAATTCACTATCTCAACAAATTAGAATATGGTGACATGCCAATTAGCTAATCAACTCAAAACACCTGCAAAGGTTTCCTGAGCCTTCAAAATGGTCTCTCAGTTTGGTTCACTAGGTAAGCCACAAATATTCATTACCAAAGAAGCTGGCTGTTCACAGAGTGCTGTATCCAAGCATGTTAACAGAAAGTTGAGTGGAAGGAAAAAGTGTGGAAGAAAAAGATGCACAACCAACCGAGAGAACCGCAGCCTTATGAGGATTGTCAAGCAAAATCGATTCAAGAATTTGAGTGAACTTCACAAGGAATGGACTGAGGCTGGGGTCAAGGCATCAAGAGCCACCACACACAAACGTGTAAGGGAATTTGGCTACAGTTGTCGTATTCCTCTTGTTAAGCCACTCCTGAACCACAGATAACGTCAGAGGAGTCTTACCTGGGCTAAGGAGAAGAAGAACTGGACTGTTGCCCAGTGGTCCAAAGTCCTCTTTTCAGATGAGAGCAAGTTTTGTATTTCATTTGGAAACCAAGGTCCTAGAGTCTGGAGGAAGGGTGGAGAAGCTCATAGCCCAAGTTGCTTGAAGTCCAGTGTTAAGTTTCCACAGTCTATGATGATTTGGGGTGCAATGTCATCTACTAGTGTTGGTCCATTGTGTTTTTTGAAAACCAAAGTCACTGCATCCATTTACCAAGAAATTTTGGAGTACTTCATGCTTCCTTCTGCTGACCAGCTTTTTGAAGATACTGATTTCATTTTCCAGCAGGATTTGGCACCTGCCCACACTGCCAAAAGCACCAAAAGTTGGTTAAATGACCATGGTGTTGGTGTGCTTGACTGGCCAGCAAACTCACCAGACCTGAACCCCATAGATTCTATTGTCAAGAGGAAAATGAGAAACAAGAGACCAAAAAATGCAGATGAGCTGAAGGCCACTGTCAAAGAAACCTGGGCTTCCATACCACCTCAGCAGTGCCACAAACTGATCACCTCCATGCCACGCCGAATTGAGGCAGTAATTAAAGCAAAAGGAGCCCCTACCAAGTATTGAGTACATGTACAGTAAATGAACATCCTTTCCAGAAGGCCAACAATTCACTAAAAATGTTTTTTTTTATTGGTCTTATGAAGTATTCTAATTTGTTGAGATAGTGAATTGGTGGGTTTTTGTTAAATGTGAGCAAAAATCATCACAATTAAAAGAAAAAAGACTTAAACTACTTCAGTCTGTGTGCATTGAATTTATTTAATACACAAGTTTCACAATTTGAGTTGAATTATTGAAATAAATGAACTTTTCCACGACATTCTAATTTATTGAGATGCACCTGTATATATGTTTATATTTTCATCTTCTACTTGAATGATGAAGCTAATGCCTTGTGTTTAAGAGGATAAAAATTCCAAAGGGAACTAAAATAAAAAACCTAAGGCTGGTTGCTTCATCATTTTGCTCATCTTAAGCTGCTCCATTGAGACCCATGTGGAGCAGAGCAACATGTGTGTGTTTTACTCTGTATTAACATGGCTAAAGTGCAGAATTATAAGCCGGATGTTTACAGTAGGGATTAGTTAGACTAAGCTACAATTGTGTTATAATGAAAATCAATACTCAAGGTCTAATGTGGCTCTCAAGTACAGATACAGAAAGCTACAGTTGTGCAGAATCTGCAAAATGTTAATAATGAAAATAATAAGAGGAATCATAAAAATTGCATTAAAAAAAAAAAATTTGTTCTGCCCTGAATAAGCTATTTCACATAACAGATGTTTATATATATAGTCCACAAGACACAATATAACTGACAATTTTTCCAGCATCTTCTGCATATTTGACCCCTTTTTACAAAAGGTGCAAACATTCACTGATGCTGAAGAAGGCAACAAGATACATTAAGAGCCGGGGTGGGGGGGGGGGGGGGGGGGGTCTCTTATGTAGCTTCTGAAGGGCAGTAATAAATGAAAAAAAAAAAGATCAGTTTACACCAATCATCCTGCTCAAAAGTTTACACCCCCTGGCCCTTAATGTATTGTGTTGCCTTCTTGTTGTCTTTTTACGAGTCCCTCAGTTGTCCTCAGTGTGAAAAGACAGATCTTAAAATCGTATAGTCCACTGTTGGAAAGGGATCAAATATGCAGAAGATGCTGGAAAAGCAAAGACTATGCAGGACCTGGAGGATTTTTCTGAAGAACAGTGCGCAGTTTAACTGCTCAGGACAGACAAGGGACTCATGAACAACCATCACAAAACATAAAGGTAACATCACACAGTATTAATAATCAAGCGTATATAAACTTTTGAACTGGTTCATTTGTGTAAATTCAGTTATTATTGTGTCTTGTGGACTATATGTAAACATCTGTTATGTGAAATAGCTTATTCAGGGCAGAACTAAATAAAAGACTGTATGCAATTTTTATGATCCCTCTTAATTTTTTTCAATTATAAACATTTTGCAGACTCTGCAAGGGGTATGTAAATTTATGAGCACAACTGTACACACACACACACACACACACACACACACACAAACATGACATAATCCCGGCTGAGAAAAGAGTAGAAAAACTAGGTAGTACACTTAAACTCACTTATAATGGAAGCCTATGAGCAGTTCTAAGAAATTCCTTCTGACACGACTAACAGAAACACTCACCTGAGCACAGTGTGAAAAACATACCTGAAGGTTAGATCTAACCTAAAATCTCACATTAGGCTATAGATTGGAGTGTGTGTGTGCGTGCGTGTGTGTGTGTGTGTGTGCGTGTGTGTCCACCATGTTTTAAAGGGCAGGAGCTGTATGACTCATTCCAGGAGTGGACAGTATCATCCAGCTTCAAAACAGCAAGTGACCCAAGGAAATTGAAAGAATAAAAAGAAAGTTTCTGGGTCAGCTGGCTCTTTTATCTGGCTGATCTTAAATCCCACTGCCATTTTAGCTACCTGTGTGTGTATGTAGAGAGAGAGAGAGAGAATGAGTGAGTGTATGAGTGTTTCTGAATATTTTGGTGATGCAGACTGCAGGACCCCAGTACACGATCTGTAATAAATCTGGTGAGGGGAGCTTTCTCTTTGTGTTACTATGGAAACACCCCATCAGCCATCCAAGAGGAGGGACAGAGCCTCCAAAATGTGAGCTGTCACCTTGTGTTTGTTGGATTTTGTGTGTGTGTGTGTGTGTGTGTGTGTGTGTGTGTGTGTGTGTGTGTGTGTGTGTGTGTGTGTCTACTTGTCCATTGTTACCATCCAATTATAATACAAGTAGACTGGTGCATGTAAGGCTGTCTGTTCCCATTCCTCTGCTGTTTTTCTCTCGCACTGCTGACACACACACAGACACACACACACACACACACATGCAGACACACACATTTATTTTCTTATCATTAATTATTAACAATTATTTTACAATTGTTTATGCAGCTAATTAATGCAGTGGTAGACCACACACACATTCATAAGGATGTCACAGTGATGACACAATGCCACAGTGACGTCACAATAATACTATAGTGACACCATATTGATGTTACAGTGACATTATAATTATGTAATAGTTATGTGACAGTGACAATGACAACACAGTGATGTCATGATGATGACAGTTTCTGAAGCCTGTGAACTGTGCTGTGATTGGGTTATTGAGATTGGGTTACTCGCTCTCTCTCTCTCTCTCTCTCTCTCTCTCTGTGTGTGTGTGTGTGTGTGTGTGTGTGTGTGTGTGTGTGTGTGTGTGTGTGTGTGTGTGTGTGTGTGTGAACCATGCAAGAATGTGTTCACAGGTGATAAAAGAGTATGAGATTGGGGAGCAGGCAGGTAGGTAGATCAATAAAGAGCTAATCTGTGAAAACAGGCTCCTGTAGACACAAGGGACCCCTCGCATTTCCTCTCTGTCTCTGTCTCTGTTCCCCCATGCCCCCACCCCCCTTACATTTTTTCTCTGTGTTTGTGGGTCCCCTCCTCATTGTGATTGTGTAGGTGCTAGTTGGATAGGTTATTAATTGAAGAAAGAAGTAATAGTTAGCCTTACATGTGTTTGGGGCTTTTATTCTTTGTTCTTTCTCCATCTTGATGTAAGATTAATCATGATCTACTAACCGTGGCAAATCTCTAACTTGTGTACATTCACTTGGTTACTTTCTTTTCAGCCCCCAGCAAAATCCCAATATCCCAAAATAAAAAACAACAACAACAACAAAAAAATGCATGGCCCCATATTGCCTCAGGGGCCCAATGTCAGCTCTAATACCACTTATAGCAAGAAACACCCCAGGCAATAATTACCCAAAACCAACCAAAACCCGGCTTGTGTTGGGGGTAGATTTGAAAATTGGTCAGTCACCATAGCTACTCCCTGACTGAAGCTGGCAATTGATAGATTGACCACCCTTGACAGCCCTAGGCAGCCCTCGACAGCCCTTGAAACCCCTAGGCAACCCTTGATCACCCTTGAGAGCTCTTGAAAGAAGTTGACCACCCTTAACAGCCCTAGCAAGCCCTAGACAGCTCTAGGCAGACCTTGACTGCTCTTCACCACCCTTGACAGCCCTAGAAAGCCCTTGGGCACCCTTTACAGCCCATAACTGCGCTTGACACCCCTTTCCACCCTTGACAGCACTAGGCAGCCCTTGACTGCCCTTGACAGCCCTTCCATACCAGAATATCCTGGCGAGGTCCACATGGGTTGAACATGGGTACTGGTTCCACAGGGGCATGGGCTCTGATTGGTTTAATACATGGACTGTCACTGTGGCACAGTTGGGCTGCCCAGAAAACATATATATAGGCTACAAATGGCCAAACCTGAAAGTCTGTACATATGAAGCCCACATTAATTGTAAATAAATTTTTCAGAAGTAATTGCTTCTCTTCAGTGTTTTAGAAGCAGATTAAACTGATTTTAATGTTCATTATATTGCATTTATTACCACAAATTGCAGCACATTTTTATTATTTTATTTTCTACTTCCTAAAATTCAAATTGAGAATGAATAAGTGGCACTTAAAAAAAACTTCCTTTATGACATCTAATCCACAAATACTGCATATACACATGTTCACATAGGTGTAAAATAAGATTAAGACTGTGTTTAGTGGGCTGGGGCCCAGGTGGGCATTAAATGGGCCACTATAGGGCTTCTACCTGGGCCCTAGTTGGGCTAATATAACTTTTATAATTTTATATATTTTAACTCAGAAGATTTGTGTCAGAAGATTTCAAATTAATAACTCAATAAATAATTTAATTAAGTAATTAATTTTTAGGTGAAAACCAGTGTCAAATTTACATTTTAACTTTAAGAAAGAAAGACAGAGAGAGAGAGAGAGAGAGAGAGAGACGACCAGCACGGAGATGTGTGTCGTTGAACAGCGTCCTCTGAAAAGCGAAAGTAAAAATGGAGAGAAACGTAAAAAAAAATTTTTTTAAATTGCGCAGCCAAAGACCTTATTTAGGCGTGCAGTTACGTACTTTGTACTTTCAACATACTTTGTCTAACATCTGCTTTGTGTTAATATTTTTACCGGACATTGTGTCTGACAATTTTTGATGAACACCTTTGGGATGAATTGGGATGCCAACTGTGAACGAGGCCTTCTCACTTTATATCACTGCCGGACCTCACTAATGCTCTTGTGACTGAATGAGTACAAATCAGCACAGCCACGCTCCAAAATCTAGTGGAAAGCCTTCCCAGAAGAGGAGGTTATTATAACAGCAAAAATGGGACTAAATCTGTGTTAATGCCCATGGTTTTAGAATGGGCACTTGCGGGTGTGATGGCCAAGTGTCTACATATATGGCCAAACGGTTGTTGACACCTTACCATCACACTCACATGTATTTTTAGAAAATCCCATTCCAGATTTAGTCCCCCTCTGCTGTTATAATAACCTCCACTCTTCTGGAAAGGCTTTCTACTAGATTTTGGAGCGTGGCTGTGGGGATTTGTGTTCATTCAGCCACAAGACCATTAGTGAGGTCAGGCACTGATGTTTGGTGAGGAGGCCTGGGGTGCAGTCGGTGTTCCAGTTCATCCCAAAGGTGTTCCATGGGGTTGAGGTCTGGGTTCTGTGCAGGACACTTGAGCTCTTCTACTCCAACCTTGTTAAACCACGTCTTCATGGAGCTCGTTTTGTGCACAGGGGCATTGTCATGCTGGAACAGGTTTAGGCCTCTTAGTTCCAGTGATGGTAAACTGTAATGCTACAGCACACAGAGACATCCTTTATACTTGTGTGCTTCCAACTTTATGGCAACAGTTTGGAGAAGAACCACATATGGGTGTGATGGTCAGATGTCCACATAATTTTGGCCTCAAAGTGTATATTGTGACATGGAGCCAGTTTTGCACGAAATCCCTGCCGTGACTCTTTATGCTTTTCCCACAGTGAACATGCAATTGCACCATGACCTGACCATAAAAATTCAGGTGTGATCTTTGCAACTGAGAGGTACAGGAAAGTTTTTGCTGTTAAGTTAACCGAAAAACAAAGATTCGGTACTAACTCTTTAGTTTGATGATATTTAAATACACTTTTTGAGACCTGGAACTTGCCATAAAGGACTGGATGACTCTTGACTCTTTTTATGCTACTTAAAAGCTCTTTTCTGGATGAGTAATACGATTTGAATCGCCCCCTTTGGTGGACCTATTAAGGCGAGCCCAGTGAAAAGTAGTGCGGCGCATGCGCCTCTTCAATCTCAACATACCATATAAAAAAAATAAAAAATCCACTCAGTCGCTCGTCGATGATAATCAATGTGGAGACAGATGTGCGCGAATAAAAGATGAATGCGATGCGTGATCCAAACCACCTGCTCCTTCACCGGATCGGTGGCGGAGCGCGGCTCGGGTTCAAACGGCGCTCCGAGCAAATGCTGGAATTAAAGCGCTTCATTAAAAGGCCACCTCTCATCCTCAGCGCGCGTTTCTATTTATAACACTGGGCTGCATCCCGTCCGCGCGGCGGGGAAAATCTCCCCGGTTATTTCTGTCTGTTTCATCTCTTGTCTCACGCACTCACATCAAAACAAATTCAAAACACCACTTGATTTGCCCCATTTTCATCCCAATTTATGATTATTTTTAACAAGGGTTGAGGTGGAAGCGTTTTTCATGTTAATATTTCTAGCACATGCAGCTGTCAAAACTGATGTCCCTGTTTTGTGTGTGTGTGTGTGTGTGTCGGTTTTGGATCGGGAGACGTGCCTCGCGTCTCAAGCCGAAGTCGCACATGCGCAGTTTGCGCGGAGCGCGGGGCCGACACGTAGCCTTGGCAACGTAGAGAGGGGGAGTCCCGGCAACGCGCCGTCAACACTCACCTCGTTTAGGGCCCGAGCACGCAGCTCGCGCTCCGGGCGCCCTGTTTCCCCGGAAGACCGGTTCGACAAGGGCGGGAGCGAGAAGAAAAGCGGAGGCGGGCTGCTGCCGGGCTCGTGCGCGCGCTCCGGGCTCGTTATTTTCTCGGCGCACGGCAGACGGCAGTCGCCGGCTTGTGGGCAGGCAGCTGCAGCGCGCGTGGCACGTCAGAGCTGGGCTTTACGCTCACAGACGTCCTCGAGCTGCATCGGGGTGAGAATACTGCGGGACGGTCTGTGCAGAGCTTCGTATTACCTATGCGCACGGATCTGGTGAGGAGGGAGATTGGATGAATGGCCCCGCTATGGAGGAAGTGCCGGTTTCTCGAGTCCACGCGCGGCGCAGAAAGAGGCGCCTGGCCAGGACGCCGCTCGCAGGGATTCCATGCGAGGAAGAGTTCGACTGCAAGGAGCTAGAGAGCCTTTTTCAGAAGTACAATCTGAAACTTGAGCAGACCGCAACGCTTAAAGCGCTGGCCGTGCTCATCCTCGCTGCGTCCGCACTCGCGCTGGTCGAGCTGCTGTCCGCTGGCTCGCGCTTCACCGTCTCCAAGGGCTCGCACCCGGTGCACTGCGTCATCTTCACCTCGCTTTTCATCGTCACCAACGTCAAGTACTTGCAGGTGACGCAGCTGCAACAGATCGCCAGGCTCGCGCTGCTCTTCAGTTTCACGTTCGCGCTGCTCTGCTGCCCGTTTCCGCTCGCTCTCGGGCCTGGCACGCAGCAAGGCGCGCACGGCGCACGCGGACCCGACGCGGCCGCTGCCGCACCTGAGCAAGGTGTGTGGCAGCTCATGCTCGTCACATTCGTCGCTTACTCCCTGCTGCCCGTGCGGACCCTCTTAGCCGTCGTGTTCGGCGTCCTGGTCGCTGCGTCCCATTTTATCGTGACTGCCACGTCTCTAACTACCCTCAGACCGCGCGTCTGGAGTCCGGTAAGACAGTTCATGTTTTGTTTGTTCTTAGGAAATTTACTCTACTCTGGTCCTGTATTTTTCAGCACAGTTTGCTGATTTTCCTGCCCAAACATACCTGATTTAGACCGTTAATTAACGACCAGGTTTGGTGTTTGGAAGTCACCAAACTGTGTGTATTGAGTTGTGATAACCTGCTACTGGGGCTCCGTGGAGAATTGTGCAGTCCACGTAGCGTAAACCTCGATGTTGTTTACACCGCGTGTCTGCGCTGCACGTGCATAACGACAAACGCAGGCGGGAGGAACGAGTCACGCGCCAGGAGTGGGCACAAGTGGACTTGCTGAAATGCCAAAAGAGACCATTATACTGTACATGCCAAGTTTTTATTCAAAACTGCAAGAGTGTATTTAGCACTGTAGGTAATAACTGAACACTGCACGAATTAGAGGTGCATGATAACGACTGAAATGATATTTTGGTCACCACCGAAATCACGATTAGGCTATGAATCGCCATTATTCAGATAGCTGGGAATTTTTTTCCAGTATTTTGTCAATTTAAATGAACAAAAAACATCCTTTTACACTATACATTATAAGCCCACGCTTTCTGTCCACTTTATTAACACCTGCACATTCATGCATTTACCCAGTCAGCCAGTCATGTGAGACAGGATAATAGCTTCAGGTAATGTTCACGTCAAACATCAGAATCAGAAACAATGTGATCTTTTTGACCCTGGCATTGTTGTTGGTGCCAGACAGTTGGTTTGAGTATTTGAGTATTTATGCACAACACTCCATAGAGTTTACACAGAATAGAGCAAAAAACAAAAAAACAACCAGAGAGAAGCAGTTCTGCAGATGCAAACACCTTGTTGACATGATAGGTCAGATGGCCAGACTGGCTCGAGCTGACAGGAACTCAAGTGATCACTCTTTACAGCTGTGGTGAGCGGAAAAGCATCTCAAAATGCACAACGTGTGGAATCTTGCAGCAGAAACAACAGGGGCTACAACAGCAGAAAACTACCCTTGGTCTTTTCTTAGTCTTCAACTGCCCTGGGATGGGTTTCCCGAAATGTTCGTAACACTAACTACTTTGTTATATAATTCATTAGAAGGTTCTTTAATTAACAAGTGTTTCCCGAAACCTTTCGTAACTAACATGTATATAATTTTATATATAGTTATACATATATAGTTATATAGTTTGAGCATGATACACAGTTATAGAAGGGAATTACTTATAATTACAATATCTGGTGTTACCCAGAATAGGATGGGTTCCCTTTTGAGCCTGGTTCCTCTCAAGGTTTCTTCCTCATGTCGTCTCGGGGAGTTTTTCCTTGCCACCATCGCCACTGGCTTGCTCATTGGGGATAAATTTATCAATTTAAAATTTAGATCTGAAATTTATACATTTCTGTAAAGCTGCTTTGTGACAATGGTCATTGTTAAAAGTGCTATACAAATAAAACTGAACTGAATCAAATTGAATTGAATGATCCATTGCCCTATACCTGATTATCCAACTTGTCTGTGGCTCGGTGGTGTAGTGGGTAGCTTGGCCACCTCATAAGGACAGTGTGTTAGGTTTGAACCTCAGCTCAAGTGACTGTCTGTATGAGATTACACATCATATTTATTAATCAGGTTAGCTGTACAAAACAAATGAAGCAAACTGCATTTAAAACTGTGTTCATGTAAATCAATTCCCAAGTTAAATGTAAGAGATGAGTTTATAATGAAGTGAAATATTTCATTTGTGTGGAACTGATGTACACATTTCAATCAAGTAAATTTAATGAACTTTTAGTGTAGCTTTTGTACTCCCTTTGGTCGTTGTTCTATACACAAAATAGTGTAGAATATAGAAAAATAGTTCATTGAATTTACTTAATTCAAATGTGTATATTTTTTTCCACGTGAATAAACTGATTTGCCTTAACACAGTTAGTTTTTGTACAGCCAACATGATTCGATCACGTATATTCAAAGCCCTGGGAAAATAGTAGGTTTAATACTAGTCTGTGCCAACATCCTTGTGAGATTTGATAATGTTACCGGATAGACCAATGGATCACACTCACTCATAATTCAACCTAATGAATTAGATTTTTGTTTAAATTAAATTTAGTGTAAGCAATGAAATCATGTTTTGAGGATTAACCCATTTTTGTAAACTATACATTATAGTTTCTCCTAAATCTGGCCGAACACATATTCCTTTTTTTCAGTGTAGCTTTTTCAGACAAACTTAATTACTGTAGTAAATTTTTGATTATGCATGTGTCTGTCGTCCACTATTTTCAAATACTGTCTGTGTCTATTTTTTCTGTTTAAGTATCTGATTCGTCTATTGAATTGACCTCCCGACTGTGAATTGATTGTTTGAATATAGACACGCCAAGCTTGAAAAACAGCATGACAGTACCATACATCCTGCTTTAAGTTGTTCGTTATACACTAAGATTCATTGTTATCAGGAAACTTAGTTTTCTTCCCCATCTTAGTTTTTTTTCCCCATTTATATTTGATGGGAACATTAATTGAAGCTCTTGACCTTTTGTCTGCATGATGTTGTGCATTGCACTGCTGCCACTGGATTGTCTGATTGGGTAATTGCATGATCAAGCAGGTGTACAGATGTTCCTATTCAAGTGGACAGTGAGTGTATATTTCTTTGTAGATATCTCTGAATTAGAATTACATTGCTTCTGAGTCACAATAACTGAGTGATAATCTTAAAATGATAATTTAAATACAATCAGAATCAATTATTACAATTAATTAATTAATCAATTAAGTAAGTAAGTAAATATGCTACTATAGTATACATCAAAATAGATATGCATTTTCAGCTTTAAAACCCCTAAGTCAATAAACACCTATATCTCAACCACTTATGTTTAATTAATTGTGGAATGTTTAATTAATTGTCAAAATCACACTCAACATCTGATTAATTGTGCGGCCCTAGTGACAGTTAATTCAGCACTGTGATATTTGTGTTGTGTATGCTGTGTTTATGTATAAATGTTGTCAGAGTAATAACAAGACCATAGGTCTTAAAATCTAAGGCCACCCCCGTTTCAGCTGTATATTTGGTGGCTAGCTTATGTAAACCTAAGTCAGTGGTATAACCTTAAGCCCCATGCCAGGCCATGAATCTCACATCTTATCAACTCTGGTTCCTACATGTGAATTCTGTGGGCACTACAGGTGCATCTAAAAAAAATTGAATATCGTGAAAAAGTTCATTTTTTCCGTAATTTAATTCAAAATTATTAAAACAAAAAAGGCTTGAAATATTTTACTTTATGTGTAATGAATCTAGAATATATGAAAGTTCAACTTTTTGAATTAAATTATGGGAAAAAAAAAACTTTTCCACGATATTCAATTTTTTTGAGATGCACCTGTATATTTACAGTACTTAGGCACCCTATTTTCTTAGTACAAACCTTGTTATATTTATATTATGTTTTGTTTAGTACAAACATTGTTATAAACTTTATTTTTATTTTATGACTTCTACATTATTGAGTCAGTACAAAAACTGACTCGCAGCATATTACATATTACAGCATGTTAGACCATAGAGGGTGCTGGGTTTTACTGCAAAAATAAGATTAAATATCACCTTTGTTTCATTTATTACTGTTTACTGCTCTTTACAGTATATAATTTGAATGTAGAAACATTTAATTTCATTATTTTTGAAGGCAACTTTGCTCTACAGTATTTCTTTGTGCCTAAGTCTTTTGCACAATATTACACTCCTGGGGAAAAAAAAAATGAGTCAAGCCCAAACTGGCAAATATTAAGCTTTTAATGGCCTTAACAACACACCATTGATCAGGAAATTAGCAAGAATTAACAAATTCACTCCTGAGACCTCCTGTGCCACAATTTAAGTTGCTGCAAAAAACAAGGAAATTCACTTATATAGTCCTCTTGTAAGCCAAGGTAAAATCATGATAATGATTAAAATGTTTGAGTTAAAGTAACACGTCTTTCTTATATACATTTCTTATAAAATTTTCTTATATACAGTACTGTGCAAAAGTTTTAGGCACATGCAAAGAAATGCTGTAGAGCAAAGATGTCTTCAAAATAATGAAATTAAATGTTTCTATAAAAAAATACTGTAAGGAGCAGTAAACAATAGTAAATGAAACAAAGTCAATATTTGGTGTGACAAAAAAATAAAAATAAAAATAGTAGTCTCCGGTACAATTAGTGCAGTTTTATATGGAAATGAGCTGGTAAGTTTTATTGAGCATCTTGCAGAACCAGACACAGTTCTTCTGGAGACTTTGATTTTCACACTCGCTTCTTATTTTTGCAGCAAAACCCAGCAGCCTTCATTGTGTTTTTTGTTTTTTTGTCTGAAAAGTGTCTATATATATATATATATATATATATATATATATATATATATATATATATATATATATATATATATATATATATATATATACACACACACACACACACACACACACACATGTATATATATATATATATATGTGTGTGTGTGTGTGTGTGTGTGTGTGTGTGTGTGTGTGTGTGTGTGTGTGTGTGTGTGTGTGTGTGTGTGTGAACATGAGCGTGCTAGCCAAGGACAGTTTGATTCCTGTTCAAGTTGCTTGTAAATGCTCTATTCCACTAGGACCTCCATACACTCAGTCATTCAAAGTGAAATTGAAAGTCACCTTCCTGTCTCTTTGTTGGAGGTCAGTGAGATTCTGCCTAATCGATAAACAGTTCAATAACTAATGCCTTTAATTCAATCAAAGACACTGTTTAATCTGACCTGTCAGTCCACCCACTGAGTACTTGTGATAATGAATGTCTTCTGTTTTTATGTCTCTCTGCTCTCTCAAGCCATGTGTGATGGCCTTATGGCATTTTACGATGGTCTTTGGATGGTATTGGAAAACTGTAATATATGAATGGCTACTAATCAAGTTCAAGAGATGCTCTGGGTTTTTTGAACAAAACACAAGCCAGGGCTTTAAAATACTGATATGAATACTGTGTTCAAATCAGTGCAATATGTTATACACTTCCATACAGCAGCCTGCATGATATTCTGAGAAATTATTTATAGTACTTTTCTGAATTAAAGGATCTCACTATATAGCTGCTGAGGCACATATACGATACATATCGTAATAACACAGTGAAACATACACTGTCATTAACTCTGAGTTTTATTTTTTATCAGTCGTCCATTTCCCCCCTAACTTAAAACAGCATAGCTTTAATGATATCTGCAAACCAGGGTAAGTGCAACAAATTAAAATCGGGTGAAGCTGTGCAGGAGACTTGATAGGAGACTACTTAAATATAAACAAATACAAATGATAACTAAATTAAAGCCTATTATTCAGTAACTACTATGAATTATTCAGTAACAACGGGGAAAATAAAAGGTATGTACTTATGAGACTGAGAAATCTGGCCCTTTAGACATGTCATTGTAGTTTAAGGAGTTGACATTATAGGAATACTCAGCATCTTTCAATCTCCACCTACTACATCTGTACTATATGTGCAATTACCACAGACAAGAATTTCAGCAGATTTCCCTGTAAGCTGACTGTAAGTAGCACAAATAAAAAATAGTCCCATGTCTAAAAGGACAAACTACACAGAGCTTATTTTTCAAATAGTTTTGACTAAGAATTTTATGAGTGATTATCATAAAATACAAGTTATATATACTGTATCTATTTACTGACTTAACAGTTTACTGACTTAACTTATTGTCTGAGGATATAGAATGCAAAAATTGATTACAGAGTGAGTTAAAATAGCAATTTTTAATTAAAATAATTATTTCCTCAAAGGTGATAAGAAAATGAAAATAACTTTATATTACTGCTCTGTTTGTCATTTACTGTTCCTTTTTATTTTTAAACTTTTCCCTTTTCCTCTTTTATCAGCATGTTTACTCATGCAACATTATTGTGCATTATTTATAGTGTATAACGATTTACTCACATTACATCAGTATACAGTATGCATGCATTTTTGGTTGGTCTGTGAGATCTTTCATTGTCAAGACATACACTTAAAAATATGGGAGAATAAAACAAATAAACAAACAAAAATAGAGTTTAATGTCTATGACTGAATCTGTATAAAGTATAGTGCTCTGTTAATGTCGTGGAAGTACTTATCTATGATTAACAGATAATCGTTACGCAAAATCAAGGAATTGGCACGGAATCTGTACATGTATGAAGTATTATAATGCTTTATTAATGACCGCATAGAAATTAAACACAGCACTAGGCTTTATATAGATACAGACTGATCTTTGGCAGCGGTGAATCTATTCCGGTTCAGATAGATTTGGCTTGGCATCTTGTGCACAGTCAGGGTAAATGCACTCTTATTGATTTATTAATTCTGTGGGATTACTATGCCATAGTATACATTAATAATGCCATGTATTTCAGTCATGCACATGCGTGAGGTTACCAATTTTTAACAAACTACTACGTACATGTATAGTGGCCTGGGAAAAGTCTTCACATGATGAAATGTTGACATTTCCTACTACATAACGTTTTGAAAACTACAGGTTTTCCTGAACTGACATAATTGATGTTTCATTTGACATAATTGGTCAACCACAAGTAAAGTATAGCATTATAGCAAGTTACAGCAAGTTTGGTTACCCACAAAAATGAAAAAGGAGTAACTCTACTGACTGATTTATTGATTTAATTTAATGTCATAAATTAAATATCAAAATGATAAACATGATAATGAAAATTGTGTAAACTGAAACTTTTTTTCATAGCCTGCATACTGACATGCTATTCAGAAATCCCAACCATCCAGCAGTCATTCCATGTTTAATAATGTCCTTTATTTTATTTTAAAAAAGGCAATCATTAGGGTTTACGAATTCATTATATTTACATTATAACTAGATGTGGTCTCCGCAGTTGCTGTTGTCATCTCTATATTATTTCAGTAGTAATGATCTCAACTGACAGGCTATATCAAGAAAACAAAGTTTATGATGTAAAATGAGTAATCACTGCACCAGCTAAGTAATCGTCAACCTTCATCCACATGTCAGTCATGGCATTTAACTTGACTGATTATTTTTCACTCTTAGACTGACCATTTTTACAGTCATTTGTTAAACTGTTATTTACCGAACCTGATCTCTGCAGTAAGCCGAGGCAAGGTTAGTAAGGAAATAAACAAACAAAAAAAAACATTTCTACATTGTATTATTTGTTAAGTAAAAGTAGAGGTGGTTAAGTAAAACTATATTTGGTGGCAGCATCTGGGCTTTCCCAGGCTGCCACACATACTGTATATGAAGTAGAGCTTGTTGCTAATAATGGCATTATTTAGGCACTACACTTCATATAGATACAGACAAACACTCATTTGACTCACAAGACTACATTTTACAATTCAGTCCTGAAAATCCACAAAACTGTAAAATGCACTACTATTATGAGGGGCCGTCAATGTATTGCAAAGGATGAATTTCAAAAAACAGTACCAGCCCTTCACTTTACTACTACAAAGGAGAGAGTTTATCATGTTATGACATTTGTAATCTGTCTTTGTAAGCATTTCTGAAAATATTTAAGGTGTCATCTTAAAATGATTTTGACCTTAATGAAGTAATCCAGACCCTGTGAAATTCCAGCCTAATCAGCAGGACGGTCAACACTGTCAATTGCTCTACACTCCTGGGCAAATAAAAATAAAAAAAAGGCCAAGGCCAAAATGTCAAAAATATTAAGCTTTTAATGGCCTTAACAACAAATCATTGGTCAGGAAATTAGCAAGAATTAAACAAATGCACTCCTGAGACCTCCTGTGCCACCATTTGCTTACATTTACATTTACATTTATTCATTTAGCAGATGCTTTTTATCCAAAGCAACTTACAAATGAGGAAATACAGGCAAAAGAAGAAGCCTTTATTTGTCACATATACATTACAGCACATTTCTTCACACATTCCAGCTTGTTAGGAAGTTGGGGTCAGAGATGATACAGCACCCCTGGAGCAGAGAGGGCTAAGGGCCTTGCTCAAGGGCCCAACAGTAGCAGTTTGGCAGTGCTGGGGCTTGACCTTCCTGACCTTCTGATCAGTAACCCAGAGCCTTAACCATTGAGCCACCACTGCCCAACTTGTTTAATTTGCTTCAGTGGACTGATTGGGTAAAAGCTAGAAACAGGGAAATTCACTTATATAGTCTTCTTACAACTAATCTTTTAAGAAAAAAAAAAACAAAAACATCCCAGAAGATATTTTTGGAAAATTTTGTACATCCTGACATGTGTTAGTTAGAATTTCACATCAAATATTTGAACCATTATCATGATTTTACCTTTGCTTACAAGAAGACTATATAAATTAATTTCCCTGTTTCTAGCTTCCCCCAAACAGTTCACTGCAGCAAAAGTAAATGAGCATTAAAGACCATTAAAAGCTTAATATTTGCCATTTTGGGATTGGCCTTTTTTTTTTTTTTTGCCCAGGAGTGTAGTCCACATTAACCATCAGTATCAAATTCATGCCCACTGGACAAGTCTAATGCCTGGATAGGTTTGGACACACCTCACTCATTATCATGTAAACGGTAAGGGGATTAGGAGATGTTGCGTGAGTGAAGTAGCAAGTAGATAAATGACAAAACACATTCCAGGTAAAGTTTAATTTAAAAAAAGGGCAGTAAGTGATAAAAGGAGGAATAAAGTACATTTATGTTTAATATATTTTATTGACTACTTGAAACCTTTTAAAAGCATAAGTATTTAACTCACCATATAATCATTTTTTTGTATTCAGTCGTATTTTTGAGTCGTCAGATAATTAATGATTTTTCTTTTAGGCAATTCCATAGACAGGTGGGTAAGGTTAAGTGGGACAACACTGGAATATATATAATATATTGTCTTTTCTTTCTTTTTCTTTCTTTCTTTCTTTTTTTAACTAAAATGTGTTAAACTCCTTGCCCTTTTAATGTCACCAAGGCAAATCTAAGCAATGCCCCATGAATCTATTGAGTATGTGAGTTGATGTTATGGTATGTGTTAGAGTATGAGCTCAGGTTACTGTATGTGTGTAGTTTCAAATGCTCTTCCTGTGTCTATGTCGGTTTCCTCTGGGATTTCTGGTTTCCTTCCACTTCCCCAAAACATGCCAGTAGTGAATGAGTAAGCGCATGTGATGGATTGGCCTTGCGCCAAGTGATAGGCACTGGATCCACCGTCACCCTGACCAGTTACTGAAGATTAGTGAATGAATGAATGAATGATTGAATTAATTAATAATCCCTCTCTGGAAATATGCACATCTTGCTGTTTTCTGTCTCTTGTGTTCTGTCGTCCTGTTTTTTTTTTTTTAGTCCACCTTTTTACATTTAATTCCCTTGTTTCTTTCTCTCACTCCCTCTTCTTTTACCCTCTCCACAACCCCATCTTTTGACACCAAACTCTTTTTCTGGAACATAGTATGCCAGTGCTGAATGCTGAGTAAATGTAAAATATATACACTGTGTATACACTCAGACACACACACACCCACACACACACACACACACACACACACACACACACACACACACACACACACACACAAAGTGATTCCCATTTCCCATGACACTTTCTGTGTTTGTAGCTGGTGGCAAATGCAGTGCTGCTGATTGGTGTGAACCTGTCGGGTGTATTTGTTCGAGTCCTTACTGAGCGTGCCCAGAGGAAGGCCTTTCTGCAAGCTAGGAGCTGCATCCAGGAACGCCTGCAGCTGGAAGACGAAAATGAAAAACAGGTCTCAAACACACCACACACAGCGATACCAACATGGTGTCACTCCTGTGAATTCATAGCAGTTTATGTTCAGATTGTTTTACTGTTTTTGTGAGGACCATTCACTGACATAATTATTGATGCAGTTAATTAATGCTATGCTACACCTAAATCTAACCATAACCTTAATCTTAGTAACCCGAAAGGTATCTATCTATCTATCTATCTATCTATCTATCTATCTATCTATCTATCTATCTATCTATCTATCTATCTATCTATCTATTTGTTTATTTTAAATAAAATCTGTGTTCATAATGTAGACCAGCTAAAATGGTCAGAATTGTCAGATATTCCAGTATTGGTGGGGACATTTAGTCCCCACAAAAATGAAACACAACCACACACACACACACACACACACACACACACACACACACACACACACACACACACACACACACACACGCTTGAAATCAAATAATCATGTATCTCATTTTCTCTCTCAAGTTAAAAAGTCGCAAATTTGACAGGTAATTACCTTGCCAGATTGCTTTCATTCCTCCCTGACTACGTTAAAGGTCAACTTTTATCTGCAAACACACACACACACACACACACACACACACACACACACACACACACAGTGATTGGGATTTTGGGTGGAAGTGTAGTGGGCTCACTGAATTAGAATTCAGATCATATGCATACCAAAGGCCTAATGGGGAAATTGACCAATACATAGACACGGTGCATATAAAATTCAAACAGCTTGCAGAGGTACAGGACAACACAACATAACAAATTCTTCAGAATATATAAACATCTGCACATGCAATATTTTTTAACAATACCATTGTCAGTGCTGAGTGAAAAGCTCAGACCTTTCAATTTTCATAAAACATAGCGACCTCACATGCCATTTTATCAGTGCCTCATTGGGTACAGAAGTAAATTATCACCGACTGATTTGTTAATTAACTAGAAAGAGGCAAGAAATGAAGAGACGGTATACATGTTCTTCTCAACTACACTAGAGATAACACTTTCTCCTTGTTCCTTAGCGACTGAAATTGGTTATAATTGTTTGCAAATGACTCATCCACCTCCTACCTAACAAACTCCCCAAATAGATGGCAACACCACCCACTCTGTACATTAACACACATACACACACACACACACACTACATATCTGTATGGTCATATGGTAGTACATACTCAACTCCACAACATTAATATAAATTGTCAGTAGAGTCAGAAAGCAAGTCAAGTAAATTTTATTTGCAAGTTAAGTCAGCGTAAATAGTCGAGACATATGTAGATTGAAATTCTTATGGTAAAGCTCAGGTAAATTGTTTACATGTAACATAATGTACAACACACACACAAGAGCTTAAACTTATCACAACTTAAACTTAGCGTAAATACAAGAGATACAAGGGTGGCTTAGTGGTTAGCATGTTTGCCTCACACCTCCAAGGTTGGGGGTTCAAATCTGCACCCTTGTGCATGGCGTTTGCATGTGCTTTGGGGGTTTCCTCCAGTACTCTGGTTTCCTCCACCAGTCCAAAGGTTGGTTGGCATTTCCAAATTGTGTGAATGTGTGTGTGATTTGTACCCTGTCGAGGGTGTCACATGCCTTGTGCCCTAAGTTCCCTGGGATGGGCTCCAGGCTCCCCCGTGACCGGTGTAGGATAAGCAGTATGGAAAATGGATGGGCAAGATATACAATATACATAAGAGAAGAAAGTGAGGGAGAGAAAATAATTTGAGTACAAGAGAGTATTGCATTGTGGCAATGGAAAAAAAAGTATGTAAAGTGACCCTGGTAATGTAAATGAACTGGCCTACAGGCTATTTATGAACCTGATTGACAGCAGGTAAAATCTGTTCTTTGTTAGGATGCTCTCTATGGTACAGTGGTAGAAGTTGGTGAGGATGTTACGGTCTAGTCTGAACTTCTTAAGCTTGGAAGGAGGAAAAGTTTCAAGCAGGCAGACATTATTACTGACCATTGGTCTTCCTGACTCTTTCCACAACACTATTGTTATTCTAGTGTTTGGTTTCCAGTTCATATCCTTGCCTAGTTTTGCTTGTTTTTGCTGATTGCCTGAGTCTCTGCCTGTTTCACACTGCCTGTTACTTCTTTGCCCATTTGGTTTGTCTGCATTGTCTCCAAACCTGTGTGCTTACTGAAAGCTGAAGGCTAACAACAAACTGAAAGCTAACAACAAATCCACCTCCATAACAGAGAACTGGAGTTTGTAGGCAGTGCCGTGGTTGTGTTTTGTTACGTGAAACAACTTTATTATAGAACATAATCTTTTCTTTATGGGGAGCAACCCAACAGTCAGTACAAGTAGAAGGAGAGAAAGGTCTAAGTCTGGTTGCTCAGTCAGCAGTAGTAGCTCAGTTGTTAAATGTTGGACTACTGATCGGAAGGTCATGAGTTCAAACCCTAGCACTGCCAGCTGCCACTGTTGGGCCCTTAAAGCTCAACTGCTCATGAGTATAAATTAGATAAATATAAGTTGCTCTGGATAGGAGTGTCTGCCAAATGCCATAAATGGAGAACACCTAAGTAGAGAAAAGTCATATCATAGACAGATGTCAGTCAGACAGACCCCTTACTCCAGCTTGACTGTTGCCACAAACACACTGACTGTTCCTATTCTGCAAAGCCCAGTACAGTCCAAAGTTCAGTCATGTTTCAAACAGCTCTCTAAAGTCTCTTTGAGCAGGTGTCCTGACTCACTGGTAACAGCATGCTTAATCAAGAAGACATTTATCACCTGCTTTTAGCAACGCATGGCTGACAATGAACTGTAAGTGTTTCCAGGGAAACTTATCTCTGCCTTGCCAACCAACTCCAGTGCCGAGCTGTGATCTCCCACTGATATCACCCACGTAGCAATAATCAGAAAAGTAACGAGCCAACCTAAAACACGTGCACCCCAGATCATTCCAGCACCATTTAGATCAAATTTGAATAATAATAAGAGCAATGGTGGGGTGGAAAAGATTCTGAAAATTCTGTAAAAGTACACGTTCAGTAAAATACTTACATAAGAAGCAAAAATTCATTTTATTCTTCTGCTGTAATTTTGCATTGCATTGCATGGCCAAAAGTATGTGGACATCTGAGCATCACACTCATATGTGCTTTTTGAACATCGCATTCCAAAGTTGGCCTCCGCGTTGCTGTTTTTGACAAGGCTTTTCACTAGATTTTGGAATGTGGATGTTGGTATTTCTGCTCATTCAGCCACAAGAGCATTAATGAGGTCATGGTGTAAGACGAGGAGGCCTGGCACACAGTCATCGTTCCTGTTCATCCCAAAGGTGTTCAGTGGGGTTGAGGTCAGGGCTCTGTGCAGGACACTCGAGTTCTTCGACTCCAACCTTGACAGACAAAGCATGTCTTTATGGGCCTTCTTTTGTGCACAGGGGCATTGTCATGCTGGAACAGGTTTGGGCCTCTTAGTTCCCGTGAAATCTTAAAGGTGCAGCATACAAAGACATTCTAGACAAATGTGTGTTTTCAACTTTGTAGCAACAGTTTAGGCAAGAACCACATATCGGTGTGATGTTCAGATGTCCACATACTTTTGACCTTATAGTGTATGAGAGATCAAAATTCATAATGAGGTTTAATGCTGCATTCGACTTTCCTCAGAAGTGGGAAGTCACAGCTCGGAATGACATAATTATCGACTTCCATGCATTTTAGCTACAATGTGGGGGAAAAAAAATCATGGATGCCTCCATGTTCATCTTTTGTTAGCAACAAGCTCGCCAGTTAACTGTGATGAGTTCTTTAGATGATTTAATGGCTCTAGCTTTCTAAAGTTCTACATGCAAACTATTCTGAATGAGAAACCCTCTGTTATAGTATTATGCGTAGAACCTTTAAGAGTTCTAACAGAGTGACAAACTGAAGAACAGACGAAGTGTTTTAACAACAACAAAGAGAATAAGATAGATTAGTAGACAATGTTGTAACTAGAGTAAATTGATGGTTGTTCATCTGGAGATCAAGGTTCTATAGTTTTCAGAACCCTATGAAATGTAGAATAATTACCTTTCCAAAGAATCCTTCTGGAACCCCTTTCTAAGAACATATCCCTTATAAACGGATTGGGGAGGTCATTTTAATGGGAGGGGCCTATATATGCAAATCAGTGTTTATTCTTCTTCTTACAGGAACGCCTCCTAATGAGTCTGCTACCCAGAAACGTTGCTATGGAGATGAAGGAGGACTTCCTCAAACCACCAGAAAGAATCTTCCACAAGATCTACATCCAACGTCATGACAATGTGAGGTACACAGAGAGAGAGAGAGAGAAAGAGAGAGAGAGAGAGAGGGAGGATGGGTGAAAGAGTCAATGGGAAATAATTGACAGTTCATTGACTGTAGGTGTCATTTCTTTTACACCATCATGGGGAATGGGAATGCTCAGTGAGTCAGCAGGAGTCAACTGCTCTGCACTCACTCACGCAACCTCCTGAGTGTGGCTCGCAGCCAAAGTCTGCACAGCTCCCAAAGCTATCCCTATCAACTCAAGAGCTGCTCAATTAGCTCTTACTGCCCACACACATTCAGAGAGAGACAGAGAGAGAAAGAGGGGGAGGACTGGGGGAGTCATAGCACAGAAAGCACATGAAATCACACACACATGTATCACAGAGACAGATCTCACACCGCCAGTCATTTATAAGATCACGTATATAGACATTGCCTTTAAAGAACAGTGCGTGAACAGCAGTGATATACTATTTTAGAATACATTAGGAAGCCCAGCGCCGACAAGCTGGAGGGTTTCTGAGTTGATCCCAGGTTTTGCATAAGCAATGATAGCCTGACCTATTTTCGTAGGGCTCTGAACTGACTTTGCCATTCTTGGACTATTTCTGTATGTTTAATCAAGACAATTAAGCTGTGTTATATTCAGTAGTCATATTTAAGTAAAAGTAAAGACCACTTTCTACTACAAGTTAAGGTAGCTCATGACCAAACTACTTAAAAGTTTTTGATGTTAAATGATGTTGTTAGGTTCTCTCTCTCTCTCGCTACGCTGCAAAAAGAAGCGTAGCCTACTTCCGCATTCCACGGAGCGCGTTCCGCCTCCTGTCAGAGGGACTCTCGTTTTGTGTACCTTGGCCATGTGCTTCTGTTTTTGTTCGTGTCATGTCTCCGCCTCCTTATTTCTCATTGGTTCATGTTATTTCATTGATTCATTAGTTTCAGGTGTGTATGATTTGTATGTGTTACTTAAACCCCTGTCTGTGTCCGCTTCGTGGCGGAGTATTAGTTTAGTTTAGTTTATAGTTTAGCGTAGCTTTGTAATAGTTTAAATTCCATAGCGCTTTGATCCGTAGCTTTTGTTCCTATGTCTGTAGTTCCAAGTTTGTGGTTCCCAGACCACTTCTTAGTTTCGAGTGTTTTTTTTCTCTGTCTTTTGGATTACTGCCTTTTTCCCGATTTCTTTGTATTGTGGATTAATGCCTTTTTTGAATAAACTTTGTTGCACTATCTGACGTCTCCCCAGCGAATGCATCCTGACTACTCTCCCCTGACTCTTCAGCCTGCACCGGCTATACATAACAGATGTTAGGTGTCAAAAATAATCATAATGCTGTATGATGATAGTTTTACCATGTTGATATGTTTTTATGTATGGTAAAAAAATATTTTTATTGTTGACAAACAATTCTTTATCCCCCCTTTTTTGACATTGTGTTACAGTAATCCTGTGGGGGGCACAGTGGCTTAATGTTTAACACGTTTGCCCCACACCTCCGGGCTGGTGGTTCAAATCCCATCTCCGCCCTGTGTGCACAGAGCTTGCATGTTCTCCCTGTGCTTCAGGGGCTTCCTCTGGGTACTCCAGTTTCCTCCCCTAGACATGCATTATAGGCTGATTGGCATTTCCAAATTGTGTGTGAATGTGTGTGCAATTGTGCCCTGCAATGGGTTGGCATCCCATCCAGGGCGTCCCCCAGCTTGTGCCCCGAGTTCCCTGGGATAGTCTCCAGGTTTGCCGCGACCCTGTGTGGGGTAAGCGGTATGGAAAATGGATGGATGTATGGATATACCTGTGAAAGCAAAATCTAAAAATCTGTCTATTTACTTTTTTCTGCACTACTTCTACTACTTTAACAGAATGTCTAGACCAATTCCATCTGTTTAAGTACTATTTAAAGTACTATATAACTCCATGTTATAAAGCAGTGTCTCGTCAATAACTGAAGGCGGGACAGAGCACCATCATTTATATCAGCTGTTCGACAAATGTTAATCTTCCTAAGGTTCTTATTCATAGTTCCATACATTTAAAATTGCGTTGAAATACTAATGTGACTAGAGTGATTGGTGATTTTAAAAATGTTGCTATTAGTTCCATTGATTTGCTTGCCTTTTTTGATGTTGCAGTATCATGGGTATCTGTGCTTACTGCCTCTATTTCTGTCCACTAATTTGTCACCAATCTATATTACTGGTGTGAATTTAGATAACCACCACTCCTTATTTTCCTTCCCTTTAGTATCCTGTTTGCAGACATTGTTGGGTTCACCAGTTTGGCTTCTCAATGCACAGCTCAGGAGCTGGTCAAGTTGTTGAACGAACTCTTCGGGAAGTTTGACGAGCTCGCCACAGTAAGTCTTCATGTGTCTGTGTGTGTGTGAAGGAAAGACGGATGATCTACCGACGTGCATTTATTTGAATACAGTTACACACGTTATGGCAATGATATCTATATATCAGCATATCATAAACTTCATTTAAAAGATTTATTCTCTGAGGTAGACATGTTTACATGAAACACAACATACAGTTATTGTGTGCGCAGCTATGGGTACTTTTATGGAGGGATTTTATGTGCAAATTACTCTTGAAGACCTTGAAACACAACACATTTTTTGATAGGTTTAGGTATTTTGCTTTGTATTGGTTACATATAGTATTTTGCTTATCCGCATGCAACTTATCTGCAGCACCTTCTACACACTGAATGTCAACATTCTGGCACAAGCATACGTTGAAAAGCAATGCAATGTGACTTCACTCGAATGTTCTGCATGTCATGTTCTGCATCAACGTAATTTCTACCACTATTCTATTTTATGTATTGAGCGTAGCGTTTTCATGACATACGATTAGACTTACCATGCTCAAGAAATAAAGCCTAACTTCAGGCTTGTAAGCAGGCTTGCAAGTCACATGGTAACACAATATGGTAACATGGGTATTTTCAAAACATGGAAAGTTCCTGTATTTTCTGTATCCTGAAATAATGTAAATGTAAAGTATTTACAGGGTATTTTGAAAATACCTGTGTTACTGTACCTTGTTAGCTACGTGACTTTCAAGCCTGATTGTGTTTGCAGAGAAGTGGCGAAGTGGCTCATGAAGGCTTTTTTCATGAGCCTGGTAGGTCTAATAATATTTAGTGAAAAGCATCAGCTTTATGTATGAAGTGGGAAATGCTCAATATGTCGAAAAAAGCTGTAAAATTATTTATTACATATCACTCTTATTCAAATAGTGTAGTGATGGTGGTTAGCTTGGTTACATTACGTTGGTGAATTTGAGTGAAAGTTTAGTATGTTCATGTGCAACATATGCTTGTGCCAGAATCTCCTACAGGTACATGGTGCTACACATACACTGTCCATGGTCCTGAAGCACTGGCCGTGGTTCTCATAGTAGAATGTAGTGATAGATTTAAGCTGCTCACAGGTCACCAATACAGGAATCATGTTTTCTTTTTAATTCAATATTTACATTAGATTTGCATCTTTATCCTGGTGTGAGGGTTTGAATTTTAATTAATACTATATTACTAAAAGTTTGTGGACAACTGACAATAACACTCATATGTGCTTTGTGAACATCCCATTCCAGATTTAGTCCCCCTTTTCTGTTATAATAACCTCCACTTCTGCCTTCTGGGAAGGCTTTCAATAGAATTTGGAGCGTGGCTGTGGGGATTTGTGTTCATTCAGCCACAACAGCATTAGTGAGATCAGGCATTGATATTGGTTGAGGAGGCTTGGGGTGCAGTCGGTGTTCAAGTTTATCCTAAAGGGGTTCAATGGGGTTGAGGTCAGGGCTCTGTGCAGAACACTCAAGTTCTTCAAAACCAAACGTGGTAAACCATGTCTTCATGGATCTCGCTTTGTGCACAGGGGCATTGTCATGCTAGAACAGGTTTGGGCCGTTTAGTTCCAGTGAAGGGAAAATGTAATGCTACAGCATACAAAGACATCCTATACAATTGTGTGCATTGAACTTTGTGGCAACAGTTTGGGGAAGAACCACATATGGGTGTCATGTCAGGTGTCCACATACTTTTGGATATATAGTGTAAATGTTTTGTCCAAATGTCTATAGTACTATACACTGACCCAAACACTGCTCTTATTAATCTTCTTGATGATGTTACTTGTTTGAAATTATTTGATTAAGTGTTTGGTCAAACACTACACTTTGGGAAACACTCATTTATTATTATTTTTTCCTGGCGAATGATATCCTCGTATTTAACACCTCAGTTTAGAATCTGCTCATTCTTGTCATCTCTTATTTTATTTGTTACTCTGCTAGTCTTATCTTTCTGCTATCCCTCTATGTCACTTTTCATTTTGTATGCCTCACACATCACATTACTAGATCCTTTGCTATATTCTAAATTGTTTTATGAAGAGTGTAAAAATTGTTTTACACGTTAATATTGTCATAAACAACAGCTTTTCCTTTAGTCTGAAACCCTGGCAGCAGCTAGAAAATATTTCTAGCACAGATGGTGTGTGTGTGTGTGTGTGTGTGTGTGTGTGTGTGTGTGTGTGTGTGTGTGTGTGTGTGTGTGTGTGTGTGTGTGTGTGTGGTGTCTGCTACCTCAGTAACAAAGGAAACCCCTTGTCACATAAAACACACACACACACACACACACACACACACACACACACACACACACAAACGCATCCAACTTCATTTCAAAAGATTTTCTCCTTTCCTCTATTTCCCATTGACAGGCCACAAAAAAATTCAAATTACTGAAACACTAAAGAGCCTAATTAAATGTGAAATGATATTATTATCTATATCTATAATCCAGTTCCAATGAATATTGTTCAGTACAGGAAGTTAGCCGCTGTTAGAACGTTGAAGGTAAACGTCATTCCAAGCACTAGCAGAGAACCATACTCTGTCTGTAAATTATTATGCGACTCTCGATTTAATGACAGGATGTCCACATTAAAATTAGTACCATGTTGTTCAGTTGTCAGATGTTCCCTCAGGCCAGGATCAAATTCGCTTTCCGATATTAAAGTGTGGGCTCCCAAGTGGTGCAACAGAGAAGCGTCCTTATTATCCAGAGATCGTGAGTTCAAATCCCAACGATGCCACGGTCATCCGTGGCCGGGGGTCCTCGTGAACGTGCTAGTCTTCTCCCTGCCCAGTTGGTAGCTGTCGTAGGATAGCGGAATAAATCATTAATTAAAAACATTTAATTAAATGATCAAATTAGCAAAAATCAGGCTTTAGGTTTACTGAGTGATGGAATGAAACGAAAGGTAAAGTATCTGTATTAGGATCTACAGTGTAATAGGTCTGAATCTGTGTTTTCCTTCTCTCTTTCTCGCTGTCTTGCTTTCCTAAGCCTGAGTGGGAGGAAATCTACTTCAGTATTTTATCATAGGAATTGTAGCAATGCCCCTGTTTGGCGTATTCCCCTGTTTGGCATATTTGGCATATGTACACACACACACACACATGCACAGGTACTCTCATTTATTACAACAATAAAAATCCATTTCAGGCAGATTAGAGGGCACTGTTAATGTACAAATGTAACTGCATCCTTGACTCCCTAAAGCATTTAATTCAGTCATTACTACTAACAGGAAAGATATGTACATAGTTCAGACTGTGAGGAAAAGGTGTCTGGAGTTTAGTGTTTAGTAATAAATGATGAATACATGCTGATTTAGCAGAATGAAATTATGATGAGCCATCACACTTTTGGCTTTTGTCTCCCTCTCCGGTGTGTGTGTGTGTGTGTGTGTGTGTGTGTGTGTGTGTGTGTGTGTGTGTGACTAAAAGGAGAACCACTGCAGGAGGATAAAGATCCTGGGGGACTGTTATTACTGTGTGTCTGGGCTGACCCAGCCCAAAGCTGACCACGCACACTGCTGTGTGGAAATGGGACTCGACATGATTGACACCATCACGTGAGTGTACCCACCTTTAGCACACACATTTTTTTCTTTTATTCATGCATTTTCCTCAATTGTTATTTATTTATTGTGTTTATTAAAGCAGGTAACTTAAACATTTTGCCTTTCTAAATGCAAGAGAGACCAAAAACCTTCCACCTTTGAAAGGCAACAAAACGTAACCAGCTTTACTAGGACACATGTGTAACTGCAGAATAATTGCTCTAAATTCTGCTGAATTCTCCTGTTTTGTTTGTAAGCAAAAAGAACGTACACCTTTTTATCGTTTACACTATAACAGGGGATTTTGGAAAATTAGATGACGTTACAATTCTCAAATTGTATTACTGTATTTAGAGCAGGTATTACTTCTTATATCACTCTAGTGCTATGGTAGGTTTCAATAATGTCTAACGTACTAACTAAGAGTATGTGGTTTTGCTGTAATTGAAATACATTTTACACTAATTTGACAATCTAAGTGCTTTACTGACATGCATAATCAGATAAAATACTTAAGTCGTGTAATTCTGCAAGTCTGGAAAATCTGAAAAAGTACAGAATGTAAAGGCAGTCATTTTTCCAGACCCAAACAAGCACTGTAAAATCGTTCTGTAAAATGTACAGTTGTTTACTGTCAGCAGATGTACCAGTAAAATACTCTATATTTACAATAAATAGTTGTAAAACATACGCTTTATTTACAGTAAAGTACTGTAATATATTTACTGACACTTTTAAAGTACTGTACGTTTAACAGTATATTACTATATGTACAGTGAGTATGTCCAGAAATTTAAAATAAAATATAATTTCATTTGCTTGTTTGCTGATTTGGCTGATTGTCATGTCGATGCCGGAATCGGTGTCTAGCTACACATCCCAGAATTCAGCACAGCCTACAAACATGGCTGCTGAAGACTACAATACCCAGACCTACTCACATTCACACACTCCTGATTACTGATTACACGCACCTGGACTCAATCACCCGCACTGCCACACTCACACTATATAAGGACTCTCAGTATTCACTTTCATTGCACAGTATACACCCTGTCTCTTGTACCAGTCGATACCAAGCCGTTTGAGCCATTGTTTGTTTCTCTGGTTTTGACCTTGTTTTGTTGTTTACGTTTTTGACCTTGTATGCCCGTGTTTATGCTGTCTGTACATCGCCTGACCCTGTTTACTGACCACGTTTTTGGATTACGTCTTTGTACCGTTTGCCAAGATTATTAAAACCGTTGAGTTACCTGCACTTGCGTCCTCAACTGCTTCGTGACTCTGACGCAGGATGATGTGATTCATGCAGGATACAACTGAGCCGTTTAAAGGAGCATTCCTGCATAAACCTAGAATTTCTTATATATTTTTGTCATGTTATTCTGTCACACAATATTGTATCGCTTAGTGTCAACGTTTTAACAGAATTCATGATTTTCTATAGATTTTCTATGATGTAGTGAAACTACAGTACCCAGTATGCATTGTGCAAATTACGTAATTCATCCATCAACAATCCCTACTGCGATCAACCAATCTGGAGCTCCGAGTGAGACAGGTCACTCTGACATTTCTAAAACAGGAAAAGCCAGCAGTGCTTGCAAAGACAGTAATAGCAAGCCAGAATCTGTTCTCTAAAATGTCACATGTTGGGCGCCACAATCGGAAATGTGTTCATGAACATATTTGTTTTTCGAATCGGATACCTTTCCAAGCCAACAGAAGATGGTTGAAGTTACAGGCCATTAGAAAAGATAACCCAGTAGCGTCAGGTTGCCAGGTTAATGGGGCCTTTTTCTTTGCCATGTCGTCTCGGAGTTTTTCCTTGCCACCTTTGCCTCTGGTTCATTAAGGATGAATTTATACATTTAAAATTTACATCCGGAATTGATATATTTCTGTAAAGCTGCTATGTCTATTGTTAAAAGCACTATACAAATAAAATTTAATTTTGGGATTTGAGTTATAACAAGTGGTTAAGTGAGTTATTTAGCTATTGTGAGTGAAAATCCCAGGAAATCATCACTTTCTTGTCCCCCCCCCCCCCCCATATTCAACACCAATTTGATCTTGTCAATTCTCACCCTCTGAGACACATGAACACAGCCACCGCATCTTTTCGAACTACTGTGAATGCTGTGTCTCACTTGGCAGTGTAACACACTTGGAGGAAAGCACTATCCTCCTTGTTCTGCATACATGAGCTCACAGTGTCACAAGCATGGTAGTGCTAGTGTCACTCCAGGCCATGGATGGCTGTGGCATATTATTTTGCCCATTCTGATATTTGATGTGAACATGAAGCTCACTGATGTGATCACTGACAATCACTGATAATGAGTTTATGCATTGTGGCGCTGCCACATGATTGGCAGATTGATTAATTGCATGAATGAACTGGTATACAGTTGTTTCTAATTAAGTGGCACAATGCTAATAGTTAAGTGTTTATGCCATTCTTTATAGGAGCAGTTTGTAATATTTTGTGTCCCTGCTGATTGCATGGCAAATTGCAATTGCAGTGGAAACATTGGCAATTTTAAATGACAGCCATATGTTAGGTATGTTATTTCACACTCTGTAAGAGAGAGAGAGAGAGTGTGTGCGTGTGCGTGTGTGTGTGCGTGTGCGTGTGTGTGTGCGTGTGCGTGTGCGTGTGTGTGTGTGTGTGTATGTGAGTGAGTCAGTGAGTGAGCTGACTGTTATGTCAATAGTTGATTCTTTGGTTCCTAAGTTGTGGCTGGAATCCCTTATCACCTAATACAGGTGGACACACACACACACACACACACACACACACACACACACACACACACACACACACACACACACACACACACTAACTAAAAGCTCTTTTTTTTTTGCTCACTCTGGCATTCCCCCATCTCAGGCTCTTGAGTTTTCTTCCCCCATTCAGGTTGTGTTGTTAAAAATAAACCCAGCAAACCCTTTTTTCGTGCTCGCTTTCCTGCTCTGTCTTCCTTGGTGTGTGGTGTTATGTAGGTAGTGAGGTGATAGGAGATTTCTTTGCATGCTTTCAAGTAAGGATTCATGATTCTGGATGAAATAAGAAGAACATATTTTTGCTTAGAATTTAGATCACGATCCTCACTCAGAATTCTTGACCAAATCAATGACCAGTTTTTAAGGAACTATATTAACGTTTATTAAATTCACATAGCAGACCGTTATAGCTACATTGTCCTAGCTGTCGTTTCTGAGTGATGACTCATCTGCATTTTGAGGTGCCCAAAGTGCAGTGGAGTAAACTGAGACAAAAGGCAGCATTGTAACCTGCCATCCTAATGTTAAATATTAAACTGAAATCGTGAGAAGACAGTAGTGTTAAATGTAATTTTCTTTTTGCTTGCATTTATACCGTATATGAGTTTGGCTGCTCCGGGTCTGCATGACAAAAGCGAAACTATACAGAACCCCAACATAAGTATAAATTTCTTTATTTCACATGTAATACTTGATATGAAAATGATATGAATAGTTTTGCTGTGATTGCTATGACAGCTTTAGGACTGCAATTGCCACGAAGTTTTGCACTCAAGCCTCCATCAGGGAACAGTTGATAACTTCAATAAAAGAGACTTCATGTGAAAACTATAATGAGTTTCCTGGTCACACATGCGCACTTTTTGACCATATAGTACACAGTTATAGAAGGGATTTATTTATAATCGCACTATCCAGTGTCACCCAGATGAGGATGGGTTCCCTTTTGAGTCTGGTTCCTCTCAAGGTTTCTTCCTCATATCATCTCAGGGAGTTTTTCCTTGCCATCGTTGACTCTGGCTTGCTCATTAGGGATGCACTCACACATGAATTTAAAATTTATATCCTTAAATGTATATATTTCTGTAAAGCTGCTTTGTGACAATGTCCATTGTTAAAAGCACTATACAAATACAACTGAACTGAATTGAAACCTGAATTGATATCCATGTTTTCATTGTAGAAATAAATGTAGCCCTTTTTTATACACAAGAATACTTTTCAAAGTATACTAATCTTGCTATTACTTGATATCCATTTGAAAAAAGGAAATCATCCATCAGCCATCCCTACTTTCTATACGTTCACCCCCCACCTCACTCATAGTGCGTCTTTCATGCACAACTGTACAATCACTATCTCTGTTTCACCTGCGCTTTTGCCTTATGTGTACTTTTTAGCAAAGATTATCTGTGTAAATACTTTTTGCACCAATTATTTGACATAGCTATTCAATTTTGACAAAAATATTAATTATTATTATAGATTTTTTTAAAGTAAGATGATTAATTTTTATACCGTGTGGATGCGAGAACTGCTTAACTGACCTTGTGGAGGCAACTGTCACATTATTTGAATAACACTTGAAGAAACATTTTTCTAAGAGTGTACATGCCGTGTGTGTGTGTGTGTGTGTGTGTGTGTGTGTGTGTGTGTGTGTGTGTGTGTGTGTGTGTTTAATTGTAGGTCTGTTGCAGAGGCGACGGAGGTGGATCTGAACATGCGTGTGGGATTGCACACAGGTCGTGTGCTGTGTGGGGTTCTGGGATTAAGGAAGTGGCAGTATGATGTTTGGTCAAATGATGTCACTCTGGCGAACATGATGGAGGCAGGAGGACTTCCGGGGTCAGTTCCTACATGACCACTTCATGACTTCATGACCACTGGACACACACAGCGCTTGTTTTCAACAACAAGATGTTTGAGCCGGTGTCAGATAATTTAATCTTGCATAATCTTGTGAGTGGAAAAGAGGTAACACCCTGATTCTAAACTTGTGGATCAGACCAGGACCTGTGCTGTGTAAGAGTTGATTCAACCCAGAAATCCAACTCAACCATCTAAGAGTGCAGAGGCCCTGACTTACTAATGATTTAAGTGTGTAAAACACAGAAAGTTTACTAACCAGGGTCTTGTGGAGGGTTGCATCTTTCATAGTGTCTAGTCATTTTGTCAAGTCAAGTAGCTTTATTGTCATTTCAACCATATACAGCTGGTACAGTACACAGTGAAACGAAACAATGTTCCTCCAGGTCCATGGTGCTACATAAAACAACACACTAATTACATAAGACGACAAAATAACTAAATAAGACCTATATATTCTACATAAAGTGCACATGCAAAACGTGTGCAAACAACATGAGACAGTACAGTAACTACTAAAACAGGACAATAGGCACAGTAAGCGCCGACCAGTACACAGTTCTAGTGTGGAAGTGTCAGACATAACAGGTAGTGCAAAAAGAATAACAATATAATAAAATGCTGTTAATGTAAACATAACATACTATGACATAGTATTCAGCAGATAAGCTTATACTTTATATGGACATAGCAGTTATTGGGGTAGCAGCCAGGTAAAGTGTATAGTGGTGACAAGAAATTAAATACAATATCTGTATAAATACAGTAGCAGCAAAAATGCAATACAGTCAATACAGAAATGTGCAAAAAATTGCAAAGGAAGTGGGATGGTGTTCAGTTGAGTGTGAGTGTGTGTTTGTCAGTCCAGTCTCTATGTATTGTGGAGTCTGGTGGCTTGGGGGAAGAAAGTGTTACACAGTCTGGCCGTGAGGGCCCAAATGATTCGGGACCTTTTACAAGATGGCAGGAGTGTGAAGAGTTTATAACAAGTTTCCTGACCAAGAAGCAAACCCTGGCCATGGCAGTGAGAGCCCTGAATTCTAACCACTAGACCACTTGACTTTGTTGCCATGTGGCGATATGTTTTGTTTTGGCAGGTCCTGGGTTCAATCCTGGCGTTGCATTTCAAAATTTTCTTAATTCTTTAAACATAACTTATTAGAGTTAAGTAAACTCAAATGTTTATAAATTATCTATACTCAAAGCAATCAATTTTTACACCTAAATGGTTTCAGGCAATCAGTTTCCTTAATTGATTTGAGTAAAGGTACCTCATCAGGTTTTGCAGCGCTTGAGCACAGTATGGTCGGGTTCTGTAATCCACTACCATAAATTTTTAATACCGGTTATTTATGTTTTAATGTCTTGTTATTTACGTCTTGTCTGAGAAATACTCATGCAAAAATGAAACATACTCTATCTATATATCCTGTTTAATTGTGAAGCCATATATTTGCTGAAAATATTTTCTGAGTGTTCTCTGTGTCCCCCCCCCACAGAAAGGTTCATATCACCAAAGCCACTCTGGAATGTCTGAATGGAGATTACGAGGTGGAGCCAGGCTATGGGCACGAGAGACACGCCTTCCTCAGCAAACACGCCATCGAGACCTTTTTTATTGTGCCCTCTCACAGACGCAAGGTACAACTCACATACACTTATCTGTACAATCATGCCAATGCAATACACACTTGTACTATTCAGATGCAGAATTGCCTGTTTTGGTCTGAGGAAGGTGTCGATTGCTTATGGGACAGTTATTTTAGAGGCTCCTTTTTTACATTTACATTTTTTTTTTCACATAAAACTGAAAAAAAAAAAAAAGAAGATTTGGCTCCCTCTCTTTCCTTTTTTAATCCAGATTTTCCCTGGCTTGATTCTGTCTGATATAAAGCCAGCAAAGAAGATGAAGTTTAAGACGGTCTGCTACCTTCTCGTGCAGCTCATGCACTGCAGGAAAATGTTTAAGGCTGAGATTCCTTTCTCCAACGTCATGACCTGCGAAGACGATGATAAGGTACGTGTTTATGGGTGTGCACTTTTAAAACTACATTTTCATGTGAGTGTGAGATGGCAGTTTGGATTAGCAGCAAAGCTTGTGTGGATTTTGTATCAGTGGATGTAGCACACACATGTACAGTACATACACGCATACTTACATTCACACAAATGTAACTCTAATCTGATCTCCTCCTTCATGCCTCTTGAAGTGGGTGATTGTAGACTTAACTGTGAAAATTATCCTTTCACAGAAGCCCACTAATGGATTTTATGTGTATGTGAGTGTGTGTGAGTGTGTGTGTGTGTGTGCATTGTGGATACATGTGTGTAGGTGGACTATTTATGTTTCCTGTCTACAAATAGCCTTAAGTCATGACTTTCAGGACCTTTTTCAGCACTGATCATCTCACTGATGAATGAATTTGATTCATTTCATGTAAGAGGGTCTATACTGACTGACTCTTCATCAATCATTACAGAGACGAGCTCTACGCACAGCATCAGAGAAGCTACGCAACCGCACATCCTTCTCGGGAGTAGCGCATAACTCACCAGGCACACGTGTGAACCGCTACATCGGAAGATTGATTGAAGCTCGGCAAACCGAATCGGAAACAGCAGATCTCAATTACATCACTCTGACATACAGGAGCAGAGAAAGAGAGAGAACGGTGGGCACACTCATAGCCACAGACTTTCACAATCACATTTACACACATACTAGTAAAAAAAGAGGCTGTGGCATTATTCTGAGCTGGCTTGGCCTGTCCATTAATCTGTATAGGCTGCTGCATAGGGCACGATTTCTTTTCTTTCTTTCTATTTCTGTAAATTGAAACATAAATAATGTGTTTCAACATGTTAAATTTATTTATTCATTTATAGTTTTCCTTAAAAAATCACTATAATTTTGGTTAGTTTTGGTATGATTTAATTATTCTATTGGTTTTTTCATAGAGGTTTTTTTTGTTCTAATCAGCATGATTTCATTTGCAAATTTTATTTATTTATTTATTTTTACACTTTTAATGGTGAACTTGAAAAATATACTGTATATTGAACCCCCGAAGCCCCACAAGGGTTAAGGTTAAGGATAAGGACAGGGTTAGTGGTTATACCTTTTCCTACATCATTTGTTTCAAATCCGTAATATTTATTTTCACATAAGATGAAGTTCATTATAAGTTTTAGTTTTAGAAACGGATTCACTGATTATGACCTATGGCTCAGCTTTGTGTGAAAGAGTTACATTCATATACTGGTTTCTGGACAGCGGTATTTTTCCCAATTAAAGTAGTTCTCACTTCGCCGTAATCTTTTGTAGAAAAACAAATTCTGTACCACATGGCTCAGAGGTCCTAACATATGACAACAATGCCGTGGAGTTCGTTTGGACTAACCAATATAAACAAAGTTTTGTATCACAATGTTTTCCAATTTTTAAATGCCAACATTTTATATCACAATATCCACATTTTTTTTTTTTTTTTTTTTACTTATTGGAGACTTTTAGAAAGTTACGGCATCAAATAAAGAGAATATTTGAACATCTTGTAAACCTCAGATAAACTGTAATAAAAGAAACATAGAATATAAAAAATATAAACAACAGCTGCTTTGTCAGTAGTGCAACAACAGGTAATGTCCTTAATATCAATTTAACGATCCCTATAAATAAATGCAAAGCATATATTTCCTTTTTTTTTTTTTTTTAAACTTTGCTTGCCATTTGTATATGAAGAAATACACAGTTACTCTGTTATACCATGTAGTAGCTGAATGTAATGCCTAGTTTATGTTTGTCAGATCCACACTGGAGCAGGGGAACATGTGGTCAAAACGACATAATCATGGTTGTTATAGGGGCATTTTAACACCACACAGCTGTTGGTCAGCATATTATGCATGAAATTTTTAATCATTTCTTTAATCAAAATCTTTTTGATTAAAGAGGCTCCTCCATTGTTGCTCATATGCTACTAATTGCCAAAAGCATAAAACAGTTCTGTTTTTATGAAATCTGTTCTCCGCATCCCCCAGCTGTATGTGCAGTAGTTTTGCAGCTTTAAGGCAAATAGATCAGTTGCTTTCTGGCTCTGCTCAAGCATGTCCAAAATGATATTCAAACATATATGCCAGTTGAAAAATTTCTATCAGTGCCTTGTTTACAGTATAGAGGTATACAAGCACCACTACTCTTCAGTTAAAGTACAGCATCAATTTAGGTAGCCACAGTTGAGGCCAAAAGTTTACATACACCTAGGCTAAAGATATTCAATCTCCATTTTTCACGACTTCACACACATCATGTTACCATCTGTTTCTTTTGGCAAGTCAGTTAGTGCATCTACTTTGTTCACATCAGAGGTACTTTTAAAACAATTGATTAGAGACAGATTTATAGGCAGCCCCTAACATATAAATGCTAGACTGAAGTTTTCAGGTGATCACCAGCCTTTTGGAGGCGTGTTCTGTGATCAGATGAAACAAAAATTGTACTGTTTGGCTACACTGATCGGCGCTATTTATGGAGAAAAAAGGGTGAGGCTTTTAATCCGAAGAGCACCATTTCAACTGTGAAGCATGGGGGTGGCAGCATCATGTTGTGAGGGTATTCTACTGGAAATGGACCTGGTGCACTTTAGAAAATATTGCAGATGGCATCATGAGGAAGGAGGATTATCAAGAAATACTGAAGCAAAGCCTCAAGACATCAGCCAGAAAGTTAAAACTTGGTCGCCACTGGGTCTTCCAGCAGGACAATGATCCTAAGCATGCCTACAAACTTGTAACAGAATGCCTAAAAGCAGCGGTGTCCAATTTTATCTGGAAAACCTTTATCAGCAGGATCCACACCTGTTTAATCAGCTATACAGGTGTGGCTTCTGCTTGGTTGGAGTAAAAACCTGCACCCACACTGGCCCTTTCTGGATAAGATGGGACATCCTTGCCTTATACACAACAAAGTGAAAGTGTCACAAAGTGAGTGAGTGGCCATCACAAAGCCCTGACCTGAAATGCAGAGAACATTAGTGGACTGAACTGAAAAAGTGTGTCTGAGCAAGGAGGCCCACAAACCTGACTGTGTTACACCAGTTCTGTCAGAAGGAATGAGCACAAATTCCAGCAAAGTGTTATGAGAAGCTTGTGGAAGGCCAAGTGCTTGATTCAACTTAAGCAATTATAAGGCAATGGCACCAAATACTAACAAAGTGCCTGTAACCTTCTGACCCACTGAAAATCTGATATAGTAAATAAAAGCTAAAATAAATCTGTCTCTTAGCTATTATTTTGAAATGACCTCTTATGGGAATAAAGTGGATCCCCTAACCGACAACACAGGACATGTATGATAATGTGAAATGTGTGGAGGTGTGAAAAATTTAGTTTGAATGTCAATTCTAAAGGTCAGTTCTTTCGCTTAAGACCTCAAAGACCTTTGGGCTGGCTGTGATGGTGAGGGATGTAGAAGAAAAGAGAAGCAATAACCCTGGATATAGGTGCAAAATGATTTTTAGCTGACACAAACACACACATAAAAGCCAGCGTAATCACGTGCACATGCACACACACACACGCACACACATGCACACACACACACATACACATACACAGAAAGTTGCATCCCCCACATTGTTCTCTTGTGCTTCGTGACTGTGTCTCTTCTCACTTTCATCCACCTCTCACCCCCACATTTACTCCCCTCTCTCATTCTCTCTCTCTCTCTCTCTCTCTCTCTCTCTCTCTCTCTCTCTCTCTCTCTCTCTCTCTTCCCCCTTTTCTTCAATCCCTTCTTCACACCACCTACAGTACTGACATAAGGGACCCACCCAGCTTAAGAACAGGGGCAACAGTAACAGTTTTTGGATGTCTGAAAAGTGCATGCACGCACACACACACACACACACACACACACACACACACACACACACACACACACACACACACACACACACACACACACACACACTTTCTCTCTCTGGCAATAGCGAGCTGTGGCTTTCCCCAGTCTCAGCAGGAGAGTAATGACAATGCGTATATATTGCAGCAGGGAGACAGATGCTAGTTTTCAGCACTAATGAAGAGAAGGCATCATTCAGTGAGCTCATGTACACCTCAATGTCAGGCTGCTGGTAGACTATGAGCTTTTCTCTCTCATGTGGATTTAGCCACCATCCATCATAAGAATGGGTCATATATTCAGAAAAACCTGCTGAAGACAGAAGAAATAATTGTGTAATTGCTTTTTGGATCTTGGAATACCCACTGCTCTCTCTCTCTCTCTCTCCCTCTCTCTCTCTCTCTCTCTCTCTCTCTGTCTCAGTATCAGCAGGTGTATGATGATGGCTTTATCAATGCTGTGGTGTTCTCTCTCCTCCTCACTTCACTCTTCGCTCTCGTCTATTTTCTGATTATCCCTCAGTATGTAGTAACACGTTCAACACCACCACACTCATAACTACACATGCTGGTGTTATTATAGTTTTGTTTTTTTCCCAATTAACTTTAAATGTTATATTATTGTTTATACTTAATTTTAAAAAAAATCATGTTAGTTTTCAGGCTTTGGTAACTTTTATTAGATTAGTTTTTCTTTATCAAATTGATCTCAATTTTCACAACATATATTGTAATAAAATAAATAAATAAATAAAAAATAAAAAATCCTGCTATGCTGTGGTTTTAGTTTTAGTAATTTGATCTGTCAGTGACTGCTGTGCAATTTCTCCAGCCCACTTTTTGTGTTCAATTCAAAAATATTCCCACACCTCGTTCTTTTCTTTACAGACACAGTTATTCTCGACTAAACTGGAACTTATTAACCTGAAGGTTTTGTAGGGAAAAAAAGAAAAGTATTTTAATTTTACAGTACTCTGCAAAAGTTTTAGGCACCCTATTTTTTTTAGTACAAACTTTCTTTATTTTATGACTTCTACATTATCAAGTCAGTACAAAAAACCACATTGAAGGCTGCTGGGTTTTGCTGTAAAAATAAGAAGCGAGTGTGAAAGTCAAAGTCTCCAGAAAAACTGTGTCTGGTTCTGCAAGATGCTCAGTAAAACTTACCAGCTCATTTCCTTATAAAACTGCACACATTGTACCAGAGACTACTATTTTTATTTTTATTTATTTATTTATTTTGTCACACCAAATATTGACTTTGTTTCATTTACTCCTGTTCACTGCTCTTTGCGGTTACATTATTAAAAATGTAGAAACGTTTAATTTCATTATTTTGAAGGCATCTTTGCTCTACAGCATTTCTTTGCATGTGCCTAAAACTTTTGCACAGTACTGTATTTATTCAATTTCAGGTAGTATTCCATTAGTGGTACTTTTTAAAATATTATTTCTGTTATAACATTCTTGTTATTAAAATGATTTTATTTTTTGTTGACTGTTTTAGACTTAGCTATAAGTCTAAGTCATGCATACACACACCATATACACACGCAGTAATTCTGTCTATGTCTCTTTCTTGCTCTCTCTTTATAGAGGTCTGGTGATTGTTATTTTGCTGGTTATTTGTATCTGTTTTCATATGGCGAGTGTAATGTATCTTCACCTCACTCACATGCAGGTAAGACACATTAACACAGACAGCAATTACTGAATTACTGAACTACAAAAACAGTAAAAAAGCAGAATGTCTGGACCCTGTGGCGTTTGGCCTTTTAATCTCCCGTGCAATGTGTGGTTTAAATAATCAATTTCTAATTATCTGATAAAATGCATTCCAAATCCTAATTCCTTACTTTTTTCTTTAACATCACCCCCTACCGTCTCTCTGTAGTGCTCTCCGGACTGTCTTACTCTGCAGATCAGGACGATTCTGTGTGGCTTTCTGGTCCTTCTGACGTATTCCGTGACCCAGGGCTGTGTGGTGAGTGTGCACATACACACACAAAGCCCTTTTTACCCATTTTTATAGGGAAATATGAAATGTTCTCCTTTCAATATACAAACCTCAACTTTTGGAACCATAAAAACCTTTTTTATTTGTTGAAATTAAGAAAAAAAACAAAAAAAACATGCTGCTCTCTGCTTTACAGGTGGCGTGCATGCCATGGTCATGGGAGAGCAACTCCAGCGTCTCCATTATCACGGTCGTCATAGTGAACAGCACAACAGTGGGTACAGGTGTGTGTAAATACACCCCGTACGTGTTCTTATCTTGCGTGATGGCATCACTGTCTGTGGCTCTATACCTGCGCGTGTCATCACTACCCAAGATTCTCTTACTTCTCCTCCTCAACGTCCTCCATACCGTTGTCATGGAGACCAGTGGCTACCGGCAGGCTGTGGGGTGAGCGGGCAACAGCAAGCGCACAACGATAACATCAAACCAGTGCTTACACACACCTAAAGAAATGATAATGCTAGAATTAAACAAGTGTTTACATTTCGGGGGATGCCGTTATACCTCGATATAGATAGCTAACGGTATCACATAATCCCATACCATAATCTATTGAGAATAATGATAGTGAGTTCTATTGTTTTAATAAAATACAAACACTGTGTTAAGTGTGTTTGGGTGTTTGTGCTTTGTGTATGTAGAGGAGGGTTCTTTCACACACATGGGTATGATCCGGTTCTGGCGATGCTCCTCTTCTCTGGTGCAGTGATACTCCACTGCAGGCAACAGGACCTCAAACTCAGACTTGACTACCTGTGGGCCACACAGGTATGTTTGTGTGTGTGTGTGTGTGTGTGTGTGTGTGTGTGTGTATCAGTGTATACTGTAGACTGCTCCATATGTGTCTCTCTATCACCAGTGCCAGTCTCAAATTTATCTTTACCAGCAGTTTTTGTTCCCTCCATCCAAAAGTCATAGTCATTAAAAGTCTATTATGTGAAACTTTGCAGTAGTTAATCTTGAATCCAAAGTCATTTCATTTTTTAATTCCTCCAGCTGTTCTCTTGACCCTGTGGCTCTTAGCTTTTTAAAGCTCTCTCTCAGCAGATGTTCTAAACTGGATAAATATATCGCTTTAACTGGGCATTAATCCCCACTAAAGCAGCTGTCATTAGGCCACTGGTAAAGAAAACCAATGTGATCCCCCACTGTACTTAGTAGCGACAGGAAAATCCCCAACTTGCTATTTGTTGCATAAATAATAGAGAACATGGTATCAGTCCAGTTGATTAATACAAATAATCTTGAACTGCATACAGTCTTGGGTGGATTACTCAGGAAATGTAATTGGATACTGATTATTTAAAAATGGCATGATTTATGTTTTAAGATATAAGCAGTAATGCAATCTTTAGGAATTACACAGGAAGTGCAGTATAATCTGATTATATTCAAACTAGCTCTAATCTAACTTTTTTTTCCCCTTCTTTTTTTCGTTATATTATGCTTTAAAAAAGTGCCAAAAGAAAGAGGCAAATATATATTTTTGGACATTTATTTACAAAAACAAAACCAAACATAATGTTTAAAAGGAACAAAAGAATTAGACCAAAACAAGGTAGGCAACCCAATGTCACATTAACATTAACATCAGAAAGATACAGTGCATGGAAATGCATTATTTGGACTTCAGTCAGAACATAACGTTAAGATTAATCATCTTTTGCACATGTTTTAAGTTAATCTGTTCAAAGATTAATTGTGCATTGCAACCTTGCTACTTATATATTTAACTAACAGACCCATCACCGAATATTCTTAGCTGGGATATCTAGAACAACAAGAAATGACACAAATCAGTGAAATGAGTTATTGTTACAGGCAGCTGTTATGCTGGGTATGGACACACAGTAAATTATTCATTAATATACTATGATTTATTGACATAAAACATAATCAAGTAATCAGAAAAAGTAACTATAGTATGATTAGGCATCATTTCCAATATATACTACGGATTACAAGTACTAATGTAATCAAATTATGCAAGCCAGATTACTTGCAAGTGTGATATATTATTACCCAGCACACAAGCAGACCTGAGCCAACTTTTCAGCTAAATATCATGTAAATTTAAGTATCTCAATTTATAAAAATAGTGAGTCTTGACTTGCTGATGATTCATGGAGTTCACAGTTGAACAGTGCCCCCTTGTGGACTATTCCAAGAGAATTTACATTTTTAAAAGAGTTTAGAAAACGCTTGCTCACTTTCTAACACCATGCACACAGCTTTGCACACTCATTCACATCTACAGGCAGTTTAGCATCACCAATCCTGCACATCTGTGATAAAACCAGGACCCTGAAGCTGTGAGGTGGCAGCACAGCATCACTGTGCTGCCCCAACAAAGCTCAACAAATTGTTTATATTAATGTTTATATTTCCAAACACATACCACGTTTTGCCTCAATACTCTCCATAATTTAAGTTTGACTTTTTGAATGACTGTTGGCTAGTGAACGATGCATGTAGGCTTATACATTTCTATAGTATTCTGTTAAAAGATTTTAATTGCCAGCAACATAAATGGAAGATCATTCATACTCAGTTTTACACATACGTTATTACTTTATGTGTGTGTGTGTGTGTGTGTGATTTCCAGGCTGAAGAGGAAAGAGATGACATGGAGAGAGTGAAACTGGACAATAAGAGGATTCTGTTTAACTTGCTCCCTGCCCATGTGGCCCAGCACTTTCTCCTGTCCAACCCACGCAACATGGTCTGAATACACTCTCTGCAGGAACAGTTTCACACTTTATCCCACTCATCACACTCCTGCTGTCTCAACTCAGTTTGGAGCAATTTATGGAGGCCAATCACTGTATATACATTAATACATACATTAATACAGTATGTTAACAAATTAAGGGTTTTTGGTAGTTATTATACAACAGAAACGTGCCTATTAACAAATACTTTTTGTCTAAAAGTAAGTAGGAGACCTGTGATGACTATGACTTCCTAAAAATTGTTTGTTGATAACTACCGTTTATGACTCAGATCTTATTTAATACTCTACATTAGGGTAGTTCTCTGTTCAAATGTCGCTGGTTCCACACAGGGCAGGAAACGGTCATTTGGTCACTTTAATCAGAACAGCGTAAACACTATGACTGTGCTATGACTCACCAGGCCTTGGAGCTTTGTTGTTTAAGTATTTAAATTGCAAATATACAATGATGAACCACTTAGAGCTTGTGTATACAACATGGACTGACATTTAGAGTCAAAACAGTGCTAAAATTTACATTTTGGTTGTGTTTATGTCTGTGTAGTTGTTTACATTTGTATTTAGTCATTTAGTCGACACTTAACAGTTGAAGCAATACAAAGCATCTAGCGAATTTACAGAGATTAATAACATGAAAGACAAGAAACAAATGCTTTGTTTGTCTCTAGTGCTAGGGGGGAATATGTGGTATTAAAAAAATATATATCATTCCACCATTGAGGAGCCAGGACAATGAAGCGGCAAGTTATTGCATTTTGAGTATGATTTGACCTTAGAAAAGGAAATACCAAGCATCCTGAATTGGCATGCAGGTGTGTACATCAGAACCAAGGTGCATAGACAATATGTTGCAGTGCCCTTTAATGTGTGGAATATAAAGAAACGAGTTTTTAATTTGTTACAAACCACCCTCTGTAGAGGAGAAAAGACTGAGACCAGTAAGAGTTGCAGTAGTCAAGTCTAGAAATAACTAGGGATCACATACAGTGGGGGAAAAAGTATTTGATGCCCTTCTGATTTTGTATGTTTGCCCACTGACAAAGAAATGATCAGTCTATAATTTTAATGGTAGGTGTATTTTAACAGTGAGAGACAGAATAACAACAAAAAAATCCAGAAAAATGCATTTCAGAAAAGTTATAAATTGATTTGCATTTTAATGAGTGAAATAAGTATTTGACCCCTTCGACTTAGTACTTGGTGGCAAAACCCTTGTTGGCAATCACAGAGGTCAGACGTTTCTTGTAGTTGGCCACCAGGTTTGCACACATCTCAGGAGGGATTTTGTCCCACTCCTCTTTGCAGATTCTCTCCAAGTCATTAAAGTCTCAAGGCTGACGTTTGGCAACTCGAACCTTCAGCTCCCTCCACAGCTTTTCTATGGGATTAAGGTCTGGAGACTGGCTAGGCCACTCCAGGACCTTAATGTGCTTCTTCTTGAGCCACTCCTTTGTTGACTTGGCTGTGTGTTTTGGGTCATTGTCATGCTGGAATACCCATCCACGACCCATTTTCAATGCCCTGGCTGAGGGAAGGAGGTTCTCACTCAAGATTTGACGGTACATGGCCCCGTCCATCGTCTCTTTGATGCGGTGCAGTTGTCCTGTCCCCTTAGCAGAAAAACACCCCCGAAGCATAATGTTCCCACCTCCATGTTTGATGGTGGGGATGATGTTCTTGGGGTCATAGGCAGCAGTCCTCCTCCTCCAAACATGGCGAGTTGAGTTGATGCCAAAGAGCTCGATTTTGGTCTCATCTGACCACAACACTTTCACCCAGTTCTCCTCTGAATCATTCAGGCATATTTCAGACAGGCCTGTACATGTGCTTTCTTGAGCAGGGGGACCTTGCAGGCACTGCAGGATTTCAGTCCTTCACGGCGTAGTGTGTTACCAATTGTTTTCTTGGTGACTATGGTCCCAGCTGCCTTGAGATCATTAACAAGATCCTCCCGTGTAGTTCTAGGCTGATTCCTCACCGTTCTCATGATCATTGAAACTCCACGAGGTGAGATCTTGCACGGAGCCCCAGACCGAGGGAGACTGACCGTTTCTTCCATTTGCAAATAATCGCACCAACTCTTGTCACCTTCTCACCAAGCTGCTTGGCGATGGTCTTGTAGCCCATTCCAGCCTTGTGTAGGTCTACAATCTTGTCCCTGACATCCTTGGACAGCTCTTTGGTCTTGGCCACGGTGGAGAGTTTGGAATCTGATTGATTGATTGCTTCTGTGGACAGGTGTCTTTTATACAGGTAACAAGCTGAGATTAGGAGCACTCCCTTTAAGAGAGTGCTCCTAATCTCAGCTCATTACCTGTGTAAAAGACACCTGGGAGTCAGAAATCTTGCTGATTGATAGGGGATCAAATACTTATTTCCCTCATTAAAATGCAAATCAATTTATAACTTTTTTGAAATGCGTTTTTCTGGATTTTTTTGTTGTTATTCTGTCTCTCACTGTTAAAATACACCTACTATTTAAAATTATAGACTGATAATTTCTTTATCAGTGGGCAAACGTACAAAATCAGCAGGGGATCAAATACTTTTTTCCCCCACTGTAAGCAGTTGAACTGATCCAGTGGTCAGAAAAGGTCATATTCATCGTTTTTTTGTTTTTTGTTTTTTGAAGAAGAAAAAGGATGTGGATGAATGTAGTTGAAAAGAAAGTAAGCATATGTGGCAGGGATAGAATTCACGAGAATTCAGTATCACTATGAAATCTGTCAATGCACTTGGCTTGACACACTTGACACATCCGACTGGTAGTCATTTTCAGTCATTGGGAACTTCATGAAAACTTGAGTTAAATCACTGCCTATGTTAATTTACAGTATGTTGAATCTCTGACTTAAAAGTCTTAAAAGCTTAAAATCATTCTTAACCAATCATATGTAGAAGTGAGAAAGTGGTTTGGCATGGGCCTGCATTCATATTTAATGTCATGTATACATCAGGTTAGTCGATTGGGGCTGCGCACAGACTACAGACTATGATCCTCCACAGCCTGATTCAAGATGAATTGTGTTGTGTTGGGAGCTGAAGGTGAGGTTTTTAGATGGGGATTTGCACACATATCCTCTGGTGCCCCTCAAAATTGTATATGAGGGCCAAATGCATGAAACAAATGTGGCGATTGGTCCCCACTTTTCCCACCCAGTAATCTTGACAACTGATTTGTCAGGGTTTCCTCAGCTTATTTAGGACTGGGTGTGTTCTGACAAACAAAATGACATACCGTTTGCATGGCTTTGGCAGGGGGAAGCTAGCAGCAGGACATATGCCTTTGGTGGTTGAGAGAGAGCCCTCCCTCTCTGCTCACGCCCCCCAGACTTCCCTCTGAAACAGTTGCACCATGATACTTTGAAGAACACTTTGGACCATGTCACCAAGGAGCTAGGACCATACTAACCTTTCCCAGATATTATTAATGATAAGCTGTACACAGTGAGTTGGGACACTCAAACAAGAGAAACAGATTCTCTTGGTATTGTTGGTCCCAGGTTAATGGATGCCTAAAAATCAATTCATAAGTTCATACAATATGATATCTGGAATTGCAATAAATGTTTGCCCTATTTGTGTTCCAGGAAGTGCTCCACTTCTCCACATGGTTCCCCCCCCCCCCCCCCCCGATACAGGGGTGTGTTGGATGTGATTAAAGAAAACAGAGAGTACATTCTAACTCCCAGTAAAAATGAGGTTCAGTACATCTTTGACCTGCAAGCAAAACTCTAAATAACCCACCAAGTAGCAAGGGCCCCTCAATGGGCTGAGGAAGTCTTTATCGAGGAAGTCCTCTGAGGAAGAGGCATTGTGAAAGGACAGGGGGAACACAGCAGATTCACCACCTCAGTCTGCTCAAACAGTGGAAGTGGTCCTTGTTGCCAGAGCAATATCTGCTGTGTGGTGAATGCGTTGGAACCAGAGTTTACTCACTTCAATCCCACCTGAAGTCCATTTCTCACTGTCCCAGAGAGCAGAGCTTGCCATGTTTAAACCCAAATTTTCAGACAGCTTTTCTCATCTATCTAGATGCACAGAAGTCATAGAACACCATATTGAGACTCCCTCCTGGTGTGGTTGTGTGCAACCAGACTTATTGATTGCCTGAACACAAAAGAAAAGTGGTTGAGGAGGCACTGGGGAAAATCCTAGAGATGGGAGTAATAGAGACATTACAAAGTACCCAAGCCAGACGGGTCGGTCCAAGGACTTCTGCAAGGAAAACACTATTCCTAATTTTGATGGCTATACAATGCCTTGTATTGAAGTGCATCTGGATTGTCTGGATGTGCCTCATTTTTACTCGACATTGGATTTGCTATTAGCAAATTTCCTTGTCTCCAAAGTCCAAAGGAAAACATCTATATCCACACCATCTAATTTATACCATTTGTCACTTGTTGTTCGTGACACTGGCTGTTTCACTGACTAATGGACTTCATTCTACAACCACACTGTGCATTCGCTGCTGCCTATTTAGATGATATAATCATCTATAGTAATGACTGGAAGTGGCATATGTAACATTAGGGCAGTCATGATGTGTGGATGGGTAGATGTATTTGGGCCTCCACATAGTTAATGGGGATGTGTGTCCACAAATTATTAATACTTCTGTCTGATGATCAAGAAAGGAGGAAACAGTGTCTGGGGCCTCGTTCCACACTAGCCATAGATCTCACACAAAAGGGGCATCAGATCTGATCTAGTGGTTGGAGCTGTGTCAACTGGCCTCATTAAAGCAGCTTTCTGTGGAGGCACCTTACAGTACATGACCTGATTCCTCTCTCCCATAAAATCCCCTCATTTTCTCTCTCACTTTTGTTACTCCTGAATTTGTTATATCATACCAGCCAAATCATATGACAAATAAACAATTTTATGGCGATGATGTGTAGTTTTTCCTAAGAAATTTAATTTGATAAAAAATAAAATAAAATAAAAATAAAAAAAACAAAACAATGAAATTTCTCTGGCTCATGAATATTGTTTGGTTGCTTTTATGCAGGTTGCTGCAGTTCCCCCTGTCTCCACTATGTTGTGGTGTTGCAGTGTTGCAGGTGTTATTAGGTGAAAGGTTAATGCAGATTCATTGATTATGCTGTATTATGGTTGTGTAAATGGGTCAAGTTTGGGATTATTGTACTTGCATTGCAACTGAGCTTAGAAAGTTATTTTACAGTCTCTGAGTTAAAGTGCTATTCCAAAGTCTGAATATTACAGGTGTACTGTACTGGTGTCCTTTTTCTGTAGTAATCAATATGCTCCCTGGTGTAACCAAAGGGTTAATATTAGTGTTACCAGTTTCTATTCCTATTTAAGCCTTTTCCCAGGAAATGATGTCAACAAACATCCTGGAATTTTTTGACCACTCACACACATACAACAATCTCACATGCACCCTTCCCACACAAACACACACTCACATGAACGTCGGACAGTTTATTCTTTTAACAGACCCAAACTGATCTTGACCAAGTCTGTAATGTTGTTTTCAGGTGATAGTACTACTAATTTATTGTGAACATTTTTTATTCTTATTATGTGTAATTGCCCATAGTTTGTGAATTTCTGCATTTGCATCATTATTCATATCTCAGGCTTCATGTAGCTCCTGTAAATATACTGGCGCACACATTGACTACTGTTATTGTACACAAGCCAGCATTAGGTTCTGATGGACATTCTTCTTGTTCCCCCTCTGTCACAGGACCTGTACTATCAGTCCTACTCTCAGGTGGGCGTCCTGTTCGCCTCCATCCCAAACTTCAATGACTTCTACATTGAGCTGGATGGAAACAACATGGGTGTAGAGTGTTTGCGGCTCCTCAACGAGATCATCGCGGACTTTGATGCAGTGAGAATCCCTCAATCTCTCTTGAGCTCTCTTGTACAGATACAGATACATGTCCACGTTGGCCCTTTGTTGTCATTTTTAAAAGATCAGAGACAATAGGCAAAGGCTTATCTGGTGCATACACTAGTTGCACACACTACCTGAACCAGGTGGTTTACTCTATTTATGCAGTTCACACAGTTTACTCTGTGTCTGTGGTTTGATATGAAGTACACTGGATAAGGTAGGTGACCAAAAAAAAAAAAAAGATTGGTAGCACCGATGCAGAGGTCAGTCATACAGCAATGAATATAAAGTGTGTTAATATTGTACACAGCTCTGTTCAATTGTAAAAGAGCAACCAATACAGTACCAATAGTTAAATAACAGTTAAATAAACTCACTGTCTGCTTTGGATTGTTTGGAGATGGATCACATGATAATCAGGGGCCCAGCACGGGACAATAGACAGAGTATTGTAATATCTCAGATTTACTCTTCCACACAAAGGTGAAAATGGCACCTTTCAAAAAGATGAATTTTCTGTGGTCAAGAACACAATTTTGGAAGCTGAAAACGCAGGAAAAAATGTCTTTTAAATGTATCTGTTTGCGTGTAGTGCTGGCTAACTGAACTGGCAGAATGTTTATGTATGAAACTATATTTATGTTTACAAAATGAGTTTGCACAGTCTTTAATATATTTTGGTCATTTCTGCAGTTACTTAGTTGCTTCTCTCTCTCTCTCTCTCTCTCTCTCTCTCTCTCTCTCTCTCTCTATTTCTCTCTCTGTCTTTGCAGTTGCTGGATAAGGAGTGCTATAAGGACATTGAGAAGATTAAAACTATAGGCAGCACTTACATGGCAGCAGTGGGCCTTGTTCCTACCACTGGATCTAAGGTACACAAAGAATGTGTGAGCAAATAATTGAAAAGTAGAGCTTAGGGAAACCCTTCAGTCAAAAGATTAATTAAATAGTGCTTCCATAAAAAAATGTTTCAGGGAGCATCACATATGTATGGCCACAATTTATGACCTCATGAAACTGGCTCCACAGCTTTGGACCAATCACATCTGAAATGCAAATTATTAGAGGATGATGTAGTACCCAGGAGCCTTTAGCTAGGTTTTTTTTATCATGTTAGTGATTAACAAATCCTTCAGAGGTTGTTAATCATTAAACCATTAAAAATATAACAAATCACAGCAAAATACAAATGAAGATACAGATACTTAATAAACCCCATTTGCCTGTGACAAATGCAAGCTAGATTACTAGCAGTTATTAGCTATGTGTGTATTAGGGATGGCAGGGGGAAATGGTGATGTTTTCAAATTTCATAGCCATTATGTATATTTACTGTATGTTCCTAGGTCATTTTGTTTAGTTTCTTAGTCATTAAAACATGTTAAACGTGTTATGGATTTTTAATGGCTTAAAAATCACACATTCAGTACCCATTGGTCTGGACTTACATTCCTCACTCTTGTACCTACATAATTTTCCTATTAGTATCACTGTAAATACTAAATAGTTGATAGTAATTAATGTACTTTAAGGTAAAGGGCAATCCTGATAACAGGACAGTATTATAGCTCATAATACAAACATTTTTGCTGTTTTAACTTTTTCTTGCTTAGGAAACCAAACCACTATAAGACTATGTATTATGACTTTAAATGATTTAAAGATGTAATGACACTGTAAAAGTGTATAATACATTTTATTGTATGTACAGCCGTGGCCAAAAGTTTTGAGAATGACACAAATATTAATTTTCACAAAGTCTACTGCTTCAGTGTTTTTAGATCTTTTTGTCAGATGTTACTAACTGTTACTGAAGTATAATCACAAGCATTTCATAAGTGTCAATGGCTTTTATTGACAATTACATGAAGTTTATGCAAAGAGTCAGTATTTGCAGTGTTGACCCTTCTTTTTTAAGACCTCTACAATTCACCCTGGCATGCTGTCAATCAGCTTCTGGGCCACTTCCTGACTGATGGCAGCCCATTCTTGCATAATCAATGCTTGGAGTTTGTCAGAGTTTGTGGGTTTTTGTTTGTCCACCTGCCTCTTGAGGATTGACCACAAATTCTCAATGGGATTAAGGTCTGGGGAGTTTCCTGGCCATGGACCCAAAATGTCGATGTATTGTTCCCCGAGCCACTTCGTTATCACTTTTGCCTTGTGGCAAGGTGCCCCATCATGCTGGAAAAGGCATTGTTCATCACCAAACTGTTCTTGGATGGTTGGGAGAAGTTGCTCTCTGAGGATGTTTTTGTACCATTCTTTATTCATGGCTGTGTTCTTAGGCAAAATTGTGAGTGAGCCCACTCCCTTGGCTGAGAAGCAACCCCACACATGTGTGGTCTCAGGATGCTTTACTGTTGGCATGACACAGGACTGATGGTAGCGCTCACCTTTTCTTCTCCGGACAAGCTTTTTTCCAGATGCCCCAAACAATCGGAAAGGGGATTCATCAGAGAAAATGACATTACCCCAGTCCTCAGCAGTCCAATCCCTGTACTTTTTGCAGAATAGCAGTCTGTCCCTGATGTTTTTCCTGGAGAGAAGTGGCTTCTTTGCTGCCCTTCTTTACACCAGGCCATCCTCCAAAAGTCTTCGCCCTACTGTGCGTGCAGACGCACTCACACCTGCCTGCTGCCATTCCTGAGCAAGCTCTGCACTGGTGGTGCCCCGATCCCGCAGCTGAATCAACTTTAGGAGACGGTCCTGGCGCTTGCTGGACTTTCTTGGGCACCCTGAAGCCTTCTTCACAACAGTTGAACCTCTCTCCTTGAAGGTCTTGATGATCCGATAAATGGTTGATTTAGGTGCAATCTTACTAGCAGCAATATACTTGCCTGTGAATCCCTTTTTGTGCGAAGCAATGATGGCTGCACGTGTTTCCTTGCAGGTAACCATAGTTAACAGAGGAAGAACAATAATTTCAAGCACCACCCTCCTTTTAAAGCTTCCAGTCTGTTATTCTAACTCAATCAGCATGACAGGGTGATCTCCAGCCTTGTCCGCGTTAACACTCTCACCTGTGTTAACGAGAGAATCACTGACATGATGTCAGCTGGTCCTTTTGTGGAAGGGCTGAAATGCAGTGGACATGTTTTTTTGGGATTAAGTTCATTTTCATGGGAAAGAGGGACTTTGATATTAATTGCAATTCATCTGATCACTCTTCATAACATTCTGGAGTATATGCAAATTGCCATCATAAAAACCGAGGCAGCAGACTTTGTAAAAATTAATATTTGTGTCATTCTCAAAACTTTTGGCCACGGCTGTACAGTTGCAATCAAAATTATTCAACCCCCATTGGAAATCAGGTTTATTGTCAAAATTTACAGACCTTCAGCTGTTTGCAGTGAACAAATTAAACAAAAACAAAATAAATAGTTCAACACAATAAATGCTTCAAGTGGTTTCCCCAAATTCAACTGAAAATGCAACTTATAATAAGTTCTCCAGTCTCAAAATTATTCAACCCCCTGAATAGAATCTCTCACAACAGCACAAATATGCAAAACAGGAGTTGTCTCAAGCACCCCTGATGCAACTAATCAAGGGCTTCATTAGTTGCACCAGGTGTGCTTGAGCTGGAACACATGAAGTACCTGAACTGGCTAGGGGTTTGTTGAGTGTCACATTTGACTGCATGTTAGAAATATGGCTAGGTCAAAAGAATGGTCCAAAAAGTTAAGAGAAGAGATCATTGCCCGTCACAAACAAGGAACAGGATACAAAAAAATAGCGAAGGCACTGAATGTTCGCAAGTTAAGGGAACAGTGGTTACACTACCTGGACGGGGCAGAAAAAGGAAGCTATCAACGGCTGCAACCAGATTTCTGAGAAGGCAGGTTGTGAAAAACCCTCGAGTGACTGCAAAAGACCTGCAGCAAGACTTGGTGGCAACAGGCACTGAGGTTTCAGTGAGCACAGTATGGCGCGTACTAAACGCAGGTTTCCATGCCAGAACTCCAAGACGTACACCACTACTGACCCAAAGCACAAGAAAATTCGGCTCCAATATGCCAAATGATATAAATTCAGAATGATATAAATAAGCCATAGAAGTTTTGGGATTATGTTCTGTGGAGGGATGAAACAAAACTGGAACTTTTTGGCACGATGGATCAGCGGTATGTCTGGAGAAAGAAGAATGAAGAAAGAACACTCCGTCCACAGTCAAGCATGGTGGTGGCTCGGTGATGCTCTGGGGCTGCTTTGCATCCTCTGGCACTGGAAACCTGCAGTGTATGGAAGGCAAGATGGATTCATTGAAGTATCAGGAAATCCTAGGAGGAAATGTCATGCCATCTGTGAGGAAGCTGAAGCTTGGGCGTCATTGGACCTTCCAACAGGACAATGATCCCAAGCATACCTCAAATTCCATCAAGGCTTGGTTGCAGATGAAGTCCTGGAAGATTCTACAGTGGCCATCACAGTCACCTGACTTGAACCCCATAGAAAATCTCTGGTGGGATTTGAAGAAGGTGGTTGCAGCATGCAAACCAAAGAATATTTCTGAACACTCATGAGGAATGGGCTAAGATTCCTCAGGAACACTGCCAGAAGCTGGTGTCTGGCTATGCATCTTGTTTGCAGCAGGTCAGAACAGCAAAAGGGTGCTCTACTAAGTACTAAAGATGCTTGCCATGAATTTAATTTGGGGAAACCACTTGAAGGATTCGTTGTGTTGCGATATTTCAATTGCTTTTGTTTGATTTGTTCATTGCACACAGCTGAAAGTCTATACATTTTGACAATAAACCTGATTTGCAATGGGGGTTGAATAATTTTGATTGCAACTGTAAGTATATCTAATGTAACTTTAAATCTATATTGCCTATACTCTGTTGGTCTCTTTCTGAAAGGCCAAGAAGTCCATTTCTGAACATTTATGCACAGTGGCCAACTTCGCTATAGAGATGTTCAGAGTTCTAGATGCGATAAACTACCAGTCATACAATGACTTTGTGCTTCGAGTGGGTAAGTCAACCAACACTCTTGAATAATCAGAGAATAAGCGTGTGTGTGTGTGTGTGAGAGAGAGAGTGATAAACATATACACTCACCATCCACTTTATTAAGAACACCGTAATATACCTGCACGTTCATGCGGTTATCTAATCAGCCAATTATGTGGCAGCAGTGCAATGCAAAAAAAAATCAAGCAGATACAAGTCAAGAGCTTTGGGGTAATGTTTATTAGAATGGGGACAAAGTGTGATCTCTGTGACTTTGCTCGTGGCATGGATGTTGGTACCAGATGGGCTGCTTTGAGTATTTCATAAACTGCTGATCTCCTGGGATTTTCACACTCAGCAGTCTCGAGTTTACACAGAATGGTGCGAAAAACAAAAAACATTGTGTGAGCGACAGTTCTGAGGGTGGAAACGTGAGGAAATGGCCAGATCCAGGTCCAGTCTTTGTGTGTCTGATAGCACATATATATATATATAGGTCTGACACACACATATATATCCGGTGTGGCTTTTGAGAACTAAACTGGCCATGCACAGGACATCCTAAGAACATTTGCAGGATACATACAACAATACACACATTCATTCTCTGACGTTTTTCCTCTGCTCAAATCTTCCAAATCTTCTCAGAAATATCCATAAACATTTATGACTCTTCAACATTACACACACACACACACACACACACACACACACACACACACACACACACACACACACACACACACACACACACACATTTGTCTTACTATCCTTATGAGGATCTTCAATTGACAGAAATTTTAATGTAGCTTAGCTAATCAGTGACAAATAAAATGCATAAACTTGATGGTTTAATTAGTTAATTGTGATTGTGTTTGATCAGGTATTAATGTAGGGCCAGTGGTTGCAGGAGTTATTGGTGCTCGTAGGCCTCAGTATGACATCTGGGGAAACACAGTGAATGTGGCCAGCAGGATGGACAGCACTGGAGTACAAGGCAAAATCCAGGTAAAACATAAACACACTTAAATATGTGTAAATACAAAAGATAAGCATAAAACCACAACTTGATGCTTTTTGGCAGGTGACTGAAGACGTCTTCCGCCTCCTCTCTGGTCATTACCGCTTCTTGTGTCGTGGTCAGGTCAGTGTGAAAGGCAAAGGTCAAATGCTCACCTACTTCCTAGAGAGTTGGTCTCATGAAGGCCCTCTCCAATCTTGCTCCCAGAGCCTGGAGTGCCGGGGAAGCCCGTGCATCCAGACAAAGTTGAGCCACACCCCCAGTGCGACCAGTTATGGAGTCAAAACCCAGAATGTTGGCCCTGGTCCCACCTCCTCCAACAACAGCATCCTCTACCTGCCTTCCATCTCTGTCGACGTGGAGATGGAGGTGTGACTGATGAGGAGGCACTTTCTATGGCAACCAACCTGTTAGTGAATCAAGGGGGAGTGAGACGTGGAGGAGTGAGGGGATGATGGAGGACACAGAGGAACACACTCGCATTGAGAAAGCAACGGGAGGGACGCATGACTGAGATTAAAGAAGTCTTCGCTGTCCACAGGGTGACCGTGATGTTTATGAGAGATGAGACATTTAAATCTCTCATGCAAAGAATAACACTCCTCCCCACACACATGCAAAACATAATGAGCAGGTTTGTCTATTTGTGTGTGTATGTTTGTGTGTGTGTGTGTGTGTGTGTGTGTGTGTGTGTGCATGTGCATGTGTATGTGTGTGTGGGTGTTCGTTTTAATGAGTCTTCCTCAGTCCAGCTAGATATCAGGGGCTTCTAAAGAGGAGCATGTGTTTTACAGTAATGGCAGCTTCACACCAACAAAGGAGCCGCACACACTCCTCTGTGTGTGAGTTTGTGTGTGTGTGTGTGCGTGTCTGTGTCGGTGTCTGTGTGTGTGTGTGTGTGTGTGTGTGTGTTTATTTGCCTATGAAAATAATAACTAATGGTAGGAAATTAATGCCACGGCATTATCCATTCAAGGCATGTGTATGCAGTGGGGACCAAACATTTATCATTTAAACAGCGCTGTATTTTACATTTGTGTGTGTGTTTGAGTTAATGTGTGAATAACTTTGCAAGGAGAGTATTTATGAGAATTTAGTACCATTATGAAACCAGTCAATGCCCATGGCATGACCAGAAAAAAAAATCCCACTGGTGTTCTGTTTAGTCAGTGGGAAGTTTATGAAAACATAGGGCAATTCACAGCCTGTATTGATGTACAGAAAATTGAATCTCTGATTCAAAGTATTTCTTCTTGTTGCCTTTTTGAGTGAATTGAGTGAGTAAACTGATGATACAGTATATCCAGAGGCTAAAATCTTGTAAATACATATAGTCCTGTTATCATTAACAATGGGATAAGCCGTGGGTTCCAAACACCAGTAAAGTAAAGCTTACACACTGGTGCTTTGAGTAGGAACATTCTTGACGTCAATGCACACTTCCTGCTGCTCTTTGACCTTTTAATATGACGGAGATGTCGTGTCTGGCACAAACACAAGTACAGAAAAAGCTTTTGTCTCGAATATACAACTTACACACACTAAAGGTGACTGTGTGTTCCCAGAATTCACAAACAGTACGTGTGAAATCAGCATGTAAAGCAGTGGCTTAACTGTTCATGAAGAATGCAATGTACTATATCAGCTGCAAGAAACTTAAGTGTCCACTGGGGATAATGAGCAGCTTTTTAGAAGTTTGAAAATAGCTCACATGGCTTGTTCTTATTTGTGGAAACAGTTGTGATATTTGGTCTATTCAGAGTTTCTAAGTAGGCTAAGACTCAGCTGGATCTTGCTAGTGCTGGTGGCAAGGGGATTTTGCCTTGTGCATGCACAAGAAGGAGTGCTAACGCAGGATAAAACCTGTATTCAGTTTAAATGGCACAGTCAGCAGATGGTCGCTGTCATACATGCTCAAAATATATACGGATCTTCATGCATAAAAAGTATAAAAAGGGCCTCGGACAGCTTGGTTTTGTGGTCACAAAGTGTATTTGATCTGATCAGTTTCTCGTATTTATTTGATAGTTTTTCATTTCTTGGTGAAATACTACTGTAACTTTGATATTTCTCCAAATATGCCTAGGGAATGAAGTTGGCTTCAAGCTTGCCGTTCTGCATGTCCCTCTTCGCATGCCACAGTTCTACCTTGTCTTGTTCTTTTTTGCTAAGTGCAATGTGACTCTAATGCATGACTAATGCAAAAACCTGAACAAAAAGGGTGAAACGTGTAACGGGTGATATTTAGAAAAGACTTTTAGTTGCACTGCATGAATGTAGAACAGTGGCCTTTTGTTCATTTTTACTGTGTTTTTGGTCTCAAACCTTTATCGACAGCTTGTTTGCTTTTTCTCTCCATGCATGGTGCTGTGAAGTGTTGGAGAAAGCTTGGGAGTTTTGTAGCATCGCTGCCTTTTTTGGCTCTTGAGGTGACCGCCTTCTATCCAGGGGTTGTTGGTTTGGGTGTATTCCTTTGTGCCAACACATTTTGTTACCAACATATCAATTCCAGTGTTCTATTGTAGCACAATTTTGTGATCTTGTGTTTGATTCTACTTTTTAAAATAATATAGAGTTTTATATGCACTGGATCCATCAAGGGTACAGTTTTGGCTTCCTGTAAAACTTTGGGGTTGGATGTTTCAATGTTGGGTGTCTTCTCCTGGGTTTTGGAGAAGTATATTTTCTTGAATATCCATTAGTCCTGGGTAATACATTATTAGATATTTAGTGACATAAAATAAAGCTAAGCTTGTAATTGGACACAAAATTACACTTTGAGCATTGTTGTACTTCTTATGGTCAACAACATGTGTTCACCCCAAAAGTGAAGGTTATATTATGGGAATATAACAAGTGAGAAATTTCATCTTTCTATACAATAAATGTATATGAAAACCATTATAGAAAAGCCAAACTCTTCATTTTATCTCTGAATATGCCTAGATCAGAGTTTATGATCAAACAAATGTAGCCACATTAAAAATGATCTATTTTCTATATACAAAATACAGTGGCCTAATATATCGCCATTCTAAATATTACAACTTTAATAATGCATAAAATGTTCACAGTAAATACACTAGATTTTCATGTTAATTAGATATTTTCATATATGATACGGGTTTAAAATATTACATGTATGGAATCAGAGTAAATTGAAAGTATTTTACTTATAACCTTAAATATATGTGCTATTTTTTGGGGTTGCAATGTATTGATTGCAATATTGATATATGTGAATGTAAATTTCATATTGAGATCTTTTATACTTGTGTTTGCACTGTTCTGGAATAAAATGACAGTGAGAGACAGAGCTGGAATTGACAGTGTTTGGGTGTTTCTGTATGTCATGTGTCACTGGGTCATTGCACCCTGTTTGTGTGGTAAAAGTGTCCTTGAGTCAGTTGTCCGTGATTGTAAAGGTGACCATTGGACCTCAGGAAAAACAAGTTGAGCAAAACAAGTGTAACTTACTATCCCTGATTCTATCACTGCATCCAGCAAAAGCCATAAAACTATTTATAGTTGTACTTTAAGATCTGATCTCATACCTCAGCATCACTGCACTTTTACATAAAACTAAATATGCTGCATAAAGGTAAGCAATTGAAATCTAATTGCTGCCACATGACCAGTGTAAATTGTCAATGGTATAGCACTTGCAATCCACAGAGCTAATACAAAGTTTCTCAGTGGAACATTGCCAATTGAGCATCACTCTGCCTCTGCCGTCTTGCCTTCTTCCCATAGTGTATCCTGGTGCCATCTCTTCCCTAAGTAAGTGACGCACACACACCTGGCCGTCCACATGATGTAAAAGAAAACGTGATTCATCAGACCAGGCCAACTTCTTCCATTGCTCCATGGTCCAGTTTGGGTGCTCATGAAGGTGCCCATTGTAGGTGCTTTCGGGGTTGGACAGGGGTCAGCATGGGCACTCTGACCGGTCTGCAGCTATGAAGCCCCATACACATCAAGCTGCGATGCACTGTGTGTTCTGACACCTTTCTATCATAGCCAGCATTAACGTTTTCAGCTCATGACCATAGATTTTGGTGGGTTAGGCTGACATTAATGACAACATAGTCTCAAACAAAAGTCGAGAGTATATCACACTTGACTTATGCTATAAACTACTATCTAGTTAATTTTTAGAATAACCCCATAATAGGCATTTGAACGTCAACAACACACCAGCATACAGTATAGAAACTCGTTTTGAGTGGTATTACATGTACCTTGGTTCCATTGTGTTTAATACAGCAGGTGTGTTTCCAGTGTTCTTCTGAGATAAACACAGCATCTCATTAACCAGGGTTGCCAGGTTTCAGCAAAATTGTCATCAATTTACATCTCCAATTCCACCCAAATGACCTGAAATTAGCCCAAAATCAGCATTGGAAAAGAGAGACACATTCTCCTTGTTTTTCCCCCACAATATTTGCATGGAAAACAAAGTCACTGTGGTGCACACACATTTCTGATCTATGGACATTATCCACTCCATAAACCCCCTTTCTCTCTCCCAATCTTTGGTATATCTTACAGTATAAATTGTTCTGTACATCTTAGGCAGGCTATCTGTACTAAATTTAATTCAAATTATTTGCTATAAAACATCATCTTAAACTAGACAGGTCTGTCATTAATTGTCTGCTCCTCCTCTGCTACTGAAAATGTTCATCGAGCGAGCATGGGGAACGTGTTTTCTGCGCCAATGGGCCTCAATTAGTGCTTGTTGCAGTTCACATTTTTGACCACTAGGTACAAGAATAACTCTGTGGAAGCTAAGAGGGGAAGTGTACAATACACCATATAGTAATGTGAGCAAATCAGTGGAACATTAGCTTTATATCCGTCAAACAGCAACTTTAAAAAAAAAAAAAAAAAAAAGAGTCACTCAAAAGAGAATTTAATATGGAATTTAAAATGCAACATGAGTTGTGAATGAGTACATTATGAAGAGTAACATTTAAATTGAACATTTGAACAGTTGAACAATCATGCCACGGTCAAAATCACTGAGATCACATTTATTCCCCATTCTGATGGTTGATGTGAACAATACCTGAAGCTGCTGGCCTGTATCTTCATGATTTTATGCATTGTACTGCTGCCACATGATTGGATGATTAGATAATTGCATGAATGAGTGAGTGTATAGGTGTTCCTAATAAAGTGCTCAGTGAGTGTATAAGTTTGGGCTCTGCCCTACTTGCCCCTATGGAAGAAACACCACTGGTTTATAGGCACTAGACACCTTAGGGCACATCCAAATCAATTAACTACAGCATGTCAAGGGAGATTAAACCTTTTGAGCTTGCTTATAACGGTAACTGCTTACTTAGTGTTTCTCCCCAAAACAGCACAGTTCAGCAACAAACCAGAACCCAGTACTGAGTGCATGTGTCGCTTTCCCATTGCATAACTTTATCTGTGAAAGTAGGAGAAGTTGTCTGGAAGTTACTGGAAGGATACTTTACATACGCATGAAATACATCATTTGCATGGATTTTACTCTGATCACAGGGAATAAATGTAAGAAATATTAATTTCCTTACTGCTGTTTAACTTCTTCTCTGTGATCCGTGTCCATCCATCGATCCATCCATTATATGTACCACTTATCCTCCATAGGGTTCTGGGGGAGACTGGAGCCCAGGGAACCTGGGCACTTGGGCATGGAACACCCTGTACGGGGCGCCAACCCATCGCAGGGCACAATCACACACATTCATGGACAATTTGGAAATGCCAATCAGCCTACAACACATGTCTCTGGACCAGGGGAGGAAACCAGAGTACCCAGAGGAAACCCCCGAAGCACAGGGTGAGCATGCAAACTCCTTGCACACAGTGCGGAGGTGGGATTCAAACCCTAGAGGTGCTAACCACTAAGCCACTGTGCCCCCTCTACCTACTTATTTATTACCTATTTGCTTAAAATGATGTTACTTCATAAAAAACGTGAATAAAAGAAATGATTAAGAAACTTTGGCAGATAGTGATTACTACTGAAGATGTTAGTGCTGGCAGAAAATTTACTTGAGCCAGAAACATTAATCAGGACATCTATGCGACTTTGTTTGAGCAATCAATGGTGTGCACTATATTTAGCTCTATGTCTTGGCTCAGCTCCCACACTACCTGGGCAAGAAGGATAACCAAACTCTGTGTACTTAGGCATGGTGTGTCTGGCATGACAGTGGAAATAGTGATAAAATGGAGGATTGTGGGTGATCTGCCAAGCCTTTCCGCAACACCCGGTGTTAAAGTGATATTACGCTCAATTGCTGTAATGTTTAGGCCTTGGTTTCACAGCTTTACAACCCATTAAATACATGTGGAATATTATTTATCCAGAAAACAAAGGGAATACAAATATTTGCACTCTTTTATAAATGTAATACAGGGCATATTAATAATTATGTGAAGAATTAGTGGTACATTAAAAACATGTTAATGCTTAATGAAAAAATATTAACTGTACTTGAGTTGCAAGAGTCTGTTTTATTGCCTGTCCAAGTTTGTGGCATTTGAGTACATGGAAGGTCATTGGAAGGCTGCAGATCCGGAATAGTGTACCCATTCCTTTTTTCCTGTACGTTCATGCAGCTTTCCGGCCGGAACACCGCTTTCCCAGAGCCTGGAATACAGATTCTTATCAGGCTGGTGTAAGCACACGGCATTCTTCCACAGGAAAGAAATGCTCACAAAATATCCGATTCTGTTTTGGATGTTGTGAGAAATAGGAAAGAAAGAAAATGGACCAAAAGCACACACACACACACACACACACACACACACACACACACACTGACAAGTCTCCTGGCCATGCCAGTATGACACTAACAGCTTTACATGGTTAGATGTTACCTTGTCCTGGTATCATACCCTTCTTTCAGTGTTTACCTTCATCCATTATACCAGTGCGAAAAAACAAGCCATGCATTACATTTAAAAAAAAGCAGTAAACTAGCGTTTGCTGAAAGGAAATTTCCTTTGAGCTGTGTAAGAGTGACAGGTCTGGGCATGTGTGGCTAATTTCAAGCCAAGGATTAGCCATCATCATGCAACTGAAACTGTAAGCAGTAAATCTGCCATAGGGCGCAGTTGAACTCCAATTATCTTCCACTTACAGAACACTCAATTCCTTTCTCTCTTCATCAGTCTTTTTTACTGGAAGCTGTAAAGCACTTCCTGTTCATCCCACATGAGTGTGTCTGTGTGTGTTTGTATATGTGCGGTGCACATGGAGATGAGTAGAGCGTAGGAGTGTTTAGGAGTGTTGCCTCAGGTCAGGACGTGGCTAATGAGTTCCACTTACCTATAAAGATGACAAAGCACAAATATTTTGTTAGCCGCTTTGTTTTGAAGCCGAGTATCAGAGCAGGATCACTGTTGCCCAAGAGTGGATGAAGTTGTTTATGATTGCCACGTGTACATTTTGTGACTGTTCTATTAAAGACACGGAATGTGATTTATTATTTTGAGCAATATTTTGACATCTGAACACAAACTGTACTCCATATTTTGATGTTGTGCAAACCAGATGGAGGTGAATGACCACTTATGCTGATATAAATATAAATGTGCATGTGTGTGTGTTTGCATGTGTGTGTTTGTGTGTGTTTCAACCACTCTGAATGATGTTACACACTGTATATCCATAACACGTGCACAAATAAACAAACTTAAACCTCGTATCATTATATAACTACAATTAAGTGCAATAGTTTTTACACCCTTACTTTAAAATAATGAATGGATTTAATGTGATCAATGTGTTATTTATTTATTTATTTATTTATTTATTACATACGCTCCATCTTCATAACAAGTAACACAAATGATCAAGATCAAGAAGTTTGTCATAATGTTATTTCTGAAAATGGACTTTTATTTCACCTGACTCTTTATTTTACTTGTTATTTTATGTCAGCTGTTTGGGCATATCTCTGTTTCCTCAATTTCTGAAGTTTTTATTGTTGATATTAGTATCCTTAAACACTGAATAATAGTACTAATAATAATAATAATAATAATAATAATAATAATAATAATAATACACAGATAATTTAATATCCTTCTCCAGCTCTGTGGAAGGTCAGTATTTTTTGTTTCAGGTATTGTGATATCTGTTTTCTTTATTCCCACATTGACTCAAATCTGCAAATTGTAAATTTGCAAGAATCCACCTTAGTCAACTGACATAAAAAGTGATGATTTCTGCTGTTGCTTTTTTTTTTTTTTTTTTTTTTTTTTTTTTTTTTTTTTTTTTACAATTTCACTCATACAAAATCCAATTAAATAACTCATCAGTACATGGTCACATACACAGTATACATATACAGTATAACATATCCTGTTTTTTTGGGGATTGTTAATATACATTAACAGTATATTAATAATATACATTAACAGTACAACAGTACAACAGGGTCATCAGGAACAAGTGTGGAGGAAAACAGGGCCCTCTAAGCTGACAGGAATGTTCAGTTAGAGTTGCTCAACAGTGACTGTTAGGGAGTGACGTACAGCAGCGTCAGTACATACACAAAAACAAAGAAAGCAGCGTGGGAGGAATGATGGGGCTTCTGACAGTTACAACATAAATTTTCAAACTGACTGATGCACTGGTGCTCCAGTGTCGAGGGTTTCTTTTGTTTTTCTTATATGGTTACATTGTTTGGAATGGACATTAACATACGGAGGTTACAGCTCTTAAAATTCATATGGCGGAAGCATGTCCTTGATGACGTTAAGGAAGTTAAGGAATTGCGCCAGTGCCAATGCAGTGGTGTGCTGTGAACAATTCACATATGCCAGTCACCTCTTTTCATTATCGACTAAGAAACAATCACATTCGGGGAAGTCGTGTTTACAAGTTTGGTGCCAACATTTGTTAGTGGCGAGCACATGAATGACCGTTGCACACCATTGTGTAGAAAGTGTGTGTGTGTGTGTGTGTGTGTGTGTGTGTGTGTTTATGTATATGAATGAACATTGGCCATGGCTGGATTTTAACATTACTCAAATAAACACTTCTCATTTGGCCACTTCCAAGCTAGCCGGAGAGAGGAGCCAGAGGAAGCCATACACAATGGATGCCTGTGCATGGGAGTGTGTGTGAGAAGGGTTTCCCACACATGCGCGCACACGAAATACTAATAAAATACCAGCATTTCTGTAGGGAATCTAATTGCTGATTGACAGCATGTCTAAAAATGACATGATAAGGCACAGAGCATGACAGTCCGAGTTCGGCAGGCGCTTGTTACGTGTAACAGCAAGACTCTCTTTTGTTATTGAACAGTTACTGTATGTATGTGTACAGTAAGCCTGTATAGCAGTACAGTAAGCCTGTATATCTGGATTAAAGAGGCATATAAGAATAGAGGGAAATGCATGCTGCGATGTGAAATTAGGCACAAAGTACAGTTGCTTCCTTAACATGCGTGTTTATGTGTGTACAGTATGTTGTTTTTGGCTCAACAAACTAAGCTCATCACATGAGTAGATGTGTTAGAGTGAGTACAGAGTTTGTATTTGTGTGTGGGTGTGCAGCAGGGTGATTTAGGATGAACTAATCACATTAGGTTCATATATATATGTGTGTGTGTGTGTGTGTGTGTGTGTGTGTGTGTGTGTGTGTGCGTGTGTGTGTGTGTGTGTGTGTGTGTGTGTGTGTGTATACATACAGTGGGTATAGAAAAGAATCACCCCCCTTTAAAATAATCACATTTTTTTGCTTTTCAACCTGAAATGAAGACGGACACAGTTTTTGTTTTATCCAGCTGTATTTACTCAGTGCAACTTATAACATCCAAGTGAAAGATTAGAGTAACACCAACATGTCAGAATTTTTTTTTTTAAATTAAAAAAACAGAATCACTGAGTTGGAAAAAGGAGAATCACCTTCTCAATGGCCCAAAAAGCCATTTGACTTTCAACTGTGATCAGCTGTGGTCATTTTGATTAGCTCAGCATGAAAAGAGCTTTCCTGGAGCATTTTGTAGTGCATCTGAAGCAAACAATCGACTATGGGTGGCAAGGCACTGTCAAAAGATCTCTGGGATAAAGTTGTGGACAGACACATGTCAGGAGACGGATACAAAAAAATTTCAAAGGCTTTAGCAATGCCTCGAAGCACAGTGAAGTCTATTATTAAGAAGTGGAAGGTATTTGGTATAACACAGACCCTCCCTGGATCAGGACGTCGCTCCAAACTGGATGAAAGAGCCAGGAGGAAACTGGTCAGAGAGGCTACCAAGAGGCCTACAGCAACTCTGAAGCAGTTGCAGGAATTTTTGACAAAGAGTGGTTATTGTGTGCATGTGACAACAATATCACAAATTCTCCACAAATGTGGCTTGTATGGGAGGGTTGCAAAAAAAAAAAAAGGCCACCCACGACTGAGCTTTGCTAAAACGCACCTTGAAGATTCTGAGGCCACATGGAAGACTAAAATTGAATTATTTGGCCTCAACACCAAACGATATGTCTAGCGGAAATCCAATACAGCATCCAAATAACACCATACCTATAGTAAAGCATGGAGGTGGTAATATCCTGTTATGGGGTGTTTCTCTGCAGCAGGGACTGGAGCACTTGTCACGGTAGAAGGAAAATGGATGGGGCAAAATACCGTCAAATTCTTGAGGAAAATCTGCTGCCCTCAGCTTGAAAGTTGTCAATGGGAAGAAGGTTTACTTTCCAACATGACAATGACCCAAAGCACACAGCAAAACTGACCACACAGTGGTTGAAGGAGAAAAAGGTGAATGTCCTTGCATGGCCTAGTCAGAGCCCAGACTTAAACCCCATTCAAAATTTGTGGAATGACTTGAAGACTGCAGTCCACAAACGGTCACCATCAAATTGTTCATATCATACATCAGAATGGGGGGAACATGTGATCTCAGTCACTTTGATCTGAGTGACAGTGACTTTTGGTTGTTGGCTTGAGTATTTCAGAAACAGCTGATCTCCTGGAATTTTCACTTCATTTCAATTTTCAAAGTCTCTTGCATTTATACAGAATTTTGCAAAAAACAAAAAAACATCCAGAGAGTGGCAGTTCTGCAGGTGGAAACGCCTGGTTGATGAGAGAGGTCAGAGGAGAATAGCCAGACTGGATCAAGCTGACAGGAAGGCTACAATAACTGAAATAACCAGTCTTTGAAGACTGGAAAAAGAACAGGTGATATATACAGGTGCATCTCAATAAATTAGAATGTCGTGGAAAAGTTCATTTATTTCAGTAATTCAACTCAAATTGTGAAACTCATGTATTAAATAAATTCAGTGCACACAGACTGAAGTAGTTTAAGTCTTTGGTTCTTTTAATTGTGATGATTTTGGCTCACATTTAACAAAAACCCACCAATTCACTATCTCAACAAATTAGAATACTTCATAAGACCAATAAAAAAAAACATTTTTAGTGAATTGTCGGCCTTCTGGAAAGTATGTTCATTTACTGTACATGTACTCAATACTTGGTAGGGGCTCCTTTTGCTTTAATTACTGCCTCAATTCGGCGTGGCATGGAGGTGATCAGTTTGTGGCACTGCTGAGGTGGTATGGAAGCCCAGGTTTCTTTGACAGTGGCCTTCAGCTCATCTGCATTTTTTGATCCATTGTTTCTCATTTTCCTCTTGACAATACCCCATAGATTCTCTATGGGGTTCAGGTGTGGTGAGTTTGCTGGCCAGTCAAGCACACCAACACCATGGTCATTTAACCAACTTTTGGTGCTTTTGGCAGTGTGGGCAGGTGCCAAATCCTGCTGGAAAATGAAATCAGCATCTTCAAAAAGCTGGTCAGCAGAAGGAAGCATGAAGTGCTCCAAAATTTCTTGGTAAACAGGTGCAGTGACTTTGGTTTTCAAAAAACACAATAGACCAACACCAGCAGATGACACTGCACCCCAAATCATCATAGACTGTGGAAACTTAACACTGGACTTTAAGCAACTTGGGCTATGAGCTTCTCCACCCTTCCTCCAGACTCTAGGACCTTGGTTTCCAAATAAAATACAAAACTTGCTCTCATCTGAAAAGAGGACTTTGGACCACTGGGCAACAGTCCAGTTCTTCTTCTCCTTAGCCCAAGTAAGACGTCCTGACGTTGTCTGTGTTTCAGGAGTGGCTTAACAAGAGGAATACGACAACTGTAGCCAAATTCCTTGACACGTTTGTGTGTGGTGGCTCTTGATGCCTTGACCCCAGCCTCAGTCTATTCCTTGTGAAGTTCACTCAAATTATTGAATCGATTTTGCTTGACAATCCTCATAAGGCTGCGGTTCTCTCGGTTGGTTGTGCATCTTTTTCTTCCACACTTTTTCCTTCCACTCAACTTTCTGTTAACATGCTTGGATACAGCACTCTGTGAACAGCCAGCTTCTTTGGCAATGAATGTTTGTGGCTTACCTAGTGAACCAAACTGAGAGACCATTTTGAAGGCTCAGGAAACCTTTGCAGGTGTTTTGAGGTGATTAGCTGATTGGCATGTCACCATATTCTAATTTGTTGAGATAGTGAATTGGTGGGTTTTTGTTAAATGTGAGCCAAAATCATCACAATTAAAAGAACCAAAGACTTAAACTACTTCAGTCTGTGTGCATTAAATTTATTTTATACACGAGTTTCACAATTAGAGTTGAATTACTGAAATAAATTAACTTTTCCATGACATTCTAATTTATTGAGATGCACCTGTATATATATATTTTTTAAAAATCTTTAACTGTCCAGTTTGGGTGCATCTGTGCCCACTGTAGCCTCAGATTCCTATTTTTGTCTGACAGGAGTGGAATCCGATGTGGTATCCACCTCAGTGTTTGCAGTGTTGTGCATTCTAAGATGCTTTTCTATAGAGTTACTCTTTGTGTGTGTGTGTGTGTGTGTGTGTGTGTGTGTGTGTGTGTGTGTGTGTGTGTGTGTGTGTGTGTGTGTGTGTTTTCCAGTCCTCAGATGCCTTCTCCAGTTAAACACAAGGATGTCTTTTGCAGTTTACATTGCCTTATACGGCAGCAACCTTGTGTTCTCAGACAGAGGGATGGGGGTAGTGTATGATTTGTTAGTATCACTGCTCTGTTTTTCGGGCTGCAAGCTGCTGCCTTGTGTGTGTGTGTATGTATGTCAGTGCTTGCCTCTCACTGTGAATCTGGCCTTGACCCCACATGACTCAGCTTTGATTAATTTGGTTTCTTTGACTGGATCAGCTCCCACTCTTGGTCTAATAAACCTGTGGAAGCAAAAATGCTTATCATACTCACCAGTCCATTCCTCCCCTCTCCTCTCCTCATGCACTCTTTCCTCAAAGAAAGCCCAGGGGTTTGTAGATGTTCAGTTTGCTGATGTGAACAGAGAGCTGCATAAATTCCCATAAGACTTAACCTACTGTAGAGTAGGTTAAATAAAATTTAGTAGAAAAACAAAGTCATCTGAGGTATAGGATCGGGGCTTGTCTGTATCTACGCCTGGAGAAAGATAGTAGTATGGTCTTAAGCCTAGCTGTACACACTGGTTCAAGTCAATCATACCATGGGACTCTGTCCATTAACGACTTACAGAAGACAATTATGTTGTGTGAATATGCACATTTTGAAAAATAATAAATAATAAATGTGGACATTGTCATCAGTCACTTTATAACCACAGCAGCAAGTAAAGTGCGGCTTTACAGAAAGTTTGGGTAAATGTGTGACGTTTGAATTTGTTTCTCTTGTCTCCATTTTAACACTTTACTTGTTTATAGCGTTTTTTCCCCTAAATGAATATTCCTCAAATAATTCTTCAAATAATTAGGCACCCTTGACAAAAGAAATAGTTGCATCTCTCTGTAGCAGCACCCACCTAGTCAATGGAACCGCTGACTAAACTGACAAGACATTGGTAGCATCCTAACCTGACAGGATTGGCTCTGTTATTACGGTAATGGAAGGCCTAACCAAGTATTATGGAAAAAAATGACACATGCAGCTATTTTTTTTTTCTGTCTGAGGAGCTTTTATTAAAGTATCACTCAGTCTATGCAGGTCAACTACTTACAAGATTCAAACAAGTGCAAAGTGGTGCATGTGGTGCCTGTTGCATGTCTAATATAAATTCGGTCTGAATGTATTCATAAAATTTTACTGCAGTATGAGATTGAAATAATAGCAATACAAGTGTTGGAATATTGAGTCACTTTATTATTAGAACCATTAGAGTATCCTAGGGATGCAACCAATGCATTATTCCAGCTGAACAGATAATGTGTTATAAACAGATACAAATACAGGTGTGAATTGTAGGTGCTTCAATTCTTTTTATTTTTTGTTTATTTGCTGTTTAATAGTGGTTCACTCCAGTGGTCCGACCTAAACAATACATTTACTGAGCTCCAAAATAAAACCATATTTTTTTGGATAAAAACTGACACAAATAGAAAGAAATATGCTTTTATTCATATAGCTGCCACTCCAAATATCCCACACATAGCACACGCTGTGCACAAGGCAGCTTATCTTTTATCTTTATCTTATCTTTTTTTTTTTTTTTTAATTATCATTTCATTTCATTCACATATAAAAATAAAAATTATACTTAATTTAGTCTAATTTAATGTTTTTGGACTTTCTTAAATGAGGGTTTCTTGATCGTTATTAAATTTCAAGAAATATTAAGAAAATCTTCCTGGAAAATCATACAGGCATTATAATCATATTCTTCCCCATTTTGTCTAGCATCAGCACCCAGCTTTTTTAGGAGATTCTGATAGTGTGTCTAGGGAATCCAAAAACTAAAGTAAATCAGTTAAAATATTATTAAGTTGCTCTTGTTGTCAAAACACTAGTTGCTTGCTTTGGCAAAGACATTGCAGTTTTAAAAGATAGATCCATAGTTTACTCACTCACATTAGATGTTGTGCCGGAGTTAAATGAAGTTGTCATCTGCTTTTTTATTTATTTATTTATTTATTTTATTTTTTTTGCCACTTGTTGTTATATTTTTATGCACTAAAATGACTTCTTTTTTTCAGCAGCCTTGGGTATTGTCAGCGTTACTGGTGCTTCTGGGGGCATAATGGTAGGGTTCACATTTAATAATTACAACAAAGCCTTCTGGTTCAAATCCAAATGCAGATACACATATTTCGAGCACTAAGACACAGACACAGATACAGAAGACAGTTGCATTGCATTACACTCCTAGTGTTTACTATTGCACATGCAGTAGATATGTAGATTAAGTACAGTAGTTTAATGGGTTCTGACCTCTTAGGGACACCATGATGCAGCTCTGTACAGATGTTTTTACAGACCAGATTGATTAATGCTCATGAGGTTAGATCAAATCTAACCCCATGGGCGATAATCCAATATTTACACAAGCACTCTCGACATTCTCAAACTGCCTGGTTAAAGGTACAAGCCCATACATGGATTTCCTGTACAACAACCAGCAGCAATGACTATTGATATGAAAAATGTCACCTCAACGTGCAGTGTTTTTGTACTATCAGATGATAACACTCAGATAGTTTAGTACTTCAGAGTTAAAGTAACTCATTGTATTGTCTCCGTAAGCAGACACCCAGATCAGTCAGATGTGGGAATCTACTACAAACACTTCAGTGTAAGAGCATAAACAATGTAAAACAAAGAAACAGCCAGCACTCAGAATTACAAAAACTCAGCATCCTGTTAAATTATTCAGGAAAAAAAAATATATGAAAAATGTATTGTTTTATACACTAGCGTACAGAGTGTCTGCGTAGAATGAAATTGCTTATAGAAATTCTAATACGAACACAATGTTTTCCAAATGCTGTGCATTCCATCTTGTAGCAAGACCTTAAGCAAAAGGACATACAGCCGTGGCCAAAAGTTTTGAGAATGACACAAATATTAGTTTTTACAAAGTCTGCTTCCTCAGTTTTTATGATGGCAATTTGCATATACTCCAGAATGTTATGAAGAGTGATCAGATGAATTGCAATTAATATCAAAGTCCCTCTTTGCCATGAAAATGAACTTAATCCCAAAAAAACATGTCCACTGCATTTCAGCCCTTCCACAAAAGGACCAGTTGACATCATGTCAGTGATTCTCTCGTTAACACAGGTGAGAGTGTTAACGAGGACAAGGCTGGAGATCACTCTGTCATGCTGATTGAGTTAGAATAACAGACTGGAAGCTTTAAAAGGCGGGTGGTGCTTGAAATTATTGTTCTTCCTCTGTTAACTATGGTTACCTGCAAGGAAACACGTGCAGCCATCATTGCTTTGGACAAAAAGGGATTCACAGGCAAGGATATTGCTGCTAGTAAGATTGCACCTAAATCAACCATTTATCGGATCATCAAGACCTTCAAGGAGAGAGGTTCAACTGTTGTGAAGAAGGCTTCAGGGTGCCCAAGAAAGTCCAGCAAGCGCCAGGACCGTCTCCTAAAGTTGATTCAGCTGCAGGATTGGGGCACCACCAGTGCAGAGCTTGCTCAGGAATGGCAGCAGGCAGATGTGAGTGCGTCTGCACGCACAGTAGGGCGAAGACTTTTGGAGGATGGCCCGGTGTCAAGAAGGGCAGCAAAGAAGCCACTTCTCTCCAGGAAAAACATCAGGGACAGACTGCTATTCTGCAAAAAGTACAGGGATTGGACTGCTGAGGACTGGGGTAATGTCATTTTCTCTGATGAATCCCCTTTCCGATTGTTTGGGGCATCTGGAAAAAAAGCTTGTCCGGAGAAGAAAAGGTGAGCGCTACCATCAGTCCTGCGTCATGCCAACAGTAAAGCATCCTGAGACCACTCATGTGTGGGGTTGCTTCTCAGCCAAGGGAGTGGGCTCACTCACAATTTTGCCTAAGAACACAGCCATGAATAAAGAATGGTACAAAAACATCCTCAGAGAGCAACTTCTCCCAACCATCCAAGAACAGTTTTGTGACGAACAATGCCTTTTCCAGCATGATGGGGCACCTTGCCACAAGGCAAAAGTCATAACGAAGTGGCTCGGGGAACAATACATCGACATTTTGGGTCCATGGCCAGGAAACTCCCCAGACCTTAATCCCATTGAGAATTTGTGGTCAATCCTCAAGAGGCAGGTGGACAAACAAAAACCCACAAACTCTGACAAACTCCAAGCATTGATTATGCAAGAATGTGCTGCCATCTGTCAGGATGTGGCCCAGAAGTTGATTGACAGCATGCCAGGGCGAATTGCAGAGGTCTTGAAAAAGAAGGGTCAGCACTGCAAATATTGACTCTTTGCATAAACTTCATGTAATTGTCAATAAAAGCCATTGACACTTATGAAATGCTTGTGATTATACTTCAGTAACAGTTAGTAACATCTGACAAAAAGATCTAAAAACACTGAAGCAGTAGACTTTGTGAAAATTAATATTTGTGTCATTCTCAAAACTTTTGGCCACGGCTGTAAGCAGTCCTAATCTTATACTGTATGCCGCCTGTATACCTGATCGAAGGTTGATGCATTGTGCTGAATGATATTCAAATCATCACATCCCAGAAGTGCATCAAGAACCTTTGTAGGTCTATATTAAGCTAGCTATTAAGTTAACAGTTAATAGTGATCTTATGCCAAACACTATGAGTCAGTATGTTTACATATTTTTTTTCAAACAGAAGCCTGATATTGCAATAGAAAAACACAACTTAGCCTTTAAGGAACTCTCCAGACTCATTTGGGTGAAATACATGCATGAACAATATGGGAACGACTACATATAAGGAAGTGATGTAGCCAGAGCTAATGTAGAGCTAGACTGTAGATAACCACTAATAATTCTGTCGTGTATTTTCTGTTGTCTAGTTTCTCTAGGAAGTAAGCCATTTTTATTAATAAACATTCTTATCTCTAGAACACATAGAATACATTCTTACAAGATGTCTTGATAGTCTTTTTTTTTTTTTTTTTAATGTTATTGCAGTGTAGTCTCTGTGTGTACTCCTATAATGTATTGTAAGCATATGGTTTTAACACAGAGAAATCTCTGTGAGCAGCCATTTGGTTTAGAAATCCATCAGTCCATCCATCTTCTGTACCACGTATCCTACACAGGGGACTCGGGGAACAAGGCAGGGGACACCCTGGACGGGATGCCAACCCATTGCAGGGCACAACTGCACACACTCACACACTGCAGACAATTTAGAAATGCCAGTCAGCCAAAAAAAAAACACTTCTCTTCGGAGGAAGAGGAAACCCCCGAAGCACGGGGAGAGCATGCAAGCTCTGCAGACACAGGGCGGAGGTGGGATTTCAACCCCCAACCCTGGAGGTGTGGGGCAAATGTGCTAGCAAGTAAGCCATTATGTCCCCTGGTTTAGAACTGTAATTGTTATCTTTCAATGTGTATCTAGCTAAATCATCTGCAACATGTAGCTAGAGTTAATATTTAGTGTCTCTTATAAGATTACACTTGCTTCAGGCTAGGGTCAGATATGTTCTGTCTGAAATCAAGATTGTATCCTTATTTGTAACCAGGTGCCTTTATAATTGTACTTAGAAGCATTTCCATTGAGCCAGAATGAAATCTGAAACCCAGTGTGGTATGGAAAGTAATTTGCAAATAAGGTCTTTACACTTAACAACTAATTTGTGTTGTTTCCCGTATATTTATGGGATATGTAATATCCCATAAAGTCAAGCTTTTCCAATTAATTAGCTTGAAATAATATACTACAATACTACTATTCTTTCAACACAGCCTGCTGTTTAGTATAGCAGGTTTAACGAATTACTCAGTCATAGAGAGCATGTAAAAGTGTTGGCACATGAGGGAAATGGCGCTGTGTTGAAGCATGCTGATTCAGACACGGCACAGGAGACGTGCCAGGGTTCTTTTCGCTTGGTCGGCATAGCGTCAGTGGCTTTTGTCACTGCCCGGGAAACGGCCCGGTACAATAGCACTCCTCCACTTCCGGAACGGGCGTCCATCCATTCCGCGCGCAAGGTCACGTATCCCAGTTGCCGGGCAGCGGCGCGCTTTAACTTCACGAGCTCCGGGTTCACTAAAGCGCGCGGGAACAAAAACGTGCTTTGGATGGGAGTCAGTCTGACTGACATGGGTGTGAGGAGAGCACCCGAGACGCCGTCATCTGGCGTCACAAATTAGTTTACGGGGGAGGGGGTTGTTTTGGGGTGTGGGCGTTTTCCAACCTGAATGGAAGCAATTGTTCATCTACTTTAACATTTAAATGTGAATAAATATATACATACTAACTAATTTAACCACTTTAAGCAATGCATTGTCATTATTAACATAAGCTTATGATCACTTTCACTTGTTATTTATTTATTTAATCCTACACTACTCACTACTTGTAGCCTATTTAGGAGGTGGGGGAGCTTTGCTATGAAACAATGTAGGACCAGCAAACACTAAGCTCACGTGTTATGTAGTTCTCAACACTGCTATCATGGAAATGATGATTTGTTGCTGTTCTTTGTTTGTTAGTTCTGGCACCAAGTAATATATTCTGTATATTTTGTTTTACTGATCCAGGGTACACAGCCTTCACTAAAGGAAAGCATTTACACTTCTGAAATGAAAATATTCTTATGCCATTTCACATCATGCTGTTTACCAGTTTAACCCATGCTGCGGTATGAAGAAGCCTAATTGGAGTCACGCAAGTCCAAAAAGGGATTGCATCACTACTTCGTGTTTTGCTCCCCACTCCGGCACCACGTGTCATCAAAATAAACAGGTCTATTGACGCATTTTGCGTGTTGTATGACAATAAGCGACTCGGACCAGGTCCAGGCTGTCCAATCAGAGCGGCGCGGGATTTCGACTCCTTCTTTTCAGAAATCATTAATATCTCCGGACGCGTCAAACATTAACGTGCCAGCTGCTCCCTGAGCGTATAAATACTTGGCGCGTTGAGGGCAGAGCTTAGTCATTTCACCGGGCGCAAAGAGAACGACACTATAGTCAGTCCACCGGAGAAACAAAGCCAAGTAATCGTTAATATTTACTCGTTAGAATTTATTTATTTATCATATAGCTATTTGCATTTGATCGCTTTGGAATGAGCGGAGTCTTTCTGAAGTTGTTCCACGCGGTGGTACTTGGCGCGGTCCTCTTGGCGCCACAGCTCCGCGCTTCCCCGCTCCTGGAGCCGATCCGGTGCGCGCATTGCACCGCAGAGCGCGTGGCTGAGTGTCCGCCAGTGGATGCTGGTTGTGCAGAGGTGCTGCGCGAGCCGGGATGTGGCTGTTGTCTGGCGTGCGCGCTTAAGCGCGGGGATTCGTGCGGCATCTACACGGCGCCATGCGGCTCGGGGCTGCGCTGCTTGCCCACACCTGGAGAACTGCGGCCGCTGCATGCGCTTACACGGGGGCAAGCCGTGTGCACTGAGATCGGGGAGGACGTGCAGAGTCGCACGCAGCCGGCGCCAGGTAGGCAGCCGGTCCTAGAAAATCCTTTTCACGAGCTTTAGTTGTCGGTAGACTAAGAACGAATAAGAAGGCAGACAAGATGCTTGTGTGTTTGCACGTCTTCGAGACGCCGATTAGTGTCTGGAGTATTTTTGTTTGATCCCCATGCTTAAAGAACAACTCTTTCACTTTTCTCCTCCAGATCAGCCCGAGTTGGAGGGTGATGGTCGGAGCGAGGCTTCTGCGGGTCCTGAAGCCGTCTCACCGATCGTCGTGTCGGGACACATCAAGCCCTACGACCCGTGGCTCCTCAGCGGCGCTCAGGAGAGCATGAAGTCCAAAGTGAACACCTACCGAAGGAAACTTGTTGAGCAGGTGGGTACACTACACAGAAGCTTAAAAAAAGCGCTTGAATTTGGTTATTTCAAAACAGTATCCTAGTATAAAAAATTAACCGCGCACACATAGTCACATGTTGGGAACATGTCCAACCACTAGAGGGCAGGATAATACTTTTTTTCAAATCAGAGTTGAAGTACAACTTTTGTACACAACTTTTGTTACAGTTTGTAAACTTATACTGTATATGACATTAGGATGGGCATTCAGTGACCTTGAGCTGAATAATAGTGTGTAAGAAATTACATCACCTCTGATACTAGAGGAACGCCAAATATAGCATACGCTGCTACTGAAAGTTATCATCCATACATAAGTAGGTTACAATAGGATAAGTGAACCTTATAGCTCATGAAAATAATGTACAATTACACTGAATTTTGGTGCGTTCATTAGAAAATGTATATATATATATATATATATGAGTGCTAACCTCGTATCTAACTTTAATCTTGACCTTTGTAACTTTTCATATGAATTAAATGGGGTGGATAGTTACAAATGTGAGACAATGTTTAACAAGGCTGACAATGAATAACAACACTGATAATAAAAGTCATGTTCTTTTTTCCTTTTGTCTCAGGGCCCCTGCCATGTGGAGTTACAGAGAGCTCTTGAGAAGATTGCTCGATCCCAACAGAAGCTGGAAGAGAAGTTGACTAAGTTCTACCTGCCTAACTGTGATAAACAAGGCCTGTACAAAGCCAGACAGGTAAGCAAAAAGCATAGTGGCTGATAAAGATTATTTTCAGTTAAAAAGTAACATATTTATACCTTTAACAATTAAAGAAGTAGAATGCACAAATAAGTCCAGTCAAGTGTTTTTTATTGTCATTCCTCTATATAGTTAGTATATATCAGAACGAAATGTTGTTTCTCCAGGAGCATTGTGTAACTGTGTGTTTGTGAAGTTAACTGTGCCAAATTAAGCTTAAACAGGAATATATGCCAAAGACATACACGCACATTATTTAGGTTGATGTAATTGCTTTGTGATGTTACACAATACTATCTAGCTCACATACTAACTCAGTATTAGATCCACACTCTACACTGTCAGAGTCAGAATCTGTACAAACACAGTTTCTTGTCTTCCTGCAGTGTGAATCGTCTCTGGATGGCCAGAGGGGGAAGTGCTGGTGTGTGACGTCGTGGAATGGAAAAAAGATTGTGGGATCGAGTGAACTACCCACAGATGCTGAGTGCCCTCAGGAGCTCAATCACTGATCACACAACCACACACACATTCAGGCCCTAAGGAACTTTTCCTCTCATGGACTATTTCCACACACACATATACCTACAGAACATTATGCCACTGATTTCTTTTCTATTTTCTATTTATTTATTGTAGCCTACATGGTTTTGTTTTATACAGGTACACTGTTTTAAATGAGTGAATATTAGTTCAATAAACCCACCACAAAAAAAAAAAATCATATTTTTCTTGCTTCTGGAAGGATTCTGTATTAATATGTTTATATTTACTTAATACATCATGCATATTTATTTAAACTGAATGTATTCATATAATTGTTCGGGTGAGAATATTTATACCTTATGCCTTATTATTGTTATTATTTTTGTATGTTGTATAAATTTATATGTTCACTGTGTTTTTATCAATGTCAGTTATCTTATCTTTCCAACAGACTGTTGGTAGGAGTCTGAACAGAAAAAAAGCACTGCATGACCAAACCACATTGTCACTGCATATTGCTTTCCATGCATTTTTCTGTTGTTACACTATTGACATTTTTTTTTTGTCTTATTTCTTTTACACTATTGCACAACTAAGTGAAGAAGACTAAAGCTTTCGCAATTCTCTATTTTGTTCTGCAGTGCGTGATGGGTATTGGTCTTCATATCTTCTGAAACGGGTAAATACCTGTTCCTACCTCTGTTTTTGAAGATTTATTGTGTCTGTTTTATTTCTGAGAGACTTTGCTTTTGCCAGTGTGGCTTTTTATCCATGGACATAGGACCACTTAAGGTTGAGTGCTTGTATTTGGTGGATGTACATACATATACATATATATATATATATATATATATATATATATATATATATATGTGTGTGTGTGTGTGTGTGTGTGTGTGTGTGTGTGTGTGTGTGTGTGTGCCTTTTTAATAAATTGTCTGGGAAAATGTCTTTCTTCTGGTGTCTTCTTTGTGTGAAATATAGCTCAACTCAGCTGTGGTGAAACAAGTACGAAACAAAGCATTAAACCTAGTTTGCCAAACATGGTGTCAATAAATTCTATTATGTGATACCTGAAATAACCTTAAACCATACATTCTCTTTCTTTCTCTCAAAATATACCTTGCCAACTCATGATTATGTTCCTGTGTGCCTTTTTAAAAAAAAATCGCCTGTGGGCAGAACTCTATTTGCGAGCATGTGCGTCCTTATCGTGGTAATCGCCAACGGAGCTGTGCACTAATTTTAGCTCGGTATTTGGGGGAACCAGGCTCTGCTTTCTGCAGTGCCTTTGACCTGCTCTCTGTTTGTGCTGGTCGGGCACAGGAATGCCCCCCTCCTACTGCCCAAGCAAGCAGCCTCTCTGGCACCATTCACCACCACCCCCCACCCCCATCCCCACCATCCTTTGCACTCTTACACAATTAAATACAAGAACTTAAAGCAAACAAGTAATATTCTGTAAGTGACACTTGAAATGCAGGTCCACCTAAATCTATTGATTTATACAATTGGGGTTGTCCAATGTGAATTGTGGCCTCTATATGAAATGTAGTGTTATGGTGTCCAGACAGAGTTGCCTTTTCATTGGATGAAGAAGAATAACTCTTTTATTGGTGAATGCGATCTCATTCCTCAAAAGTTGTCAGTTTAAATATGACTTAAAGCCATACACAAGAAAATAGTCAACATGTTTGTCAAGTGCCCAAAAGGCTTGCTGTCTGAACACACTTCCCTAATATAGCCTACAAACACAGAAAACAAATGTTTTGGAGAAAAAGTGTTATGAATGTTGTGAGAAATCTCTATTTCTCACATGTTGTTGTTTGTTTGGTTCATAAAAAACAGTATAATGAACCAAACAAGCAACAACAACAAAAGTAAATTAAATAGTCACATTCTTTTTGGGCTTCCACATGTGGAAGTCTAATGAATATCTTTTTTTCTGTATATTTTTTTCAGTATGTTGGTTTATCCTTTTTAAACAACAAATGGGGTCTTCAGAGGCGAAACCCTGGGCTCAAACCAAGAGTAGACATTTAGAGCTAATAATTCTTTAAACAATCACTTTAACAGGGCAATTCTGAGCAGAATGTAACAATCCAATATTTTTGGTCACTTGAAAAAATGGGTGGGTTCAAACAAAGGGTGTCTTGTTCTAAGTTGTTTAACACAACCCCAATTCCAAAAAAGTTGGGACGCTGTGTAAAATGTCAATAAAAACAAAATGCAATGATTTGCAAATCTCATAAACCCATATGTTATTCACAATAGAACATAGAAAACATACCAGTTGTTTAAACTGAGGAAATGTACCATTTTAAGGGAAAAATAATAATAAGGTAAAATAATAAGAAAAATAAAAATAAGGTAATTTTGAATTTGATGGCTGTAACAGGTCTCAAAAACGTTGGGACGGGGGCAACAAAAGGCTAGTAAGTGTTGCTAAAAAGAAACAGCTGGAGGAACATTTTAGAACTAATTAGGTTAATTGGCAACAGGTCAGTAACATGACTGGGTATAAAAGGAGTATCGTAGAGAGGCAGAGTCTCTTAGAAGTAAAGATGGGATGGAATCTGGATGGAAGCATATGTTGCTCTAAAACCTGTATATACCTTTCAGCATTGATGGTGCCTTTCCAGATGTGCAAGCTGCCCATTCCATAGGCATTAATGCACCCCCATACCATCAGCTTTTGAACTAAGCTCTGATAAAAAGCCACATGGTCCCTCTCTTCTTTAGTCCACTTTAGTTTAGAGGACTCTGCGTCCATGGTTTCCAAATAGAATTTCAAATTTCGATTCGTCTGACCACAGAACAGTTTTCCACTTTGCCTCAGTCCATTTTAAATGAGCTTTGGCCCAGAGAAGTCGGCAGCATTTCTGGATCATGTTCACATATGGCTTCTTCTTTGCATGATAGAGTTTTAACCAGCATTTGGATGGCACAGTGAACTGTGTTCATAGACAATGAGTTCTGGAGGTCTTTCTGAGCCCATGCAGTGATTTCCATTACAGAATCATGCCTGTTTTTAATGCAGTGCCGCCTGAGGGCCCAAAGATCACGGGCATGCAATATTGGTTTTCACCCTTGTCCCTTGCGCACAGAGATTTCTCCAGATTCTCGGAATCTTTTGATGATATTATGTACTGTAGATGATGAGATATTCAAAGTCTTCACAATTTTACGTTGTGGAACATCATTCTGAACTTGTTACACAAATTGTAGATGCAGTTTTTTGCAGACTGGTGAACCTCTGTCCAGCTTTACTTCTGAGAGACTCGGCCTCTCTAAGACTCTTTTTATACCCATGTTACTGTTGCCAATTAACCTCCAGCTGTTTCTTTTTAGTAACACTTACTTTTCCAGCCTTTTGTTGCTCCCATCCCAACTTTTTTTGAGACGTGTTGCTGCCATCAAATTCAAAATTACCTTATTTTTTTCTTTAAATGGTACATTTCCTCAGTTTAAACATTTCATATGTTTTTGACCTTACTGTTCCAATACTTTCAGAGGGGACTGTATCTAAAATAACTGAGTCTACACATAGCCCATCTATATATGAGTGTGAATTTTATTGAGCAATGACAACGAAAGAGCATTTTAAATAAACAATAATGTTGCTGGCATGATTTCATCCATTCAAACAGAGACCTGAAGTCACATATAAATTAAAATAGTGTTTATTTTTATTTTAAAAAATACATTAAATACAAATCATATATGAACAAAACCATTTTCCTTTCTTAAAGAAAGGCATAGCTGTGTAATATTTATTTTAGTAACATGAAAAGCTTTTTAATGAATCAAAATTCTTTCAAATGATAAAAAAAAGTACAATTACCCGTGAATGGAGAGATCCTTAAAAGTGACTTGCGGCTATAAGTGGCCCTAACATTGCACAACAGAATGAGGAAAGGCAAGTTTTTTTTTTTTTCTCAACTCAACTTTTAGCTTTAATATAAGCCAAGGTGGAGCTTTTAAAAGTTAGCTTAGCATTACCTTAACCAGTGCTGGTCCTTCCTACATGCCTACTTTTCAAGTCGTGCTGTTCCCCCCTCACCACCCCCAGGGGCCTGCCGTGCCAATAACAAAATTGTTCATTATTATTTAGCTTAGTATTCGTATATGTCTAATGAATTATAATGTTGTTTTATTTCTACCATTATCCATATTCATTAGGTTTTTATCATTCATATGAATTGCTGCCTCCTAGCTAGAAAACCAGATTACAGATACAGGAGCTAGATAAGGTAATAGATAAGGTAATCATAGTCAAGTTGATTTACAAAAAGCTACATCGCAGAAGATTCAAATAAAAGAGACGTGCGGCAATGGTGTAAGAATAGGTGTTATTATATAATGAGTAAACAGAATTCTGCTTTGGGCCCCAAAAAGGTTAGGAGTGGCACTGAGCGTAACTTTAACATTCATGTTGTTTTAGCTTAATTTTAAGCAAATAAGTAAATACATAGATTAAACTTTACTAAAACCAAAGGCTATCTTTAAAATTTAGCTTAGATCTAGCCATTTATCTTAAGAGAAAGCTAGGTTTCCCAAGAAACCCGAAGACGTCTCGTATTAGACTGAGGACAGAACCATCTCTTAACTTATCATTTTGTACAAAGCATTGTTGATATAATATCTAAAAACTAATTAGTGATTATATTCCCAAAATATGTTGAGTTCTACAGTATCTATTGCCTGTTGTGCAATCAGTGAGTCACTTAATCCTCAAAAAAAAAAGAAAGAAAGAAAAGGATGAGCTTATATGCCTTTCGTAGATAAATAACTTCAATATTTTAAGGTTCACATGCCTTTTCAGACACAAAGCTGGCCAGAAAAAAAACAACATATATCTATCTATATAGAAATAACACAAGTTTTAAGTAGGGACAACAATTTTTGTACTTTGTTATACTCTTCACCCAAAATCTAGCTGTGAAATAAGAAAAGGTGTAGCACCAACATGTCTTAAGTCTTTAAGTTATTTTTCTGTATATTGTTTGTATAAAGATGTACATATATTTTGTACATTTTGTATGTATTTTTTCAGTTTTTGGGAGGGTGTTGAGGGGTCAAGCTTTTGGCTGATTCTGTGCTACTGAGCTACTGGGAGTGGGGATACCTCTCCAGCACCCTCCATATTTCAAGTCTTTTCTCAGGAGGTCAGACAAAGAAAAAAAAAAAATCCCAACATCCGTACTATGTAATACAAAGACAAGCTATCCAATAGGGTTACTGAGCTAATCTGCAGGCTTTTAGTTTGGGTGAAGTAACTAGACAGCATTCAGAGACAGAGCACTAATCATTATTTATCAAATTTCAGCCCTGCTGTGGTTAAAGCAGTGATCTGAAGTAGGAAAGTAACTGCCAGTGATCATTATCACGCTTTGGAGAGCATACAAACGTATGCAGTAGTAATGCTAGATAGTACTGCATTTTCTTACATAGTCACTGAAAACTCACAGAAGGACAATTATCATGCAATTTGTGCAGTTATTTCATGAAATGCACAAGCTGGCATTTTCAGCACTGGGAACAATATCATGTCAAGTGCTCTGTGGTGTATTTTAGTGCATTAAATATATGTTGTGTATTATATACATTTGGAATCCACTTGGAAGCATGCTGCATGCTGTAGCTTTGATAAACCAGTTACTCTCTCTTCCTGACAGCTGAACAAAAAAGCTGGTAGGAAAACAGGTATCAGAAAGTCATGTAGTTATTCTCCTACATGGTTAACCTGGGCATAAATCAGCAAGTGATCACACAAGCATATGTAGTGAATAAAAGCAAATAACTAGAATGAAAAGAAAAACAAAAACAAAAAACAAAACACACACACTGAAATGACTTTTTGAAAAAATCATTCAGTGTGATGAATAGGTCCTAGAATACCATAAATTTAAACACTTTCATAATGCTCTTAGACGTGTTGCAAGAAATGGACACTGTAATAGACTGGGGTAGTTGTTCAGTGAGGGACCAAAGTGCATCAAGTGCTTGTGCTTCAGATGGAGCCAATGGCAAGAGGAGGCCAACACTACTGAGCATGCCCATTTCGAACAGTCCTACACCAGAAGGGCAGAGACAGGACGCGACGCTACGAGAGAGACAGTGATAGTCATGGCAGTGATTAATTCAAGGCGCTTCATTTCACCAGAAAAGAGAAAGGGCCGACTACATACTTTCAGTCAAACCCATATACTAAAGAAGCTGTCACACATAACCAAAAGGTAATGAAGCCCAAAGGGTAATTTAGACATTTCTTTTGTTAGTGTAATCCAAATGGTGCCTTCATTGGGCTATAATAAAAATAGAATAGCACAGATCTTCCCCTCCCTCTCTCCCTCCCTGCCCCCTCTCTGTACTACCCTGATGTGTGAAAGTGACCTGATGAGTCCCTGCTCCGGTGCATAGAAATAAGGCACCACCTTTAAAAATCTCCCTTCCCCCTTTTCACTGTGGATTCATACCATTCAGAGGGGATCTTCCTCCCTCTCCCATTTTCCTTCAGTCTCTCCCGTGTTTCTCATTTATTTTCCTGGTTATAACAGTGGACTTGGCTTTGTTCTTTGCCCTCGTAGCCTGGCAGAGGCTGTCCATACTTGTCCACACACCAACACTGCCCACGTTTATGGCCTTTGGATGGACGACACTGTAGGGAGACAGTAAGGGACGGGAGAAATGGATAGGAGTATTATGTTAGATGTAAAGATATGTGTATATGTATATGTAAAGAAAACAGCCTCCAAATGGAGGAAGGAATAGACATGGACAAAAAAAACAACACATTTCTCCCAGCATATCTCACCCAGGTGACAGAGAGTAACACCAACACTAGAAACTAGAGTGAGAGAGACAGTGAGACTGAGAAAGACAGCAAGACAGGGAAAGAGTAATAATGGAATTCAAATAACTGTGGTCAAATTGTTATATGGTGATTTATTTAGCTGTTAATTATTAGTTAAAATAAATGTTCTTTCTTTATAATTTTGAAACAGTATGAGAACATGACCTTTTTCATTATTTCTCTCTTTTTTTCACTCTGTTATTTTGGCTGTGAGACAAAAATGAGGCAAATCAAATATCACATCTGATGGAAGAATGTATTGCTGCCATTGGCCCTGTGTACATATGTGTGTGTATAGGGGTGTGTGTGTGTGTGTTTGGCTCAGCTACATATGTCTATTTGCATTTGTTGAATTGATTCTTAGGTCATGTGGAAATATGACAGTTGGAGAAGCTACTCCAAGCCACCTCATTGGGAACTGCAGCAATACTATTGGAGATATAAACAAATTTTAAACTATTACTTTACCTATTAAAAACTATTTCATAAGAAATGCTGAATGATGTAGGTTAATTACGATGATTATATCAATGATTATAGCAAACTCGTCATCTTACACCTGCGACAAACAATTTACTTCCTTAAAAGCAGGATCATTTAAGTAATTTAACCTCTTACTGATATGACACTTATATCATGAATGTGCTTTGAGAAGATGATGCATGACAACATATGTGTTAACTAAGGAATAAAACACAATGGGGCGTTGTGTTACCATCCGGAAACAGAATAACAGCACATCCCAAAGCGTTTTATTCTTCACCAGCCTCTTTTTTTTCTATCTCCTGAAATTCCATCCATTTTCTGCACCACTTATTCTACACAGGATCATGGGGGAGCCTGGAGCCTATCCCAGGGAACTCAAGGCACAAGACGGGGGACACCATGGATGTGGTGCCAACTCATCACAAGGCAAAATCGCACACACATTCACACAAAATATGGACAATTTGGAAATGCCAATTAGTGCATGTCTTTGATCTGAGGAAAGAAACTGGAGTACATGGAGAAAGCCCCCAAAGCACAGGCGGAGATGGGATTCGAACCCCTAACCCCAGATGTGCAAGGCAAACATGCTAGCCACTAAACCACCATGCCCCTGGCTCCTGAAATTCATAAGACAAAAAAATTTAGCTTGTAATGGGAAACCAGACAGTGCAAAGACATGAAGATTTTCCTGTGGTGAAAAATGTACTGACTGTTACAAAGTGCTGACACCTGAGACTACTATCTCCTTACAGAAAGCTTCACCATAACAACGATTAGACGTCTTTCATTGTTAAATAACAACACATGTTTACAGTTCATACAAGACTTTATGGGTATGAAATACAAATATGTATCTATAACTACAATTATAATAAATGAGCAATTTGTCTACAGAGTAACCAGTGAAATATAACAGAAAGGCTTACATCCGAGCAAATTAGCAGTATGGTGGTGTAACACTGCTTCATGCATGAATCAAACAAGTTTTAAGAATAAAAAGGAAACATCATCTAAAATATCAGGTTTTGTGGTAAATGCTGAATATAGGCATTTTAATTTTTAATAAGAACGTTTCCATCTTAGTTTATTAATTCAGGCAGTTAAATTTATCCTCATGGAGACCTCACGGATCATTATTGGTAAACATTACAGTTTAAAAAAAAAAATTAGTTATTAGACCACAATTCATGTAATTAATTTCTAAAAGTAACGCTGCTGTATGGTAATCATGCACATATCCAAGAAGACCTGAATTCTCCATGGTGGTGACGCTACAGCACAGACTAGTGATGGAAGTAGGTGATTATCACCTACAGCATGGAAAGACGCTGCGGTCTCGTTGGAGTCCATAAGCCGAGACCCAGACTCCAACCAAAATTGACTAATGAGACCCAGATCTAGACCAAGGCTACGTTTATGTGGTCTCAAGAGCCAGTTACTCTCCAACTCAGCCTGGTAATTTTAACAAATTGTGCACATAGCCTTACACACACAACTGTGTGCACATATGAGGGCTGAATATACAGTGTATGCTGGTTTGAGTAGTGTCTTTATGATGTTAATGAAAAAGTGTAAGGGGATATTTGGCTCTGCTAAAACATTTGCCCTACACAGTTAAAGAGCTGTCAGACTATTTTAGGAAACTGGTACCGATTAAAAGTCATCTGGAGCTTATTACACTCACACACACACACACATATGCACGCACACGCGCACGCACACGCACACGCACGCGCACACGCACACACACACACACACACACACACACACACACACACACACACACACACACACACACACACAACCATGGATGGTTCATTTACAGAAATGAATGCACATATAGAAATAGACAAGGTAAAGGTGAATTTCTCAATGATAGTGTGTGCAGAATATTTTGGAGAGAAAGAAATGCAGAGAGAGAGAGAGAGAGAGAGAGAGAGAGAGAGAGAGAGAGAGAGAGAGAGAGAGAGAGATCAAAGGGACTTTTACTGGGTGAGGACCAAATTAAAATACCTCAAGCAGAACAAGAGCAGTTTGGGAAATAAAACGAAGCATTCATTGTGTCCTCTTCATGCCTCCTCCTTTAATCATTCATTTCTTTCTGCATCTTCTCTGCATGTTTTCTTCCCTCCTTCCTCATCACATCACACATTCTTAGCCTTTTCCCTTTTTTTTTTTTAGCCCGGCTGATCTTTTGTAATAAATAAACTTTTTTTTTTTAATCGCACAGAGCAAAGAGCATGAGAAGGAAAAGTTAGAGGGACAAAGGACGATTACTGGGTGAGAACAAAAGCACTTCTGCCAGTAAAATGTGTTCATGCAGAATGTTACACAGAGCTTTCTGTGTCTCGAACCGATGTACAACTGCTTCAGTCTGAATGAGGACTGGAATGACTTTGACTTCTGTGTGCCAGAATCTGTTTCTGTGAGATTTCTATCAACACGTATGCTTCAAAAAGTGCTATTCTGAGATCGCTGCTAATACAGACCTTACTGTAAACTCTGCTATACTGGCATCTCAGAGGGCAAAACACAGATTAGTTGTGATAGGTGTGTGTGTGTCTGCGAGCATGTGTGTTGTGTGTGTGTGTGTGTGTTTATGCAGATTCCACACATGCAGGTGTGTCTGTATGTGTGAGCAGTGGATGGACAGCGTATGTGAGTGTTGTGAAATGAAGAAACTGAAAGGTGGCTGAGTATAATCCTGTCAGTGAGGCAACGGCTAGAGGATATAACACAACAGCCTTGTGTGTATTGAGTGTATTGAGCACAAATGGGTCCATAACATTGCATTCATGGGCAGCAGGAAGGCCAGGAGGACATTAAAAGCAGCCACAGCATAAACACACACTCATAAACCGCAAACACACACACACACACACACACACAGACACACACACACACACACACACAGAATATGTAGGTTAACATCTGCATGCGAATATGAACAGCGTCTGTTTTCCATCCAGACCCTGTCCTGGACTGCGTATGTAGGTGTCCATCTGTCAATTTGTGCATCAGTTCTGCTTGAACAAGTGTGTAGAGTTTTGTGTAACTACTGTCCACGGTCATTAAACACATATTGAAGACATAGAACAACCAGGCATGTAGTAATATGGCTAATAAACCCAGTCAGGGTACATGTGCATGTGTGCAGTAAAAGGAGACTGTGAGAAACCAAGATCCCATAGAGCTAGAGATGTACACAGAGGCACTCTGCACACTATCTGGAGTGTGTATTTGTGTACAGCCCATTCCCTGCGTGTCTTGCAGTTCACACCTCCCTCTTTTCTCGTCTTTCCCACTGCATCACTGAGATCTCATTCAGTGTGAAACAGCAGTGGAGACGGCCTTGGGTGAGCCAGCGGGTCGGGGGGGTAGTGTTTGTCTCCAGCCCAGCAAGAATACTCGCTGCCTGGGGCAAAGATGAGCGTGGCCTTGGGGGGTTCAGCGGGTGGAGGATGGGGGCCAGCATGCCTCGCCTCTACTTGCACACTAAGCCAATTCATATAATCAGGGCTAAAATTACCCTGGACTCGACTGTGCCCTCCAAGGGAAAGGCCTCCAACACACACATACAAACATACACACACAGTCTTATTCGGGGGGGGGAGGAGGAGCCTCAAACACCCAGGATATCTGCAGTTGTGCTTATTTGTGTTTATATGAGGCAGCCAGTGTGTATGCCTGTATCCATCTTCTCTTTTCCCTCATTAAAAGAACTAGCCAGCTAGTTCACAGTTCTGTGTCATCTGAGTTTCGATTTATACGATGGTACGCTAATGCTGCATTCAAGTGGGATGTCAGAGCTTGGAATCATTTCATTTTTGACCTCCGTGCATTCAAGTTACAAAGTGGTTAAAAACATGGACGCCTCCATGTTTGTCTTTTGTTAGCACCAAACTAGCCAGCTAACTATGATGAGTGGTGTACATTTACCTTCTCAAAACAGCACACTGTATAGTCAATGATTCTGATTTAACAAGCAAATATGTTGACTGATTTAAAGGTTAAAAAAAATGCTACTTTTGTTTTTTTGCTGCTGATGCTTTGCACAGCCATGTAGATTTGACGTCACTTTTTGAAGTCGGAGTTGAGAAGACTACTCAAAGGGCCCGAGTAGGAATTCGAGTTGAGGGGGCGTTTTCTCTGTTTTTTCCTGGTCGGAGTTTGGGAATTATGAGTTACAACCTCTAGTTGAATGCAGTATAAGCAGTTTATTTAAGAATAGCAAAACTTGGTATAACATTCAGAACTATTTTGAATATCAGCTAGCTAGAGCAGTACACAGGTTCTGCAGTTAAAATTTTCTGAGTACCACATCATGCTCTAAGCTGTAGAGCTTATTTTTTTGGCATTGCTAACTGAGCTCCATTTACCAGCTTTTACCCCTTTTGTACTGAAGTACTTAGAAAGTCTCCAGTCTTGTCAGAATAAGCCACTCAAGAGGTATTAATCACTTAAAAATCACATTTTTGAGCACAGAAGTAATAGCTTTTCTAGCACAGAGCTCTTGTATGTCTCCATCAGTGAACAGACTTCATGTGAAAACTGTAATGAATTCTCATGGTTACACAACTGCACTATTTGACCATGTAGTATTAGCAAATTTATAGAAGGGATTTATTTATAATTTATGTATAATCTGTTGTTACCCAGATGAGGATGTTTTTTTTTTTCTTTTGAGTCTGGTTCCACTCAAGGTTTCTTCCTCATGTCGTCTCGGGGAGTTTTTCCTTGCCACCGTTGCCTCTGGCTTGGACATTAGGGATAAATTCATACAATTATAATCTATATCCTGAATTTATATATTTCTGTAAAGCTGCTGCGGTGTCCATTGTTAAAAGCGCTATACAAATAAATTGAACTGAATTGAACTGAATTGCGTGTACTCTCACGTACATTTGAGTGCGAACACGAGTGAGAGCATGTACAAGTAGCTTTGCGTTAATTTACAAAGCTGCTCGATTTGCACAGACAGCAAGAGTGATCATGTCATTGCCTCATGTAAACTCTGTACATGAAACTGACTGTCTTTTATTCTCGTCCCCCCCCACCACCACCTTGTCTTTGCATGAGTGAGAGAGGAAACGCTGTAGGGTCAATTTAATACAGCTGAATGGCAGCAATCAAGCATGCTCTACCAGTGTCTAATCCTCAGTTCAACGAGTTCGGTACAAGTATCTTTATCCATACTGCTACAGGCTTCCTGTTCTGTAAGATACCGAATAATCCTGTTTGCCCAAATTCACCTAACCCAAACATCCCAATTAAACATGCTCAGACCTAAACTCTGACTCATTCTTTTTACAGGAGAAGTACAGGAGGGGGGTAGTCACCAGATGACTCACACATCTCCAAAAGCCCCTGATTTCCCCCATCAACATCCTCTTCCTTCTCAGAAGCCCAGATGCAGCCTGGCACAGATGCAGCTCAATATTTGGGATAATGTTTTAGCTGGTCGCCATGGCAGCACTCACCTGTTTCTTCTTGTAGAAGCCCTTCCTGTCACAGTTTGGAATGCGAAAAACTCGAGGATTTATCACGCTGGATATCCTAAGACTCTTCAAAATGCTTTCCATCTCTCGGCGACACGGGCCCTTCAAACAAACAAACACACACACCAATATAAACCAAAAATCAGTCCAACTTATAAAATCAGTCCAAAGTTTACTATATTAAGCATGGGATCTTAGAAATTATACAAACTACCTGTTTCTCTCTCTCTCTCTCTCTCTCTCTCTCTCTCTCAGACACAGCCATGCTTCCCACACTAAGCAGTACATAGAGAGCTGTCCTCTGGTAGGGATTTCAAATATAAAGAAGCAATATGTTCATTTCTAGCCTAGCTTTCATCTGTGGTTGTTTTTTTTTTTTTTTTTTTTTTTTTTAGTCACGCTTCATCCAAATATACCACTTGAACACACCTCTCTCTGTAGCTACAGAGCTCACAGTACTCAGGTCTTTCAGACTTTTCAGAGGGTCACCTTCTAAAAGATGAATAAATATATTGTTAAAATGGTTTTGTGCAGCATTTCTTTGTGAATTTGTACTTTTTTTTTAAAGAAAAATTTACTTCCATTTTTGACAATTTTCTTGATATATTCATAGCACGTTCCAGTTCCATGGGCCTTTCCCTTGTCACCCAATACTGCCCTGCTGTAAAAGAGAAAAGGGACGGATGCACTCTAAGTGACCTCAGGCAGTGAATGGCATGTGGCACAGCTGGGACTGCAATCTTAAAGCAATCTATAAGCCGGAAGAGTCCTTCTCTTTACTGGCTCCTAATATATCCTGAAATACCATTCGCTGCTGATCGGTTTAAAATCTTAAATATGGTAAATATGTCAAATATGGACTTTCCTAATGGCCAGAGTTTGTGTTTGGTGATGAACCTGAGCTTATGGGCTTATGGGCCAATGCGGGCAGTGGTAGCTCAGTGGTTAAAATGTTGGCAAGTGGGCAAATGCCAAATACTGTAACTGCAGAACTGTACTTATGCTCCTGATGCACTCTCTCTCTCTCTCGCGCTCTCTCTCTCTCTCTCACACACACACACACACACACACACACACACACACACAAACATTTTCCTGCTTTATTCTTGACCATCTTTGACCCGCTGCCAGGAGGTAAAGAAGCACTTACATACTCGGTCTCTCTTTTGGATTCCAGGCTGAAATTGTGGATATCAGGGTGCACTCCCTTGGCCACTGGCTCCACTTTGTAGATCTGTCTTTGCTTTAACTGCTCCATCTGGATCATGCCAAGCTTAGTGTCCAGCGGAGACCTTTTAGGGTCCAGGTCTGTTCTCTGCATACCCTCTGAACCTGTTGCTGTATCCTTCACCACCTCAGTGCCCTTGCTGAATGTTGCAATGGTAGTGGTAGGCAGATGTTCCTCAACAGGTTCCTTAGGTTGACCTGAAGCATGGGAGAGGGGTAAAGGTCATTGTTAGACAACATGCAAACAAAGCTTCAACAAAGTTTTAAAAGATAGTTACTACAGTATAAAGCCAAAACTTAATGCTTAATAAGAAGCCAGTTAAAATGTTTGAGTGAAGACAAACAAAAAGAGGACAAAAGAACAGTTGGTAGAAATGGGGTTTTAATAGAACTATTGGTTGGAACCATTAAGGAGTCCCTCCAGCACTCTGCAATATTCAGAGGAGCTTGCAATTTTTCAAAATTCCTGCAGATTTTCTGCAGATTTGGGCCAAGATGCATCATATGATGTCATCACAAAGCGCTTTCAACCAAAGCCCGCTTCGATTCACGTGCGTCGAACATGAGTACAGCTAAAAGGTCTCATTTACCAACAAACATCAGTGCAAAAGACAAAACTATTTTGTGCAATTGCAATTTCACCAATTCGAGTAGTTTTCTTCTAAAAATAAAAACACAAAAAACTCTGCAAGTTGCATCACAAATTTTGAAAAAAAAGATGCAGCAAAATCAAGCATTTTTGGCTCCAACAATCACAAAAAAACTCCACAAAATCCTGTACAGACTGATTAAGGATGACTTGCTATTTTGTCTGCAAGCTCCCAGCAGCCGAGCTAGAGCATCCAGACTTTGGTGCAACTGGCTGAAGTGTGTGCTTTCTTGAATAATATTCTAGTTGAAATTGAATAGTGTCAATATTATCATTTTAATTCTGAACTTTTCTGATCAACACTCAGTATAGACAGGAAGTTTCTAGGAAGAGAGTTTTGTCAAGGCCATGACTACCAAAGCAAATTTATATGGTAGTATGGTAATCATTACAAGTAAGTAAAATTTAAAAAGCAGACCAATCCTAAAGTCACTGGACCGTGTAAACAGATGTGAATGCAATAAGTCAAGTGGTAAAATGAGAGGACAGACTGAAGAACATGGGGGGAGTGGAAGAACTGAGTAAAATCTAATTAAATCCCAAAGTGTATTTAAACGAGAGAAGAATTGTGGCTAGGCCAGAACTGTAGCATCCTCAGATGTCCTTATTAACATAACATACAACAACAACAAAAAAATATATCAACAGCAGCATCAACACCAACATAAACAACACAATACATGCCTAACAGGTTTCAGTGACAATGTATAATCAAAGACAAGGGCACTGAAATCATAGTAATAACCTACTTTCTCGGCTTGACCCACTATAATTAAACTGGAAATAGAAAAGAAAGTCATATCCAGGGTAGATGGGTAACAACATCTAATTCTGGATCCTGCAAAACATCAATATTTAACCAAAACGTAAACATTTGTACATTTTTGTACATTTTTTTTTTTTTAACTTAAGAAAACAAACACCTCACCTGATGTGTCCGGTCAATCCCGGTAAACAGGTAAACAGTTTAACATACAATATAAACACAAGTAGATGTGTGCAACAGGCACAGGGCCAAATAAATAATATGAGTTATTGATAAGGATATATTTGTACATATCCAAATCCAGTCCATTTATGCACCAGGAAAAAAACAGCATTTGGGGTGGAGCATAAAGTATCAAGGAAACACAGCCCTGCTCACTGGTTGGAGGAGATATGTAATTACCATAAAATGTGGTATGATGGGAAAGGAGGACAAGCGAGACTAAAATTAAAGACCAGAAGAAGAGAATATGAGGTAAGGCAATACAGTAAAACGGCTGGCACCCCCAAACTGCTTTTTAAAAGTGACTCTGTATTCTAACAATAGTTTTTGCGTGTTACATTGTCATAGTTGATTGCTTCAACACAACACTCGTGGCTACATAGGATGGCTGCATAGGGAACCTTGCTTACAGGGGGGCGGGGGGATACTGACATCAGATATGTCAAACATCCAACCAACACTCATATGTGATTTTGTTTTTATATCTTGGTGGGGACCAAATTTCCCCACAAGGATAGGAATTTCTTATTTGTGGCTGGTCCCCATGAGGAAAACTCCTTTATTTTCCTGTGAAAAAACTGCAACTGGGGGCATGTTGGCTTAGTGGTTAGCACATTTGCCTCGCAACTCTAGGCTTGGGAGTTCGAATCCCACCTCCACCCTGTGTGTGTGTGGAGCTTGCATGCTCTCCCCATGCTTTGGGGGTTTCCTCCAGGTACTCCAGTTTCCTGTGAAACATGCAGAGTTTGCATGTTCTCCCCCTTATCCAGGAGTCCAGTTTCCTCCCCCAGTCCAAAGACATACATTGTAGGTCTGTAGATTTGGCATTTCCAAATTGTGAATGTGTGTGCAATTGTGCCCTGTTATGGATTGGCACCCTGTCCAGGGTGTCCCCCACCTTGTGCCCCAAGTTTCCCAGGATAGGTTCCAGGCTCCCTGTGACCCTGTGTAGAATAAGCGGTATGGAAAATGGATGGATGGGAAAAAATGCAGCTTTTAAAACAAATATCTAAAGCAGCCAAAATGCTTCCTTTTGGTTACTGGGGTTAAGGATTAGGGTTAGGATTAGATTGGGGTTAGATTTAGGTGTACCATAGCATTAATTAGCTGCATTAATAATTGTGTCAATGGAAAGTCCTCACAAGACAAACATAGTGTAAGTACTGGTGTGTAAGTAATGTTGCCTCAGTAATATGCATGCTACATATGTGCCTATGTTTTCTGGCTCATGCAGCACATATTCACAAGCACAAGTCTGTAGTCTCGTGCACATTATTATAATGCCTTACATTGTTCATGGAAACGTTTTGCACCAATAACTCTAACCATTTCCAGATCAAGGCTGCAAATATTTTTACTATGCGAAAAAAAAAAAAAAAAAATCATAACAATTCAGTCTGAAAATGGAATATTCACATTATTTCAGGGGTGGCCGCCACTCTTTAACCTGCACACACACACACACACACACACACAAACCTCTGGTTTGAATGCTGGACTAACTAAGCCAAGAGAACAGAATGTTCTGGCGTTGTTACAGTGTGTGTAGGATGTTGTCCTCCATGTCGGAGGCACCGCTTCACGTCATGCGCACATGCACGCGCACACACACACAAAAACAAAACAGTGATCTGCGATCCACTCTAAAAATACATGCGCGCGGCAATCTTAACGATCGGGTTGGAGCGGCCAAACTTTAGCGTGCGCACACTGTGTACACGCAGACAGCGCGGCTTCTCGCTCCCGAAAACACACACACACACACACACACACACACACATCAGCATAGAGGGCTCGCTGTAGCGCTTGAGCTCGGGACAGAAGAGAACAACGGTGCCAGTGTGGGTCCGTGACGCGGTACAGCGAGCTGTTTATGAGCGGGGAGCATTGCAGTCGGCCAGGTGGTGCACAGAAATCACCGAAGTATCACTGAGCCAAGGCTTTCACTATGATATAGAGAGCAAATCATCTATAATCATCATAATAAATCATCTCTGTTTGTTTGCGCGCATGCAGTCAGAAAAGCCCGTATACACGCGGTGGTCTTCAGCCTCCCACTATGAGGGCTGCATTCACAGGGCGGAACTGTGTTAGCCCGGGGCGAAATAACTGCGTTAATCACAGTAGAGTAAACCAGGAACAGCACTTGACACCCAGGAACACGCAGTAACGACCATCCCGATCCGATGAACAACCAATCATATTTAAACATGGGGTGGCAAGGACTACACCAAGAGGCGGTACCACTTATGCTTCATTAGGACATCAGGAGTGTGCATTTGCAGAATATTTGACATTTTTTATTTGATTTATTCCTCTGTGCACAATGAATGAATAATTAGCTCATGTATTGGATTCATTGTTACTGTATGTTTTAATATGTACTCAGTGGATTTGGTTACATTACTTATAATTAGCCTATATGATGATTATTTAAATCAACACGAGCTATATGTGACGTATTAATACTAGACCACTCCGAGATGTGATTAAAGAGTTCACTGCTGAAAAAAAATCCTCAATACAATAAAAACAATAGAATTTGTAATGGTTTTAATGGTTATAATGGGAATTGTATTTGTTTTAATGGTCCCTGTGGTTCTCTACTGGTAATTTGTTTGGCATGTTATGTCTAGTGGATACCATTAAGGACCAATAATGTTAATGGTTTTAATGGTTAGCTGATGTTTTGTAATGGTATTTGTAGTGGAAAAAAATTCATTTTTGTGATGGTTTCTATTGTTTTGTTTTTTTTTTTTGTTTTTTTTTTTCCAGCAGGGTTGGGGGTGGCAGCCTGTGCCACTCGTGAACACGACCCTGATTCAGCCTGATCTTGTAGTCATTGTAGAAGTTTCGTTCAATTTCACGAATAAACTCGTAGGTAAGCGACCAAAATAACTTTTACTAGTACTCACTGATGAATACGAATTTGTTCAAATTTGCAAGTGAAGAGGCATGAAATGGAAACGTTGCATAAGACATAGTACATGCAAATAACACATCTGGGGAGAAAGAAAGAAAGCAAGAAAGAAACAAACAAACAAAGCAGAGTACTAATGACATTCGGGCACTTACCGACTCTCAGCTTTCTGTCCGTAGCTCTGGTGCACACACCCCTTCCCTCCAGCAGCGCCTGCAGCGGTTTGCTCTCACCGGGCCGGTGTTGACACCGCAGTCCTGCCCCGCAGCGTCCCGTGTACACGCCGCACGCCTGGCCCTCACGCAACGCACACGTCAGACAGCAGCCGCAGCCCGGCTCGCGCACCCGCTCGGCGCAGTCACGTGGCAGCGGCTTGCACTGGCCGAGCGCATCGGCGTCACAAGGCTCACAGCGCACCACGGGCCCCGCAGCATGCACCGTGCGGGAAAGAGCCGCAAACAGCGCCGTCAGCCAGAGCGCACGCGGAGCCGCCGTCGAGCCAAGCCGGACAGAGCGGAATAAGGGCTTCATGTTAACGTGCACACGGGGGTGGGTGGGCGACGATGGAACGGTGATCGGTAGAGGAGCGCCTTTTTGAGGGGAAATGCTGTACCCTCAGAAAGTCGACACAAACCGCTAAATGTAGCGGGGCAGAACCGGAGAGGAACGGGACGTCGCGTCGGGTTTGACTCGAGCGTAGAACCCGGCTGAGCGGCGAGGTCTCTCCATCTGTAAGTGTGATTTGCTGGGAACTTCAGGTTTTATACAGGCAGGGGGGAAAAAAAGCACGGGCAACAAGTCACTCCCCTCGGTATGAATTATGTAGACCGCGCTCGGTCTTAAGGGACCGCGCACATCCTTCATAGTCACTCAGCGTGGAGCGCAGAACACAACGTGACATCAGCAATGCGAATCGTGTTCAGTTTTAATGAGCTTGTTTTTAGCGAGGCACTATATAACGGCCCCTGTCTCTACTATAAAAACAGTGTGAAATGCAGTTCATTATCGGCTTGGCTGCTTACATGCTCATAGAAAAGACAGAGCCTGAATGAGAGGAATTTCCTGCAATCTGAGAGTTATTATTATATATATATAAATATTTTTACTTTACAAGAATCATACAAACCTAAATCCTGATCTCGAGCATAGAGTGCAAAGGATGTTTATTTAGACTTAAAAACTTAGAGGTATAGTAATAGTCATCCTGTAACATGTACTATGTTCAATTAAGTTGCATGTCCTAATTGGTGGGGGCAGGGTGGGTCCGACTCCCACCTCCGCTCTGTGTGCATGTTCTCCCCGTGCATCTGAGGTTTCCTCCCCCAATCCAAAGACATGCGTCGTAGGCTGATTGGCATTACCAAATTGTCTGTAGTGTGTGAATGGGTATGTGTGTGTATGTGCAAGTGTGCTCTACTGCCCTATATGTCCCCTGGGATAGGCTCCAGGGTGCCCGGGCGCCTGTGTAGGATAAGCAGTACAGAAAATGGATGGATGGATGGATGTTGAATCAGCAAAATTCCATTTTCAAGTGACACAAGCACCCAAAGTTGCAGATGTTCACGAAATTTAAATATCATTTAGATGGATCAAATTCTACAGCAGAGCACTAAGAAAAAATTTCGCCATTCATCTTCACTTTATATCACAATGAATCCAGAGCCTTGAACCATGCACACACGTACACTTGCACCTACAGGCAATGTAGTGTAGCCAACACAAGTTTATTTGACAATGCGAGGAAATCAGAGAAACCAGAGACAGTAACCCTTGCTCAAGATCAAAATGGTGAAGTTGTGGGTCGGCAATGCTACCTGCTGAACCACTGTGCTGCCCGCTAGGGGGAAAAAAACATTACAAATAATTTTTTTTGCGATTTAAATGTTACCTGCACGACCTGTACAGACTGTACCCCACAGTTTAAGCTAGGACTCTGATGAAAACCACTATAGGTGACATGGGAATAACATCATAATTTTGTAGTAATGTCATAAAATGACCAATAGTGGTGGCAGGCAATCTGAAATATTATCAGTAGAGATCTTGACAATGATTCCTATTATGTAAATCTAAAGTTACACCCATGACAGAAAATATTTCTGTAAAATACTTTATATACTAGGGTCCAAAAGTCTGATACAACATTCATTTAAAAATAACCCAAGTGTTAGACTATTGAAAAATGTAAATAAATAAATAAATAAATAAATAAATAAATAAATAAATATCAATGTCCAGGATTCTGTACTATTTTTAGGTCAATATTTAAATTTGAGCAGATTTGTGATACTGTACGTGTTAATTCCTTTGTACAAAAGGTTAGATTTTCCACATCCATTGACAGCACTCTGATGGATTTGATCTAACATAGATCATCAGGGGTTGGTAAAACTGGTACCGTGGAGTCCATGGCAGCTGTCATTACAGCAAAGGAGAGTACACCAAATACTAAGAAATTCTGAACTTCATGTATAAATATATATATTTCCAAGATTCTACTTTCCAGTCAAGTTGCTGCAGATAATATTATTTGTAATGAAAAGCATTTTGAATAGAAAATATACTTTATGTATAACACAACTTCTTGTGGTGACCATGGCAAGGACACACAGACACACACACACACACACACAGACACACACACACACACACACACACACACACACACACACACACACAGACACACACACACACACACACACACACACACACATCAGGAAAGGGGAAGTCAGCCTGTGCCTGGCTTTGTGGCAGCAGTAATAATGACAGAGGATATTAGGGGAACTTCAAGCTTCAAAGTCTTCGATTTTGTCATGGAAAATTTGGCCAGCCACACAACAATGATTTATATACACACACATATGTACATGCATATTTGGAACATGTATAACCATGCCACAGTGGGTCTGAATGGTGGAGTTTATTTTTTTTGCCCCTTTCATGCTCAGAAATGTTTTGTTTGTGTGTCTATCTATGTGCATGTGTGTGTAAGCACATGGCCTTACTTTAAATAGACCAATGCATCCATTCATTTATCCACCTCTCTCTCTCTCTCTCTCTCTCTCTCTCTCTCTCTCTCTCTCTCTCTCTCTCTCTCTCTCTCTCTGCATCTGGTGGCTGCCCTGGTGGGTGGTAAAAGATGATTAGAGTGTGGCTAGGATGTTGGATTTTGCTGGGTCAGCACTGCATACCCTTCTTGCAATGTTGTGCTCTGCAATAACAACAGGCTCTTGCAGGCTGCTGAGGCATGCGCTTCAGTTTCTGGAAGGCAGAGAGCTCTGGGCCCATCACTGGAACCCTGTGTTGAGACTGGACCATTGAAAACAAGCAAAACTACCTCTCGCACTCCACCAGCCACCTTTGCAGCTAGATTAATATTTTTTTTTATTACTCTGCACATTTCTTCCTCTGTTTCCTCACCTCACTCCTTTTTTCCACCTGCTTCAGGAATTCCTCCTGACGAATGGAATGGAATGCTTAGAGATGTGCTCTGTGTGTGTGTGTGTGTGTGTGTGTGTGTGTGTGTGTGTGTGTGTGTGTGTGTGTGTGTGTGTGTGTGTGTGTGTGTGTGTGTGTGTGTGTGTGTGTGTCTGATTGGGCTGCCAGCATGTGAGAGGAAGTAAAAGAGCATCAGGCAGCACTCAGTCCTATAGTGTACTATGCAAGCACCATCTATGTTGAAGCTGTGTTGCCATTTAAAGAAAGTGGGCTCTGTTCCACACATCTTGGTCGGCGTTAATTTCTGGGTCAGAAAAATGTAAACAGAAGCCTCCCAATAATAAACTACCCATATAGTCTCTACAACACTTTACAACTCTGTATATTTGCTTTCTACATATTCTATTCCATTTTATTCACATCATATTCCCTCTGCAGTCTATTAAATTTTATTATGTCTACTGCATTTTATTATTTTTCCTGTATTCTATTTTTATTATGTGTGTATATCCTTAGTTTGTTGTTGCACTGTGGGAAGAATAACTAAGAAAAAACATTTCATTACCTTACATCACATATGTATGTGACAAATACTAAACCTTGATTGACCTTGACTGACCTAATGCATGGTGATATTGCAAGTCTCTTTGGAACTACAGTATATGTCTAGAATTCTTATTATATAGTATAGTTATTATTACATATTATTATGTCTAGAAACATTTTTAACAATGGCAAACCACAACCTTAAATTGTTTGAATTTACATAAGTAACTTTCCAACGCTTGCACGTTCGACCCGCTCACCTCTTTAGCTGTCAGCACTTCTCTAACTCATTAAATTTCTCCCTCCAGCTGACCTTAGCATTCCTGTCACAATTCTGTTAGTGGGACTGTTACTCTGTGAAAAGTAAATCATACAGTAGATTGGAAGCATGGAGGCACAAACACTGGACTGCCTACTGGTTCGGTTGAGAGGTATATATCAGACTTAATGGAGAGATGAAGATAACGAGAAGGGAGAGGAATGAAGGAGATCCTACACAATATTTTATTTAGTGCAGCATTGCAGATGGCCTGAACTGTTAGCACCTCTGCTCTCTGCTGCCTTGAACCTCTCTAACATTTTACATAACAAGATATATGCTCTGATTCCAATACAGCAAAGTGTTAACCTTGATTTATTATAAAGATGTAAGATGGTGTACACAGCTATAGTTCAAGATGGCATCATCTCTGATATTGATGGATGAATCGATGTTCAATTGTTTTGAACCCCTAATTGCTTTGTTTACACAATGATTGCTTGTCTCATTATACCCATACATCAAACTGCACTCTGTCCCGAGCCTCATAATAGGATGAGCGACCCCCCCCCCCCCCCCCCCCACACACACACACACACTTGTGAGATGTAACAGAAATTGACTTCAAGATTGAATGTGTATACAACAGAGGCAATATAAACAAGATTGTTTTAAAAATTGCAGTGTAGCTTTAAAATATGTAAACAAGTTCTCAGATGACCTAAATTGCAATGGTAACATGTTTAAAGACACGGCTCGAATAGATCACACTCAAATATACAGCTTCTTATGCCAACTAAATCCTGCCAAATGTCATCCTTGTTTACACAGCACAGAGACATGGTCCAGGCACTGAAGTGTAATTAAAACAGGAGGAACATTTTTTCCCTCCGTCTAGAGCTGTTAAAGGCTGAACAAAATCTAAACCCCCTACTCATCCAGGTCCAATGTTCCTTTCTAGCACTGTGGCTGCATGTGACTACCAGCAGCGGGATCAGATTCCAGCATGCCATAATCTTTCAGTGTTCTGGCACAAAAGTAGGTTGCGCTGGAGCAGAGCACTGAAACAGGAATGTTCACCCACCATTAACTGGGATGATAAAGGAAGCAGGCAATGGTGAATATTCGGCATAAATGCTCCAACAGGTGGTTTTTCAGCACTTAATGTTCAACAACGATCTGTTTGGATGGATGTAGCATTCTGTATGAGATTGCGTCCTTAGTAAAGTGGGTGGAAAGTATTGGATTTGGGACATAGTCCAAACTAGAAGACTTTCCAAAACCTGTGTATAATTAGTTGAGTGGTATTGTCCATATAGGAGACAGTTTGGCAAATTGCACATGTGCAGTCTCAGGAGGAGGACTGGAAATGGAAAGATTAAGCATACAGTTGTAAAGCGACAGGTAGGCGTGAGCTCAGTGCAAGACCTCATCGTTCTTGAAACAGATGGTTTCATGGTGACACACGTAACCATCAAAGACTTCCAAAACACTCAGATCTTCATGGATCTTTTTTATACTTCCCTGTCTCCACTAGGAGCTAATAACAGAGTAGGATGTTCGTGTGTGTGTGTGTGTGTGTGTGTGTGTGTGTGTGTGTGTGTGTGTGTGTGTGTGTGTGTGATTTGGCTACATCCTTGTGCAGGCAGTTTTATAGAAAAGAGTAAATAACGCTCCCACACAAGACTCTTTTGTCCGTTGCCAGGATCGTTTGGAGAAAGCAAGTCATAGCAGTCCCTAACTCACTTAGGGTCGATGACAGAATGGACAGCTTCCACCATCTACAGGCCCGGTGCTATCCACACCTGACAGGAAGTAAGGGCAATTGGACACAACATCTTCCAGTCTACACTGTAAACCTCAGGCCTCAGTTGAACAAAATTTTTGGCACTCATCTGGCCAGAGGTGCTACAGAACATGTGATCATGCTAAAAAGAACTGCCAGCTTTTGTCATTTATTCGCCACGTTCCTATTTTTTGTCAAAATGTTCCTTGGACGTGGTTTGCACAAAGGAGTGCTGAGTTGTAGCTGTTTAGGGGGTAATGCATGGGCAATATATATTTATCCAAAGGTATGTAATGTCTCATTTGCTTAGCCAGGTCAGTGGAGAGCCTGATGTCACCAACTAAAACTTCAGCAGCAGGCGCAGGGATTTATGAGTCTTCTGGCAGCTCAGTCTTAACATACAAGTCTGTAATGCCACAGCTGGTCCCAATGGCAAAACACAATCTGATTTAAAGTTTGGTAAATGTTGTCTAATGTCAGCATGTTATAACTTCTAACATTAATGTTTTCTTTATTGACCCAAGACGTGCCCAAAATGAGACCAATAAATACATGAAAGAGTATGTTGTTATTAAAAGATGCTTTGTTGATCATACTATTACAAATGTCTTGAATTTGGCTTTGATGAGTTCGGAGCAGGGATTAAATAAATGGGAACCATGTCACCCACATCCGTCTTCTCTGGCTTTCCAATTTTTAAACGTGCTGAGACACAATTCTATGAAACATTGTTTTCTAACCCCTCATCTGAGTTTGATCTTAATAGTCAGTATCTTCTTGGAAATAGAAAATAACCTTCGAGGAATAGTGACTTCTGGATCAATGGCCCAGGGTAACCCGACTAACCCGTTTATGGATAGATTTACTGTGTGTGTGTTCAGCTGTGTGCTTGTAATTGTATAAGTAGCTGTTTTGTGCACTGTGTAGAACATATTCTTCTGGGTATAAATACCTGTGTGTGTAGTTTTTTTCTATGATCTACAGTTCAGATACAATTGTGAAAGTGTAACACAGCACCACCCTTTAAGTGCAGATAAAGTCACTTCTTTTATAGAGCCAGTAATGGTTAGCCATGCCAATAAGAAACCAGTGCCTACTTACTGTCTATTAGCTTCTCTATAATAAACAAGAACAATATGTACTTTTAATAAATCAGCGGTATGTGTTCATCCTTTAGTGATGGTAAGAGTGTTTGAGTGTCTGTGTACTATTTCTGGGAAACATTTGGTGCAGAATTACATGAAACACCCGACTTAGGCATTGACCATTTTTTAATCAGAGTGCGAGAGAGAGAGAGAGAGAGAGAGAGAGAGAGAGAGAGAGAGAGAGAGAGAGGAGTAAGGGAAATCAATAAATGGTTATGATGTGATTAAGAGAACAGGAGCAATCCAAAAAAAAAGCGACAGGACTGCAAAGTTCAATGTTGAAGTCAGGCTGTGTGACTGCACGTTTGTGTGATTTGTCTGGGGCCTGCATGGCATCAGAAGTCCTGGGAAGGACAACAAGCTCAGCAGGAGGCCCTCGCTATGCCCAGCTATAATTCACTCTGATCAAGTAAAGGCTCTCTGCAGGGTCCCTGGCCCTAAAACACACTGGACCAGTGCGTGCAGAGAGTTACTCTCTATTCAGGCACATACAGTCCTTACACTCGAAACACACGCAAGTGCACACACAAATTGACCTCCTGCAATCATTAACTGGCAACCACTAACCTAAATTAATAGGAAAGATATGTGATTCACATGCAACAAGTAATGGGAGTCAAATCAAAAAGATTCAAATTCAGCATACTGCCATATTTCCACGTTCTGTATAGCACATGACCACAAGTTCAATCAGTAAAACAGAAGAATAAGGTATAAGAGAAACATGCAGACCATGTTACATAACACAATGAGAATGGAATGAATTGTTGACAGAGATGTTGACAGTAACCTAACACTGCCATTCCTGTGTAATTACTAAAAATAAATTGGCAGCACAAGCCTTCTAATGCCTTTCATGCAGATGCGTGCAACCGGATGGACTTCAGTAAACACTTCAGCAAACTGTTTGATGTCAGGATGCAAGAACTGATGTGAAAGGCTGAAACAAACAAACCAGCTCAACATCTGAAATCTACTTTGTGCTTTGTTGGGGGGGGGGTTATTGTATAGCAGTTTGTATAAACTAGGGGTGTTAAAATAGACTGTTGAACAAACTCATTCTTTCTCCCAAGGTCTGGTTTATATGTAAGTGCGTGTCTCAGAACCTGACTGGTGTCACTACAGAGTGACAAATGGTCCTTCTTTTCAGCCTATAGCATGTGTGTGTGTGTGTGTGTGTGTGTGTGTGTGTGTGTGTGTGTGTGTGTGTGTGTGTGAGAACATGTGTGTGGCAGGTTGTATAGGAAAAAGAATCCACTCCACCAGCTACATTAGTCCATGTATATGTCTCTTGAGCATATCCGTCAAGCACACATTTTGTTCCCCCATCTTGGCCAAGTGAATGTCCCCTTCAGCACCAAGCTCGGGGTGCTGCACTAGACTTAGGAACAAAACAACGCAGCAGAGACACGGGTCCTGAGGGTCTGGTTCTGCCAGCATATGGATGTAGTTTGCATCTACCATCAACCACTTCTCAACGACTTCCTGGAAAGATAACGTTTGGGTTCTGCTTTTCCACAGAAGTCTGAGGTTTTCCATTGTGTCGGGAACTTCAGCGGCAAATGCTGCTTCTGATGGTTTAGTCACAAAGGATCAGCTCTTTTCCTCAAAAGACAGACGGCTGTGTACGTTATACTTACAGTGCCCTTCACTAATATTGGCACCCTTGGAAAATATGAGCAAAGAAGGCTGTGTCTTTATTGTTTAACCTTTTGATCTTTTGTTCAAAAAATTCACAGAAATACTCAGCTCTCATGGATATCAAACAATTGACACAGGTTTATTAAAAAAAAATCTTTCGTAAATATAGGTGTGTAACAATTATTGGCACCCTTTTAGTCAATACTTTTTGCTACCTCCCTTTGCCAAGATAACTGCTCTGAGTCTTCTCCCTGATGAGGTTGGAGAATACATGGCAAGGGATCTGAGACCATTCCTCCATACAGAATCTCTCCAGATCCTTCAAATTTCAAGGTCCACGCTAGTGGACTCTCCTCTTCAATTCACCCCACAGGTTTTCTATGGGTTTCAAGTCAGGGGACTGGGATGGTCATGGCAGGACCTTGATTTTGTGGTCAGTAAACCATTTTTGTGTTGATTTTGATGTGCGTTTTGGATCATTGTCCTGCTGGAAGATCCAACCACGGCCCGTTTTAAGCTTTCTGGCAGAGGCAGTCAGGTTTTCATTTAATATCTGTTGATATTTGATAGAGTCCATGATGCTGTGTATCCTAACAAAATGTCCAGGTCCTCTGGCAGAAAAACAGCCCCAAAACATTAAAGAGCCACCACCATATTTAACCGTGGGCATGAGATACTTTTCCATATGACTACCTCTCTGTGTGCAACAAAACCACCTCTGGTTTCATCTGACCATAGAACCCGATCCCATTTGAAGTTCCAGTAGTGTCTGGCAAACTGAAGATGCTTGAGTTTGTTTTTGGATGAGAGTAGAGGCTTTTTTCTTGAAACCCTTCCAAACAACGTGTGGTGATGTAGGTGACTTCGGATTGTAGTTTTGGAGACTTTCTGACCCCAAGACACAACTAATTTCTGCAATTCTCCAGCTGTGATCCTTGGAGATTTTTTTTGGCCACTCGAACCATCCTCTTCACAGTGTGTTGAGACAATACAGACACACGTCCAATTCCAGGTTGATTCATAACAGTTCCAGTTGACTGGAACTTCTTAATTATTGCCCTGATGGTGGAAATGGGCATTTTCAATGCTTGTGCTATTTTCTTATAGTCACTTCCCATTTTGTGAAGCTCAATAACCTTTTGCCGTACATCACAGCTATATTCATTTCCTGTGAAAGAGCATGGCACTCACTCAGAATTACCTCTAACACTTGTATTTAACTTTCAGCTTGAAGTGATTTGTATATAAATGTAAGCAATGAGTTGAGGTGGGTGTGTTTCTGCAGGACTGCTGCAAAACTCTTCAGAACGTCAGGAGTGGGACGACCTATCTCAGCCTGCTGGAGCCTGAGTATAGTGATTAAGGGTTTGGCCTGGAGCATACAGGAGATGAGTTTTTGTCAATGCTACATATTTAGAAAAACTCTTGACAGAGTGACCTAAATCTGCAGAGATTAAGGGGCTGTTTCTAATGATACAGTATGCATGATCTTTTTCATTTTCAAATCGTAAGTGTTGGGTGTAAATATGATTTTCCACTGGTCAGTGTTTGCACTCCAGTGTACCTCTGTTGATTCAAAATAGAATGTGTGTGTGTGTGTGTGTGTGTGTGTGTGTATGCATGTGTGTGTGTTTGTGTGTGTGTGTGTGTGTGTGTCTGGGTCTGGTATGGGTTGCACTTAAGTGATTTGTAATGATATGTCTGTACAATGTGTATTTGTGCTCGAGTGAGACGTAAGAAACATACTTTCATTAAGTTAAAAGGACAGACTGTGACCACAAAGTGCATGTTTTAGTGCAACACACACACACACACACACACACACACACACACACACACACACTGACAAACGCTCTCACAGGAGTGAGAGTTCATAGGCTGCAAAAACAAATACACAGACACATAGAGAAAAGGCATTTCTGATCTCTTCTCAAACTGCCTTTCACACTGCACACACACCAAATCCCTCCATACACCCCAAACAGTCCCTCTGATCACATTTAATTTGAACTTTTCACAGCTAATAAATGCAAACAATTTGCAACATTCTGTTAAAAAAAAAAAGTTTACTACCATAAGAGAAAACATAGTGACTATTTGTCAGATTACTCTGATTACTCTCACAAAGTTACCCAAAATATGTATGTTTGTTTTAGCTACAGTATTCATCCATCCATCCATCCATCCATCCATCCCACACAGGGTCACGAGGGAGCCTGGAGCCTATCCCAGGGAACTTGGGGCAGGGGACACCCTGGAAGAGGTGTGTGTGCGATTGTGCACCCTGTCCAGGGGAGAACATGCAAACTACGCACACACATGGCAGAGGTAGGAATCGGACTCCCAACCCTGGAAGTGCGAGGCAAACGTGCTAGCCTCTAAGCCACCGTGCCACCCCCTTACAGCATTCATAAAAAGCAACATTATATTACTTAAATCTGCATGCTTACACTAAAAACTAATGTCCTGAATGTGACCAGTCTTTTAATATTACATAGGATTGGCCTTGACACTATGTTTGGCAAAAACACAACCCTGCTTGTTACCCTGAGAACACCATCCCCACTAGAAGCATGAAGCAAGCTGGTTCAGATTCACCACTGGTCTTTTGATTGCTTCTCTTTTGTGCTATTTTGTGTAATACAATATGATTTTTCATTCACTTCAGCCATACATTTGCATACTAGTTTGCAAGACATTGATCAGGTATATGAAACTGTCAAATCCAAAACTAACCCCACAATCCAGCAGTTTGTAACTCTCTATTTCTTAACTTAACTCTCGTATTCTTTATTTTTGTCTATTTATGACTAAATATGAATTGGCTCTAGTGGGGTCAATATTTGTGTATTCATTTGTCTAAAAAATCTTTAGATTTCTATACATCAATCCTTTTTAAAAACATGAGTGTTAATCTGATACTTCTCCAGGGGGGAAGAGGGAAACAACTAAAGGCACTGCTGTTCCAAATCTGTTCTCAATTAGCAGTTTGGACCTGACTGTACTGTGTAGTTTTATTCACTGCACAATGAAACACACTCACTGCTCATCTCTCCTTGCCAAGTCAGTTCCTCCCGCTGTTGCTAGTTAGGTTGAGTGATTTTCCCTCGACATACCACACACTGTATATCGCTGAGCAAGCTAATTTAGCTCAGTTTTCACTAATTTACAGCTATTTATTTGGAGCTGGTTTCCCCCACACTTATTTTCTCTGCACTTAGGTCAGATTGCCACTATAGTTCACACTGTACTGAGCGGGTAGCCACAAATACCTACGGTATAAGACTTGCACTCATACAGCCAGTGTTTGAACATTTTAGAAGGTGAACATTGGCACTAGTTATGTCGTCATTGCCTTGGAATTGACCATCTGAAGAACGCTGTCTGCTTCAGGCATCCACTGGACTGGCTGTGCAGCGATGTCTACGTTGACACAAGGCACTCGGTTGGAAGATTTGAACCTTGCCTCAGAGTCTAATCTAGCCCAAGCCCCTCAGCATTAATAACGTGCTAAACACCCAGGTTTGGCAATGACCAATAAGCACAAGAAGAAGTCCAGAAAACAGTCTGAGTTACTTTCTATTCAAGTCAACAATTTGGTGGCAGACATGGCTCAAATGAATTCAATGATTCAGGATATGACATGGTGCAATTAAGAGGCTTTACTTCTCAACAGATCGTTCCTTACAATGGAATGGTCAATCATCCTTCCTGCCCCTTATCAGAGGAGCATGAGGAGGTCTAGAGCAGCATCTGGGAGCTTCTTCCAGGCTGATAATGGCCTAGCATTTTTGAACCCCAGTCTTCGCAGAAGCTGAATATGGGTCAGAATCAGCCCCTGTCAGCGTGCAGGTGCCTTTAGCTATGCCTTTTGAATGCAAGGACCCTTAGCACCTTTAGCCATGTGTGCCCTTCCTAGGATCCTGATTCTTCTTCAGGGACTACTAAACAGCAGCAAGTCCCCATCTATACTAAAGATGACATTCATCACCATGCACCACAACAACCTGGATGGCCTCACACCATAGGGTCCCATAGACTTTTTATAATGGCAAAGCCAAGGCACCTCTATCCACCCTAGTCCGCTAGGCATCTTCCCTGAGATGTCATAATCTTGGCTTCAGAGTTTCAGAACTTTGTGAGTAAAACAATGCTTTCACTGTTGACCCCTGCTCTTTAAAGAATCTGACTAAAAATTGCTGCTGTTCCCAGTGAAACGCTGCAATTTCTTCCCTGATCCCCAGATTTTCAAAACCAATATGATTTTTGTAAATAAATGACAGTTGACACACTTCTGCCTAAATACTGGATGCTTTTAAAGGTTGATAATTATAGAGGATCAAAAAAGGTGAATGAATACTGTATATGCTGCTGTGCCTCACACACTTGTACAGGATCTCACACATTGATAATAGTCCACCACCCAAATAATATCTAATCCATGGTGATCCTGTGGAAGTCTGATGGACAGAGTAGAGGGGGCTGACAAAATGTGCATAGCAACAGCAGGGCTATATCAGTACCTACAGTATATAGTGGATCATCTTAATTATTCTTCTTTTCCTTCTTCTTCTTCTTCTTCTTCTTCTTCTTCTTCTTATTATTATTATTATTATTATTATATTAGTTGGATAGCCCACCTCTACACATCTCCCATATATTTCTGCATGTGCTGCCAACATGAATACGAGCCCAATTAATTAGAAAGCCATGCCTTAATCACATTATAAAGGTAAACCTTAAAGACATGATGTTTTTGTCATGTCTCGTAACTAAACTGATATGAATGAGACAATGGAATTCAGTCAGTCAGCACAGCATGCTGATTATAGAGAAATTGATTATACTGATAATGAATTTTACCTGGCAGGACTCATCATCATCATGCTTGACTCTGATATGTGTGCAAGCAGGGGTCTTTCACACGTCATATGGGGTGACATGTATAGCGTAGTCTGAGGATCAGGATATTGTATTGGCCAATGAGAAGGATTTAAATTAACAAGTCAATCAACCTACATCAGCAAATGCAAGCCCAACTCAACACCTTTCGAAACTTTCATAGTGTCTTGTGATTAAATTTGATTGATCTCGTCCATTCATTACTGCGAATTGTTGTATATTACATTTGTTGCTTGCTTAATTATTTAAATATTTCACAAGTATTTTCATATTTCATTATGAGAGCGGAAAGCAGCCGACGGTATTTCTGTATTATGATTTGTAAGAGGTGAAAAAGTATTATAAGTGCCCAGTGACAAAACTTACAAAGCTGCTTAAGCACATACTGTATGTCCATGCACTCTTATGCAAAATCTAACAGCATGCAATAGTGAATGGGTTAGTGTGAATGCAATCCAGAGTGGAAAATCTGGAAAGGCTGACACAACAATAGCTGACACCTTTTAAGATGGGAAATGTAAACCATTTGCAGACTGAAGCTACAACAGATGGATAGGTCTAAAATAAATGAAAAAGAAGAATGTACTTTGGAATGGAAATTATTCAGAATGAAATGATTCAGAAAATAAGCAGCGTTTGCCACTGATAAAATCCTGTGTCAATTGAATAGCATACAGTTTATATAAAATGTCTCCACATCCCTGTTAAAGTTGCAGGTTTTTGTCATGTAAAAAATGAAACCAAGATAAATCATGTCAGATCTTTTTCCACCCTCAATGCGATACCAACAAAATTCAAGTCAAAAACAAATAGAAACATTTTAGAAAAGAAAGATCAAGAAAACATTTACTATAACCTTGTTGCATAAGTGTGGACTCCCTTTTATAATGGGGCGTGTGAGGGTGCTCAGAATTAATCAATAACATTCCCATGTGCTCAAAAGTAATTCTCATACACCTGTCATCAATCTAATTCTAATTCTGAACCCCAAATGAAGATCAGCTGTAGTATTTTCTTGACACCTTGGTTTCATCCGACTGCTGAAGCCATGGTCCACAAAGAGCTGTCAAAGCATGCATGGGATCTCATTGTCAAAAAGTATCAATCAGGAGAGGGTCACAAGAGAATTTCCAAAATATTAGATGTGCCATGGAACACCATGAAGGCTATCATCAACAAACTGAGAAAATGGGGCACCACAGTGACATTAACTAATGAATGAACAAGAGGAAATCACGGATCAGCATTATTAAAGGAGCTGCAGGAATATCTGGCAAGTACTGGTCACTCCCTGCATGTGACAACAATCTCTCATATGCTTCACATGTCTGGGCAATGGGGTAGGGTGGCTAGGCTAAAGCACTTTCTCATGAAAAAAAAATCCAAGCCAGTGTATATTACCCCACTCCATGTGGCAAAATTTGTTATCATCTGATGAGACCAATCATCTGGGCATAATTCTAAAAATGAAAATATGTTTGACAAAAAAAAAAACAGTTTATCACCAAAAGAAAACCATACCCATGGTTTTGGCATGATCGTGCTATGGGGCTGCTTGTCTTTAGCTGGGATTTGGCCTCTAGTCAAGATAGAGGGAATCATGGAAAGCTCTAAGTACTAATCTATTCTGGCACAATACTGGGCCTCTGTTAGACAGCTGAAGATGAAGAAAAAATGTCTAATTTTCCAACCGTCCAATGACCCAAAGCCCAAGTCAACAACGGAATGGCTTTAAAGGAAGAAAATGGCTTGGAATCACCCAGTCAGAACCCCAGATCTAAATCCTATCGAAAACCTGTGGAATGACATGATGAGGGCTGTGCACAGAAGATCCCATCACAATCTGAAGGATCTAGAGCATTTTTCGGAGGAAGAATGGCATAAATAAATAAACAAACAGCCAAAGTTGGTAGACTGAGTGCTGTAAGGAAAAGGTACTTGATCAAAGTATTAGTTAAAGGGTGTGCACACTTATGCAACCGGTATATTGTACGTTTTTTCTTTTTCTCTTTTTTTCCTAAAACATTCTATTTATTTTCCACTTGAATTTTGTTGGTTGCCTTTTCACATTAAATGTGGAAAATGATCTGACATGATTTATCGCGGTATCTTTTTTTCTCTTTCTTTTTTTTCATTCCAAAACCGTGCAATTTTAACAGGGGAGTGTAGACAATATTTTATTCATTGTCGATCCATTGTAGATACGATTCTGTTAATAAGTAAACTCTAGAGATTATATATATCTTATATGAGATATGTATCTCATATCATTGTGGCAGCAGGGGCATGGTCAAGCACCGGCTGTGAAGTGGAGAGCGAGTAGTAGAGAACAAGCGGGTAATGAGTGATTGTCTACACCAGTGTGTGGAATCACATAAATCACACACAGTGTGCGCAAACTATTTATGAGCTTTTTCCCCCCTCCTCTGTAGGCTGCTGGACAGCAGAGAGAGATGAAGCTGATAGTATCTGCCCTGAAAAGCTGGGCTGAGATGAACAGTGAACAGAATTGAGAAGAACAGTGAGATTCTGCAATTGATTTTATTTGGTTTGTTTTTGTTTTATATGTGTGTGTGTGTGTGTGTGTGTGTGTGTGTGTGTGTGTGTGTGTGTGTGTGTGTGTGTGTGTGTGTGTGTGTGTGTGTGTGTGTGTGTGTGTGTGTGTGTGTGTGTGCACTTAAGAGAAGAGAACTTAAGAGAAAAACAAAAAATCTCTGCTCTCTCCATCCCCTGCCTCCCATGTCCTCATTCCCTATCCCATCAAACGGGGTTGTCACATCCACCAAATCCATTGATTTGCTAGACTTTTGTTAAACAAATCAATGTGAATGCATGTATAATGGTAAAATACTATATGAAGGCTGTAAGTGTAAATGACACAAAGCCCTAACATACTTTTACCTGTAAAAATGATACTGATAATTGGTTTGAGTGTGAAAATTAAATTCTTTAATCCAGGACTCTTGAACTAAAGCCCACAAGTTTAACATTGGGTGAAGCTTAATGATGATGATTATCTGATTCATCTCAAACAGGAAGAATGAAGAAGAGCACTTACACTGCAGGTGTGTGCAGAATACAGAAAAGTGGAGTGAACGAGAGAAGACAGAGAGTGAATGGAGTGAGCGGGAGAAAAGAGTGAAGATGAGAGAGGGGGGCAGAAGTGGTAGGGCACTTCTACAGTAAGACGAGCCACAGACTGTGTGAAAGATTTACTGTCGGACATGTGGAATGCTTCTCACATTTACAGAATGAGAGTAAAGGCACACACACACACACACACACACACACACACACACACACACACACACACACACACACACATGCAAGTACATCAAAATCAGCCAGAAAGGACCCAGACGACAAGCATTTAGAGTATCTCATGAACCTAAATACTCCAGTTGCACATACACACACACACACACACACACACACACACACACACACACACACACACACACACACACACACACACACACACACACCCCACAGAATTAGTTTTGGGGTTCAAAGAAGAACTGTTTATACGTTTCTCTCAACATATCGAACTCCGGGCAACCTGAAAGGGAGCAGCACACCCTGACATTTTATTACTCGTTTCTAAAAGCGTTTGCATTTATTTATCCTTTACCCCTTCACCCCCTTTTGCACTCTATTAGGCACTGCAGCTCTATGTTTAGACCAGATGATTCCCCTCCTAGTCATAGATGGAAAAGGATCTTTCTTTATCTAACATGTGACCTCTGTTGAGAAGAAGTGTGTGAAGATTTAGTTTGACCTGTCAATAGGAGTTATGATGTTTATCACCCTCCTTCCCACCCTCTTCCAACCTCATTTCCACCCATAACTCTTGCAACACCCCACCCCCATACCCCCACCCCACCCCCCAGACCTTTTCCGTCTGCCTTGGCAAATAATAGGGCATCAGCTGATATCTATAGCAGAAAGGATTTGGTGTTCCATGAAGTCTATTTAAAAGTGCCAGTATAGCTCTCTAGCTCTCCTTGTAAGCAGCAGGAGTAAAATGAACTGGGGACATGTGCATCACTGCTGTCGTCATGATGGATGCTTCTGCTGAAATATGACAGTTTAAAAGCTTTTAATCTTAAATGCAGTAAAGCTGTCTAAATCTTAAATTCAGTAAGTTTCATAATGTTGCAACTGCACCAAGTTAAAGGGCAATTCTGCAACACTAACTGATTTTAAGACAATGAAGGTGTATGGGAAGTTGTAAAGAGGCTCGTAATATTTTTATTGTTTATCATTAGGTTTAGAATTAGGAAATGCTCAGACTGGATTTAAGGAAGCCTGCATACACCTATTGGTTGCGATCTTTATTGCACAGTACATTTACATTTATGGCATTTGGCAGACGCCCTTATCCAGAGTGACTTACATTTATCTCAGTTATACATCTGAGCAATTGATGGCCTTGCTCAAGGGCAAGTGGCAGCTTGGTGGTGCTGGGGTGGTGCTACCACTTCCAAGTACCCTCTGGGCCATTTTCTGGGTTGTATTTCAGGTAAAGCCATATCATTTACTGTCATCTACTCATTGATAATAAGTTGTGTATGATAGAGCAAGTTAAAATAGTTATGCAACCTGGCATGCTGAAAAAAATAAATAAATAAAAAAACCTGGCAGCATTAAAAATTTGGAGCATAGGCCAGAGTGCAATAGGCTGTAATTCTACTTTCAGTGCCAGCTTTGCGAATCCACCCACAATGCCTTTGCCAGCCATGTGGTGTTCACACTCAGCAGCTGCAGGGTGTACAGAGGATATGAGCTACAATCCAAATACCGAATATTAACTTTCTCTAAGAGTGTGACTTCTCTAATAACTGCATGCAGTGCAGTGTGAAAAAGGATCAGTAGGTATACCATATGTCAGTATGCATAAATATGAATATTTAATATTAAGATATTCAAAAAATATTCCAAAATATATTTTGAATATTAAGTATTTCAAAATGATTATTTAAACAGCATCTAAAAAAGGAAGCCCCCCCCCAGAAAAAAAAAAAAAAAAAAATATATATATATATATATATATATATATATATATATATATATATATATATATATATATATATATATATATATATATATATATATATATATATATGTATGCATGTATGTATATATATTCTGTATATTAACATACCATTAACCATCTGCTAACAACTTCTTTTATTTTTAGTTCTTCTTCTTCTTCCACCAACAAAGCTAGGGGTATAGGTACAGCACAGATGCTTTAAACAAATGTGGCTATTTGACAGATACAAGCTAACACTCCATTGATCCATATGCTGTGAGACAGCAGGCTTACTAATATTGCACCTAGTGGTTAAAAATGGGAACTGCATAAAGTCCACTGGGGTAGGAATCACTCTCCCCATGATCGCTCTATGAATGTGTTTCTGTGGAGGAAGAGACAGTTGTTGACAACGTCTTAACTTAGTCTTAGTTTTTATTTCAAATAGAGCTAGTTTTAAAATACTCAGCAGCCCCGAGGTCTTGTTTTATAGCACATAACTGGAATTAAATCTAATACAAACAAAGGTAAAGTGTAAGTGTAGACAGTGTGTCTATGATGTACAAAACCATTTCTATTTCAAGATATATTACAATGATTGGGAGTGAGAAAGTGGAATTATGGAAATACGTGTTGCATGTTGAACTTGTTTCCTACACAAAGGCTGAGAAAAAGAAGAAAAATGTTTTTTCCATTTTCCGAATTGTTTTGGCTAGTTTCATGTCTTTTGTGTGTGTGTGTTTTTTTTTTTGTTTGTTTGTTTTTTGTAGATGTAGTTGGGGTGGGAATTTTGATGAAACCTGGCAACGCTGGTTAATGATATTAGCTGTTCTGTGTATGGCTTGCTGGTGAGGGGAAACATACCTGCTGTATCGATCACAGTTGAACAATGGAATGTCTAAAACCACTCAAAACAAGCTGCTAGACTGTAAGATGGATGACTGTATGTTGTCGATTATCGACTGTCGACTGCCTGTTACATGGTTACTCTAAAAACAAAAAAGTGTGATAATTTTATTTTCATTATTAAAGTCGTCTTGCCCCACCAAAATCTATTGTCACAAACTACTGCTGCATAATTTTAGGTGCACCACCAGGGTTACAAGATTGTTGCCACAAGGGCACTGGCCCAGCTATAATCCACAGAATCCCCATTGACATTTACTGTAACTTGTTAGGGCCCAACTACACCACACCAGCTGTCAGCCAGTTAACTGGGTGTGTTGTTGACCATCAGTGGATGAAAGTCGTTTGTAGTTTTTGAGGTCTACATTTTTGGCGCTTGCCATTGCTACTTAGTGGCAAATCAGCATTGGAGCCTGGGTGGAAGAAAAGGTTTTCTATTTGGCTGTTCAACCTAGCAACTGTGTAGCATTATATCATATGATATTAAGACTTCTCAGTTATTTGAAATGCTATAATAACTTCCTGTTTTTAAAACCCAACATGCGTACAGTTAAATTCCTGGCACGCTTGTGCTGTCTTCACGGAATTACTCCTGGCTAGCTTAAATGACATGGCTTCTCAATTGCAAGCCCAGGGAGCTGCTGCCCTGCCCAGTTTTCATGTTTTTCCTGCTCTAACACACCTGATCCAGCTTATCAGCTAATTATCGAGCTCATTGTGAGATGGATCAGGTGTGTTGGGAACAGGGACAACTTGAAACAATTACACAGCCAGAGGGGATTTTACTTGTATAATGCTTCAATACCGATGCTTAAGTAAATGTATGCACAAGTAAGTACTTGTGTGGAGTCATTTTGTGTGTGTGTGTGTGTGATGAGGTAATGGTTCGTTGAAGCTCTTATCAGATGGAGAAGGGGGGTGAGATGCATTTCCTGTTGAATTCTGAACCGTGGTGCCACAAAAGCCTCTTTGTCTGAGCTGTTTCTCCATCACCGTGCTGCACGGTGGATTCAGCCAGGCTCCTGACCCTCTCATCCTTCCCCTCCCTTTCTCTCCTCCCGCCAGGGAGCGACCAATTAGTGACAATACAAGTAGGTTAGGCTGCCCATTCAGAGACAGCATTATTGCGCACAATGCCAAGAGGATTGTAAGCTAACAATAGGACTCATAGGCCAGTGCTAGAGTGTCACTGACATTGTTGGACTAAACCAAGAGAGCCATTTAGTTCCTGTAGAGCGAGAGGAGACACCTGAGCTCCCTCTGTGTCTAAGCATGTGTGTGCGTGTGTGTGTGTGTGTGTGTGTGTGTGCGTGTGTGAGAGAGAGAGATGGACAGACAGAGGGGGAAAGAGACTTGAGAATGAAAGGTTTGTGTTTCATGGCAGAGACTTTTTGTCACTTGCACAGCCACTATTTTCTGATGCTCTTTGTCTCATATCATTCCATTACAGTTACCATCCAGGGTTGCAACACACACACGCACACACGCAATTGTTCGATGCTCCAAATACTGATGGGAAAGGCATGATGTAACGTTCCCAGTCTGCAGGTCAGGGGTGAGAGGTTATTTGAGTCCATACTTAAAGGGCCAACTCTAGTGGGATTGTCTGAGGTCATGGTCTATGACCCAAGGGTCAATGGTTCACTTTCTATAGAGTTTTAATATCACACTGTTCTATCTCCCTCACTCTCTCTCTTTATCTGTCTCTGTCATGCACGGTAACCTGTGTCACATATATGGCTCAACTGATGCAAAGTTTTATTTGACTGATTAACCAATGCAAAGCTGAGTCATTATTTAGTGCATGATTACCAAAAAAAAATCATGATAATGTTATTCAGTGATGAGTTTAACTAATAATGAATAATAATAGGGGGAAAAAATCACACAGCAAAATGAAGCAAGCACTGTGTGTGTGTTCCTGGCTCTAACCCGGCGTTCCCGGGATAGACTCCGGATCCACCGTGACCCTGACCAGGATAAAGCAGTTACTGAAGATGAATGAATGAAAAGTACAGCAATTGTGGTGGCATTAGAGTGTTGCTTTGTAGTGCCTGCTAAAAAGAGCCTAAGGTATAAAAGCGCACATCTGCGTGTTTGTTTCTGCATGTGGGTGCATGTGAGGAAGCGAATGGATGGTTACTCTTACAAATAAATAGTCCACAATGCCCATGAAAGTGCTGCCATCAACAGTGACTCCTAAGCTATTTATAAAACCACCAAATGACTTTAGGCCTCTTTCTCTCAAAAGGGCTCTCTTTTACAAACACACACACACACACACACACACACACACACACACACACACACACACACACACACGTCTCTCTTTCTCTTTTCTCCTTTTCCCTGCCACTCCCAGCAGTCAAAATTACCTTTACATATAGTATATATAGTTTGCATTATATACACCTTGATACAAGTCAAAATATATGCGCTTAACTGCATTTCAAATATATTGAACTTTGTCTGACCTGGATAAAGTGAATACTGTAAGATAAATGAATGAATGTGTGAGATCATCATTTGTAATGGAATGTGCAGAGGAGAAAAGGGGTGCATTTGTCATTTGTAAGTAATTAGGATGTTTGTAATGTTTCAAGCACAATAAGACTTGTTTAATACATATCAACATCTGTTTACATTCAGTAATCTAATCATACTTTTTTAAAACTAGTGATAGCTATATTGGTGCTCTCTGTATTTGAAGACACTTGGTGGCCCTGATAGCTTTCCTACTCGCTGTCGGGGGAAGGTATTTCCAAAATTGGGTGGGGTTTGTGTCTTTTCCCCTTTGTTCACCTTCCCATTCATGCATCTTGCTAGTCATAAGGATTTACTACAAAGCACATGTTCAAATGTTGTAAGTGTATTCTATTAAAGTGTGTTGAAAATAGCACTTTCAGTTTGGAAGCATAGTTGTTTTTTTTTTTTTAAAGGTTTAAGCTGTTTTTATTCATATAGTATTATTCTATGGGAAATATATTGCTTATTATTGTTTTATATACGGTATACCTTATGGTTAGCTTTTTAGATAAATCTGAGAAATAGATAGTGTAGTAAGTTTTTTAGATTTCTAATAAAAGTGCAGTAGTAACAATTAAAATAAAATACATTTTAATTTCAAAGTATACGTATCACTGTATACTTAGTAATCAAAGTGTATCATGGATTCAAACACATATACTGTAGCATATATAAAGCCTACTGAATTATACTTAAAATAGTTACGTTTTAGCATGGTCAAGTTGGACATTAATACTATTTTTGTACAATTAAAATAGCACCAGCAGGGCCGGGGCACCCACACTTACGCCGGGGCACCCACAACTAAAGCATGGGAACCGTAACAGAAGCACCAGCAGGGCCGGGGCACCCACACTTAAGGCCCGGGAGCCTTAACAAAAGCACCAGCAGGGCTGGGGCACCTACACGTGTGTGGGGGCACCCACACAAGTCCCAGGAACCTTAACAGAAGCACCAGTAGGGCCGGGGTACCCACACTTACTCCGGGGCACCCACACCTAAGGCACGGGAACCACACCAGCAAGGGCGGGGCAATCACACCTTAGGCCTGGAAGCCCTAACACAAAAATAATTATCACTAGTTATCATTACTAATTAGTGTGTAGTGCAGGTAAACTAAATAAGTTTGGTGTACTTTAGTTAACATTTTCCCACCGTTTTTTATTTTTGTCCAACCTCAAGACAAATTAATTTATTCATAAATTCTGACAGTCAGTCAGCTTCAGTAACCAGTACACCCATGACAAAATGCTAGTACATTGGAGGGCATAACACACACATGCACACACACACATGCATATTTGCACACTCAGGGGTAATTTTGTGTCACATCCACCTACCGAACAATTGAACAAATGAAAATTTTATACTTATCTTAGGCACAAGAGTGGTTCTTATGGTGCAATTATCTACCTCAAATATATATATCACTCACTTCCATTCCATCCATCCATTGTCCATACCATTTATCCTACACAGGGTCATGGGGGAGCATGGAGCCTATCCCAGGGAACTCAGGGCACAAGGCGAGGTACACCCTGGACAGACAATTTGGAAATGCCAATCAGCCTACAACGCATGTCTTTGGACTGGGGGAGGAAAATGGAGTACCCAGAGGAAACTCCCAAAGCATGGAGAGAACATGCAAAATCTGTGCACACAGGGTGGAGGTGGGATTCAACGCCCCAACACTCATTTCCATAATACTTTTTTGTATAACTCTAGTAAAATGCTAATTTAAACAGTTGTCATCAAATGTATCATTGATAACAATAGTATCCACCAGTTCAGCTATATAGTCAAATTAATTGATTCACTTAGTAACCACTAAGAATGATGTACTATTGCTTTGCAAGAGGAAAACCACTGGTTTGTGATGCATTAAGATAGCATGGGGATCTAATAAAAATGGCAATAATAGTAAAGGGGGTGCAGCCCTGCCTGGTGCATTTATCTAGCAGAAAGAAATGACGCAATGGCAATCATCATAGCCTTGGATTGGATGTAGAGATTGAACTCTGTCATTCTCTGCTGTGATTTCAATCTATCCCTTTCTCTCACATATTCACACATTTCTCCATTCACCTCTGTCACTGTCTCTCTCCTTCCTTCTCTCCATGTCCATCTGTTTAATTTGTTCTTTCACCTCCCCCTCTCATTCCTTGACCTTGAATCATTGGAATCTGGGTCAGAACAAGCAACTGCTCTGGATCGCAGGCCAAATGTGTCCACACCGTTTCCTCTGAATTGCATTTAACAGTAACCATATACAACCCCAATTCCGAAAAAGTTGGAACAGTACTGAAAATGCTAATAAAAACAAAGATGAGTGATTTGTAAATGTATTTTGACTTGTATTTAAACAAAAAAACATATAAAGACAAGGTATTTGATGTTTTACCTAATCAACTGCATGGTTTTTTTGAAGGTAAACGTTTATTTTGAAATTGATGCATGCAACACGTTCCAAAAAAGTTGGGATGGGGCAATTTAGGATTAATGGCGACAAGTTGAAATAAGAAGGTGATGTGAAACAGGTGAGGCAATCGTCTAATCATAGTATATAAGGAACCTCCAAAAAAGGCCTAGTCCTTCAAGAGCAAGGATGGGTCGAGGCTCGCCAATCTGCCAACAGATGCATCAGCGAATAATCCAACACTTTGAGAACAACATTCCCCAAAGACAACTCAGTAGGATTTTGGGCATTTCACCTTCTACAGTGCACAATATAATTAAAAGATTCAAGGAATCCGGTCAAATCTCGGTGCTTAAAGGGCAAGGCCGAAAAAAAACACTTCTGAATGCGCATGATCTTCGATCCCTCAGACGTCACTGTCTTAAAAACCGTCATGAGTCTGTAATGGATATCCTGACATGGGCTCGGGAATACTTTGGTAAACCTTTGTCAGTCAACACCATTCACCGCTGCATCCACAGATGCAAGTTAAGGCTTTACTATGCAAAGCAGAAGCCACACTGTCCAGAAGCGCCACCAACTTCTCTGAGCTCAATCTCATCTGAGATGGATAGTAGTACAGTGGACTCATGTTTTGTGGTCAGACGAGTCGACATTTCATATAGTTTTTGGACAAAACAGCTGCCGTGAAAAGGACCATCCAAGCTGTTATCAGCCTCAGGTCCAAAAGCCGGCGTCTGTCATGGTATGGGGGTGTGTCAGTGCCCATGGCATGGGTAACTTGCACATCTCTGTGGGCACCATTAATGCAGAAAGATATGTACACATTTTGGAGCAACATATGCTGCCATCCAGAGCAGGACAACGCCAAACCATATTCTGCCTGGATGGTTGCGTAAGCAGAGAGTGCGGGTGCTAGCATGGCCTGCCTGCAGTACTGACCTGTGTCCGATTGAGAACGTGTGGAGCATTATGAAGCACAAAATAAGGCAACAAAGGCCCTGTACAGTTGCACAGCTGAAGAACTGCATAATGGATGAATGGGGGAAAATTCCGCTTGCTAAACTTTACCAACTGGTGTCTTCAGTGCCCAAACGCTTAATAAGTGTTATTAAAAGAAAAGGTGATGTTACACAGTGGTAAACTTTGAAACTTTGAAACTTTGAAAGGAGTGTATATTTTCAAAAATAAATTACATTCGCAAACGAAAACATCAAATAATGTGTTAATAATGTGTTTTCAATATAGTACAGGGTGAAGTGAATCTTCAAATGCCTCTTTTTGTTTTTGTTTTTTTGCATTTTCCATACTGTCCCAACTTTTCCGGAATTGGGGTTGTAGAACCATATTGACTTAATAACCGATGCCTTATTTTAGAAATGATGCAAATAAAAGAGTGCTAGCTAAAAATAAATGGAAATCCTAACAGAAGCTATTTAAACCATTCTTCAAGCCTTGTGATGGTACCATCATCATGATATTGTGCCTGTTTACTATTATCAACATGCATTTTACAGTTTACATGATTAATGTATCTCACTGCTGAATATAAGTTGAATCAAGTAAAACCCATCAGAAGCCTTAATAATTTTTCCATAGCAACCTACAGTCACTATGCCACATTTACATAGTACTGAGGTTAGTTCATTCCACAACTAGGTCAATATTAACTAAATGTATGAAATACTGATTCTCTACCAGGATAAAGAGAGATGCAGCCCACAATATGGGAGATTAGATGTGTGTATCATATTTGCTAGACCTTTTTCAATCTAAGCTTTTAGGCCAAGAGCAAACGCCAAGAGCAGGGATGTTCCACACTCCTATGAGACTTTATCACATCCTGCACAAGTGCTCTGCCCACATAATATAACAAGCACAGCTAACATAGCAGGACAAGTCTTATCCATGGCTAATGAACTTGACTGTTTTCGTCAAAGTACAGTGAGATCCAACAAAAGTATTTTTGTTATTGAGCAAAGAAAAAGAAACTTTTCAGAGATTCCAACGGCTTCAGTAATTATAACCAATGAAGGGGCTGTGGCTTTCACTGACACAGACACCCAAACATCTGGCATGTAACAGTCATGTCATTAATAGACACTGACAAAGGTAATATGTAATATGAGTGTGAGAAATATACATTTTCACAAACTCCTCATTATGGAGAGCCATATGGTAGTTGTAATCATAGTGTCATGAACTAGAGGAGGTGGATGCAAGTGCAGACTTTATTTTAACAAAGTGCAAACAAGTAGCTAAAAATAGTGAGTAAACAAGAAACACAAACGCAAACAGGAGCTACAGGGATAAATATACAGAACATGAGCAAGACTATGGTATACTTAGTAACGCAGGAACACAACAGAAACAACAACAAAAGCTTGACAAAAAAAATGAAACAAAGGAACTTATATACCGGTGATATTCAGGGTGGAAACAAGACACAGGTGAGGCTGATTGAGCGGGTCATGTGACATGCTGGGGCTGATGAGTGATGTAGTCCAGCACCGATTTCTGCCCTGACACATAGACAGTGTATTGACTCCATCACTTCAGATCCGTATTTTGTTCATTACTCCCAAAGGAATGAAAGGCTGGTTTTTGAAAGAAAAGTGTAAAGAATCCAGTTCCAGTGTGGCGATATGCAGCATGACATGGGTGTGATTTGATTCCGATATCACTGCAAGGTTCTGTGCAAAGTGTCTACTTCAACATAATGGAAGGCTCTGTGTGAAAACACACCCAAATGAAGTATGTGCAACAGACCATTAATACAAATATGACAGTTTTAATATAACTATAAATACTTCAACTAGTTAAAATAACCTTAAAAGCTTCCAGAAAGCAATCACATCTCTATCACACAATGCAAGGGTAATGCACTTTGAAAACAGCTGCCTGTCCAAGACAGATTAGGAACATAGGAAGAGGAATGACCCAAGAACCTTCTTGGGTTGTACTTGGGGTGTAAAGGAGATGTTTCATTGGAGAGAAGGCAATAACATACAGAGATGTTAATGTTTAAATTATCTGTCAATCTGTCAACTATTATCTACAGGGTGTCCCAAAAGTCTCCATATACAGGGGACTATGTTTGCCAGCACCACGTCGGTTGTGCCTTCGTCAGTGGATGTTCGTGGACGTCCACGTCTCAGTTGGTCTGCGACACTTCCAGTCTTTTTGAATTTGTTAATAAGTTTGGCAACAGTGTCATGTGTGATGTGCTTGCCATGTTTCCTGTTAAAGATTCCTGATCCAACCATGAGAATGATTTCAATGCATTCTTCTTTTGTCAAAGGCATTCTTAAATTCTATCTGAAAAAAAAAACTATATATATATATATATATATATATATATATACAGGTGCATCTCAATAAATTAGAATGTCGTGGAAAAGTTCATTTATTTCAGTAATTCAACTCAAATTGTGAAACTCGTGTATTAAATAAATTCAGTGCACACAGACTGAAGTAGTTTAAGTCTTTGGTTCTTTTAATTGTGATGATTTTGGCTCACATTTAACAAAAACCCACCAATTCACTATCTCAACAAATTAGAATATTTCATAAGACCAATAAAAAAAACATTTTTAGTGAATTGTTGGCCTTCTGGAAAGTATGTTCATTTACTGTACATGTACTCAATACTTGGTAGGGGCTCCTTTTGCTTTAATTACTGCCTCAATTCAGCGTGGCATGGAGGTGATCAGTTTGTGGCACGGTGGTATGGAAGCCCAGGTTTCTTTGACAGTGGCCTTCAGCTCATCTGCATTTTTTGGTCTCCTGTTTCTCATTTTCCTCTTGACAATACCCCATAGATTCTCTATGGGGTTCAGGTCTGGTGAGTTTGCTGGCCAGTCAAGCACACCAACACCATGGTCATTTAACCAACTTTTGGTGCTTTTGGCAGAGTGGGCAGGTGCCAAATCCTGCTGGAAAATGAAATCAGCATCTTCAAAAAGCTGGTCAGCAGAAGGAAGCATGAAGTGCTCCAAAATTTCTTGGTAAATGGATGCAGTGACTTTGCTTTTCAAAAAACACAATGGACCAACACCAGCAGATGACATTGCACCCCAAATCATCACACACTGTGGAAACTGAACACTGGACTTCAAGCAACTTGGGCTATGAGCTTCTCCACCCTTCCTCCAGACTCTAGGACCTTGGTTTCCAAATGAAATACAAAACTTGCTCTCATCTGAAAAGAGGACTTTGGACCACTGGGCAACAGTCCAGTTCTTCTTCTCCTTAGCCCAGGTAAGATGCCTCTGACGTTGTCTTTGGTTCAGGAGTGGCTTAAAAAGAGGAATACGACAACTGTAGCCAAATTCCTTGACTCGTCTGTGTGTGGTGGCTCTTGATGCCTTGACCCCAGCCTCAGTCCATTCCTTGTGAAGTTCACTCAAATTCTTGAATCGATTTTGCTTGACAATCCTCATAAGGCTGTGGTTCTCTCGGTTGGTTGTGCATCTTTTTCTTCCACACTTTTCCCTTCCACTCAACTTTCTGTTAACATGCTTGGATACAGCACTCTGTGAACAGCCAGCTTCTTTGGCAATGAATGTTTGTGGCTTACCTAGTGAACCAAACTGAGAGACCATTTTGAAGGCTCAGGAAACCTTTGCAGGTGTTTTGAGTTGATTAGCTGATTGGCATGTCACCATATTCTAATTTGTTGAGATAGTGAATTGGTGGGTTTTTGTTAAATGTGAGCCAAAATCATCACAATTAAAAGAACCAAAGACTTAAACTACTTCAGTCTGTGTGCATTAAATTTATTTAATACACGAGTTTCACAATTTGAGTTGAATTACTGAAATAAATGAACTTTTCCACGACATTCTAATTTATTGAGATGCACCTGTATATATATATATATATATATATATATATATATATATATATATATATATATATATATATATATATATATATATACTATGTATGGAAAAAATTTTTAAGACATTTTGCTAAAAAGCGTTAATTTCCCCTATGTATGGAGAATTTTGGGACACCCTATATATAATGTGGTGATCTCGGTGTATTGTCTATTAAGCAGGGCAGCATTTGATATGTTCATACTAGTCCCATACACACTACCCAAATATGTGTTCACTGGTCATTCTATAGTGGTCTTATAGAGGGGGCTGACAAAAATTGGACATATCAAATAAGGACGTAACCAATTATGAATACGCTGAACACAATGTGTTCAATCATAAAAAATGCAAACATATTAATTCATACAAATACAGATATGAATAGAAGGGACACTTTTTAATTGTACTTACTTATTTTTTCTTTAGAAAGCTTGTCATACAGGTTCACAGGGCATTCGGTTGAGACTAAAGGTGCACGTCGGGAGTTGGATGTCATGGGGTGCAAAAAAAAAAATCATGCAAGTGGTGGTTTTTACTGTTGTGTGATGCAGATATAAATATGAAGCTTGCGGGAAAAAAGACCATTATTAACATGACATTAATAAGATTTGCACTATTCAGGGTTTTTTTGTTGTTGTTTATTTGATCCAGTAAACCAACTTATATTATGCAAATTGCTATTTGTTGTTATAATTTGTGGATGAAAATTTAATTTTTCTAGGGTTGGGTTTTATTTAGATATGAAAAGTTGGAGCACTAAACAGAAACAGATACAGATAGTGGCATTGCATTAAACCACTAATAGCAAAATATGAACTACAGTCAGTTACTGCTAACACACATATGGTTTACCTGATAAAACAACAAATGCATCTAGTGATGTTATGAAGTTACATAACCTGCCTCAAAAGCACACTGAATTTTTTTTTTGCAACATTTTTTAAGACTTTTCATGCAGCTAGCTAGCCTACTGATCCAAAACAAAATCATTTCCTTTCACAAGTCCTTTACAGCCTGGGAATTTCATGGTCATCTATTCACTTATGGAAATCAGTTATCCCTCTAGTGAGCCTCAATTGGAACTACAAGCCCATGATCTGGAGGTCGAGGTGAAATGAGGCGTATACACAGTCTTTATTTAAGAAAACAGAGAGCTGGTGACACAGCCTTTACATACTGAAGCAGGAGGGTGTATTTGTATAGAACCTTATTCCCTTATTAGGGAACTGTGAGGACAAACATTAGAGGGGCCTTTTGTGGAAGTGGCACTGAAAATGTATGACGTTGTCTTCCAATGCAAATGTGGCCTGCATCTTCATCGGCGTACTGCCTGTCCAATTAGTATGCCACAAAGATATGTTCTTTCACTGTTAGCAAATTTGGCTAATGAGCAAACCAATCATGTAATTAGTGAAAGGATACAGCTGAGGCGATGAATGAATTAGCAAAGCTTCTTTGTCAGAGTAGCCAGAAGAACAGAAATTGAATAAGCTAGCAAACAGTGTCATTTGGCACTGACTATCGCATACCTTTTCCAAAAACCAAAACACATTGTAAAAGGACTTCTTGGACTATTACAGCCCATTTTGAGGGTGCTTTAGGAACTCTTAGCATTTTAGACATTCACCAGTTGCTATTAGAAAGAACTGAAAATTCAGTGCAGCTTGGAGCCTATAATAAATTAAATGTTCTTCTTAAAACTGTGAAATCAGAACTGGTTCAGGAATTGCTGCAATGTCTCGGGGTCTCCAACAGAACCTTAAACAGGGCTTTTAAAACAACCGTTTTCTAAGATGAAAGAAAAATGTTAATTTATCACATTTGGCTAAACTCTGTGCTAGTTCTGGGATAGCCATGGTGCTGTTTCAGCAATTCCTACTCAGGCCTTTTAGGAGTGAGGGTGAATGGGGGCAATGATGGAATGAAAGAAGAGCAGACATAGCCAGTCTACTCAACACAAGTCCCTCTCTCTCCTGTTCAGCCTCTATTACACACACACACACACACACACACACACACACACACACACACACACACACACACACACACACACACACACACACACACACACACACACACTTACACACACACACACACACACACACACACACACACACACACACACACACACACACACACACACACACACACACACACACACACACACACACACACACACACACACACAAGAAGTGATTCCCTCATTAAGAGTATTGTCAAAATGCTGATGTAATGAAAGTTAATCTGCTGGTCTCTCCTTGGCTAAGAGGCCTTTGTAAGTGCGATTACTCTGCCCACCCCTTACACAGGTTCATTAAGTCGTTGAATGTGTGTGTATTTAAGTGCATGAATGCAGAGACAATGCACTCTGGGAGTAGATAACAAAAGGCCAGACCTTCTCAGCATGTGCTTTAGAGCACGTAGGCTAGTCTGAAAGGGAACATGAGAGTTCTGCTATGTCTATGTCTGCATAAGCATCAAGTCCCTGAGTAAGGAAAATGCTGAGTTCATTGTCATATGATAAGTGTGTGACGAATGTGCTGCTTGTTAAAAGTAAATTATGTAATATCACTGCACCCTCTAGCTGAAATCAGAGAAATCGAATATTTTAATAAATAATTTGAACCTGCTCTCTCCATGACACTTTAACCTTTAAAACATGCCTCCAAGAAAGAGACAAAGTGAAGGTTGTCCTTACATCAGAAGCTGCGTTTGAGTTTTCTGAGTTAGCAATAATATCTTATTGCAATACACAGAATCTCACCCTCTTACTATTGCTGTCACTTTGCATTGGATATAATATTTAGGCCATGGTGCGTCTGTTGTGTACACTTTGCTGGCCAAAAGCTTCAGGATCTTCAAGGTTGCAATCCGATGGGCTCCCCAGATTTCTGTGCATTCTATTAGCCAATCATCAATGAAAAATCAAACTGTGACAAAGTGAGCTTTTTTGGAGAAGAAAAAAGGTCACAGTATATATTTTAATATTAATATGAATATATTCATTTAATATTGGGCCTCATTTATGAAATTTTAGTGAAAGCTTGTTCACAGCACAGCTCATTTGCACTTAGTGATGTGAACAAAACTCCATAAAAGACAAAGCTCACAGAAAATGATGCATGAAAAATGAAAAATGAAACATTTTCTATATACTGAACATGACATGTTGTTTTTATTTTTCTTTAGGTATCAGTTCGTTTTTACTTTCATCAGGGACTCAATTAAGCTGAACTAACTTTATATAGCTCTGTCAGCGATTGACAACTTCCACATTGGTGTCTGACACTTGAGAAGGGGACACCCCTCTCTCTTAATGTGGATATAAAGTCCATCTTGACAGCGTGCCATTATTAAATTGATGGCAATGGCGAAGATGCCAATGTGCATGCAACACCAGTCCCATTCACAAAATTTTCTCGTGATAAAATTACGGTGAGAAAAAAAGCTTTTTATGTCAAGATCATGAGAAAACAAGAAAGAAAAAAATAATAATGCGTGGTCTCTTAGGGCTTTGGTAGGTAACCGCACCTGAAAAGGTCAAAATCTGAAGCCAAATTACAAAAAAAAGGTGAATTACTGTGGGTGTGAAGTAGGAAGTGAGGTGGTGTTTGGCTTACAGGAACTTGCACTGTATATATGAATACCTTGGATAGGAATGTACATAATACAGAAAAGAACAAAAAACTTTACTTATTTTACTCAAAGCTTGCCTGCAATGGGAATCCAGGGGTAGCTGCTTAATTACTTCAATTAAGTTTTATTAGATGCAACTTGAAAACTACATCTATTACCCTGCATTAATTTGGATGATTCAGAAAGAATGTCCTAGCAAGGACATATAGTTCTATCCAACTTTCATACTATGAAATGTCACTCATTTATCTTCAGTAATCATATCCTTGTCAGGGTGATAGTGGAGGGTGATGTATTTACTGACTGCCCCTTCAGTTGTTCAGGTTTGTAATAAGTAATGAAACATGTCGAAATTATTTGCCAAAGTAATAGCACATGCACTACAGATATGGTAGATTTCTCCTTTAAAACTCATTCACAATTCACTCTCAAAGTTAAATAAATGGATGAATGATTGAATGAATAATAAATAACAAATATATAAATGTGTCAGTATAATAAATAAATAAATATTGTGGAGTTTGCATGTTCTCCTTGTGCTTAGGGGGTTTCCGGTTTCCTTCCCCAGGCCAAAAACATGAGCTGTAGGCTGATTGGCATTTACAAATTGTCCATAGTGTGTGAACGTATGTGTGATTGTGCCCTGTGATGGGGATGTAAGTGTGTTAAATGCAGTGTGTGTGTGTGTGTGTGTGTGTGTGTGTGTGTGTGTGTGTGTGTGTGCGCGCATGCCTTGCTTCCTTCCTCTGATTGAAGGAGGCAGTTGGTTTATGAAGTTGCTCTGATATAAGCACACACAAATTACTGTGCATCGTTCAACACTTTGTGGCAACAAACATAAGCAGACCTCAGTCACAGCAGCTCATTCTTTGATTTGACCCAGTTCAACAGCACAGATGTTTCAATCAGAAGAAGTTTAACTCAGACTTAATTGTATATATATATATATATATATATATATATATATATATATATATATATATATATATATATATATATATATATATATGCGTCTGTGTGTGTCTTAGGACATAAGTTTAATTTTGCTGTACCCAGCACTGATAAATGCAAGAAATGACCTGACATGACTTAGCAAAAAAAAAAAAAAAAAAAAGGGGGGGGGGGGGGGACAAAATGACAACTCAGCATCTTTTTCAACAATCCTTTCATGGTGTCCATCATTTTTTCTTCACCGATAAATATTTGTTTTGAAATGTCTTGTGTGACTGTGTACTGAGATTAAGAAAGTGCTTTTTTTTTCATCTGGTGTGTTAAATTTCTTTTCTTTCTCTCTCTGTTCACCTTTTGACAGCAGGCTTTGTGTGAAGACTGTGGGAAAGTTTCCTTTCCTGATGAGGTCATGCATCCAAACCCCTCTTTCACTTTCTCTGTTTCACACACACCCACAGGATTGGAATATGCCATGACCTGACAAAGAAGTGTGTGTGGGTGGATAGGGGGTGATTAACAGTTAATCAAGTATACAACAAGATGTTAGCTGTTGAATGCATGTTGGTAAATGTGGAAAAAAAAAAAAAGTGAAGCTGGATTGGAAATGCTAGGAGCGATGTAACAGTATCCACTGCACTTTTTTTTTTTTTTTTTTTTTTTTAACGACACCCGATTTCCTCGACAAGGCTTACTTTACAATTCTATATAAAAAGTGCACATTTGGACATGACAGTGCATGCTCAACTAATACACACCATCCCCCCTAGCTCACGTAGGCACCAGAAGCTAACATGAACCCCCTCTGGACACACATTTACATTTACATATACCAACCCCCCAACCTCTGATTTCTAACCAGAATGAATTTCTACATTCTAAAGCTAAACATATAAGTCACCAACCCCCATACATCACGTACCTCATACATAACCCAAACACAATACACATGTTCCATACAAACACACGATAGATACCACATCAATGTCCCAGTATAGTGTTTAGAATTCTTATATAATTTACAATATTGATTGAGGTTATCTATCTATATAGAGAGAGATAACTCATCAATGTCCCAATATATATATATATATGGATAGATAACATCAATCTATAAATTATATAAATTATATAAATCTGTAAATTATATTAGAATTATAAACACTTTTCAAGTTTGAAGAGGTTATTAAAAGTTAGTTATGATAAGAATGTGTCACAATACTTGAAGACTTGTTACTTCAAACTGAAGTGGCACTAGTCAATGTTATAAAAGTATAATCGACAGTTCACTGTGATACATTTGCAATGCTATCACAAAGTTATCACAATATTTGCATCCTACTGTCATATCATCCAGCCTGTTACTGCTGACCAAAATCCACAGCATTCTAGCGACAAAACTAAACACCTCTCTGTCTGAGAATCCCTAAGAACATGTATACACACACACTCAAAACAGACTAAACAGACTAAATGCAATTTGTCTGTACTGAGCTCTAGTCTGAACTCATACATCCTCATGACCATGAGTTTGTTGAAGAAGAATCCCAGCTGGGCAACCATCCAAACACGCGCGCACACACACACACACACACACACACACACACACACACACACACACACACACACACACACACACACACGCAAAACCATATATATTCTTTACACCTCAAACTCCTCCATCCTTGAGAGGCACACTTCATATACACACAAAATCTAAAGCATCAAAAGGCCTGGATTATGAATCTTTCACCCTTAGTCAAGCATGCTGTGATTTGAAAAGAGGTGACATAAAGGCAATGAATAAACAATGCCAGAGAAAGGGAGTCTGTATGTGTGTGTGTGTGTGTGTGTGTGTGTGTGTGTGTGTGTGTGTGAGAGAGAGAGAGAGAGAGAGAGAGAGAGCTAACACACACAGTGTTATTATTATCACTTGAGCCATCGTTAGTTTCCAATATAGATATCTGTTTTTTTTCTTGCAAACACCCACGTACAATTAAGTGTAAATGACTGTCTCCATGTAAAAGGAATTGCTTTTGTCTATAATTATGTATGTTTTAGATCCCATTTGCATTTTATGTGTGTGTGTGTGTGTGTGTGTGTGTGTGTGTGTGTGTGTGTGTGTGTGTGTGTCCACAATAATATGACTATCTAACAGTTTTGAACTTGTAGGAACATTTGGCTGGTTCCCACAAGGATAACTGCTTCTTCTTCTTCTTCTTCTTCTTTTTTTTTTTAATCACCAAAGTTGTAAATAAAAGAGCTAAAAGGTACCTCTGTGGGTACTGAGGTAAAGGTGTAGCATTAGATTTAGGTGTTACATAGCATTAATTAGCTGCATTACTAATTACGTCAATGGTGAGTGTCAATGTGTGTGTTTACTATTGCCACCTGCTGGTTTGGACTGAAACATGTCAATCTTCATATATTGCCAAATGACACTAGATTGTCAACTTGCTTTTATTATATAAGAATATAGGATGCAGACATAGCTATACATCATTTACAACAAATACACATGAATGGAGGTTATGACAGAGAGAGAGAGAGAGAGAGAGAGAGAGAGAGAGAGAGAGAGAGAGAGAGAGAGATTTAAACTGAGAGATAAAATAAAAATGTTGAAGTATTTGCCATTCATTCATACTGAAATAAATGAGCGTGTGTAAAAACCTGGGGTCTAAGTTTTGGATCTACTCTACATGAAGCATCTTGCAATTTTATTTACAGAATAAATATACTGTATATGTTAATTAGGTGGTGTTTTAAGTCATTTTTGTATGAAACAATTTGCTTATGCTTGTATTGCGTATACAAATATTAAATAGCAAGTACTGAAGTCTGACCGAGTAAGTAGCAGCTAGAATTTATCATCATCATCATCATCATCATCATCATCATCATTGTCATCATCATCATCACTGCATTATGCAGTGGGGGAGACGTAACCAGGCTTGAAGAACCATTAATCAATAACGTTGCTAAAAACAACAACAATTTTCTTCACTAACTACTTAGTTTGCTGTATTGAGAAGGGAAAAAATATATGAAAGCTGCATTATAAGTTCTCAGTTATAATGAATGTACTGGTTATCTGGTTATCTGGTTATCTAGCGGTGGAAGAGGAAGCGGCAGTTTTGTTTTTGCAGAGAAATTCACTGACAAGGAATAAAATCCTTCAGATTGGTGGATTAGTTGATATGCTTTATGAGATGAATACACATTTTCGAGCTTAATGCTGAAAATAAATATGTTAACTTACATTAAATATGATTCATCATGAGTCGTACTAGGCTGATAAATTGATTATAAAAATAGTTAACAGTCAACACTCAATAGACAAAGCTGGCCAACTCACAAATCGATTGGTTTAGTGATCAAATTCCAACCACCAAATTACAAGCAAGCAGTGATGAATATAAAAGAAGCATACACAAAATATGAGCTATGATGCATATGATGTGTATTTTATCAATACAATATGCCAAATGGCACTAATTATTAATATCCGAATTTAAATAGGCAAGATAAAACATGTAATGTGTAATGTATGGCAGTAACAGAGAAGCTTCAGGCTACAGTCCAGTTTCAAGAAGAAATTTTTATAGAGGGCTGTTCAAGCTGCCTTTAGCACTACATTTTTTTTTTTTTTTCTCAATGGATATTAAACAGTTTGAGTCACTTAGCAGCCCAAATTCTGCAAAATGTGTCTAACCAGGGATAATATAAGATAAAAACACAATCTTTTAGACATGTTTCTCAAAGTGAATTACCTTTGGCAGAGCAAAAATAATGATTCAATAAGTTATTGGACTTGACAGGTCTATTTAATTCTAGAAGCAGTGCAGTTTACTGAAGTTTGGTGCAGGCCACTGTGAAAGCACTGAGAAATGAAATAGTGTTCAGAAATGTTTTAAGGATTTTATGAAGGGCTTTCAAATCGAGGCTTACTGGAAACAGAGTTCTGAAAGCATTCACACACAACTTGCAGACTCTGCACAATACGGACTGTAACTCTGGTATGTAGATCACATGGTGCTTCTTTTTGCAACGACACAGCTGGTAATTTGAAAGTTATTTTAAACTTAGATGGGAGATGGGAGATGGGACTCCCTCTATTGGATAATCTGTGTAAAAAGCACAATGTGTAGTGAGTTCAAGGCCATGAAGCTCAAATGTGTGCCCCTATTCTCATTTAAAGAATGTGTTAAACTGAGCATGTGCTAAGGCTAGTCCTCAATAGTCTTTTTGTAGTCTTTAATAGTTTGCAGTAGTTTCAATGTCCTCTATGCAAAAACATTTTTTTATTTATTTATTTTTTTTTTTGTGACACCAGTCGACATTTCCACAAGTTTGAAGAAAACAGTTGCCAGGTGCCTGTCAATCCAGAGTGGAATATGAAAATGGCTGAAAATAAAAAGGGCACGTTTCAGTTTATTTGGCCTTCTGGGAGCCAATCATCACCTTGGAGACGAAGTTGACGATAGCACTGGCCGGCTGCTCGGGGTCATGCTCCGCGAAAAGGTGACATACGTTCCCCATGCTGCTCCCACTCTTCCTCGCAACAAAGCCAAAGATCCTGTGTGCACACAGATATGCACAAGGCAAAGGGGAAAAAATTATTTATTTAACTTTAGTTATACAGTGAAAACAAAGTGAGATATGGAGATTAGTTTAAAAAAACGAGGAGAAAGACTTACTTTGATTGCAGACAGCCATCTCTCGTCCATCTGTAAATAAAATATATGTAAGTGAGCCTTGCTGGAATACATCAGTACACATTAGGTACATGCTGTATGCTGTAGATGTAAGTGTGTGATAATTACTTTCTGTCCTGAGGATCCAGGGCACAGAATATGACTGTGTTGACAGGATAATGTCTCCTGAAGAACAATCTAGAAACACAAAATATCAAAAGAACTCAAACTGTGATTTCTAAATACTTATGAAAAACTGTATGTAAATGAAAAGCAGTTGATGAGTGACATGAGTGTGTGAATGTGTATGTGTTTTATAATGATTAAAAAAAAAAAAATGATTTTTTTTCCCCACAATTTTTTCTTCACATTTTTTTTCCCTATTTGTGTGTGTGTGTGAGAGACTTACTTCCTCTGGTTATCTGTAAGCGTGATGCCCTGTGCAGACACTTTGAAGTGAACGATAGTGGAAGTGGCTGGAGGATCCTGACTAAGACTCACTGTGGTGGCCTTCTGTACTGCCTGTACACCTGTCAGAGACTCCAGCTCCACACTGCCCAGGAACCATACATTACACGCTGAAACACACACAAGCACACACATGGTTGGGATCTGCTTCTGCACACTTCCATGTATACGCACTTCCATGCACCAGATTCCAGACTTTTGACACTTTCAATCACTGCGACACACTGAGGTTTTCAGACCAAGATGTAGTCACTGGACTGAAAAAGAGCCACAGAGTTTTATAGAGTTTTGCTACAAGCAGTTAACATCCTAATCCCGCATGTTTGCCGAAAAGGGATGGGCGATATATCGATAATAATATGGATATAGTGATAAATGATTATGCGATACAATTTTCTGAGATATCGTTGGTATGGTGGTGTATTTTTTTCACGTTTTTAATAATTACAAATTAAACGGTACTGAATAGATGCCGTTGATTTGATGTTGTTGTTTTTTTTAACTTAATCTTCTTTGTATTTGTAGGCACTAAAGAAAAGTGTCGTCAAACTCAGTTTAACGTTTTGTTTTTTATTTTACTACTCTTTTGTAGACAGTTTGTTAGCTAAATTATATATTGTGAAATGCTTTTATATATTGTAAAAGTATCGTGATATGATATTTTTGTCATATCGCCCAACCGTATTGTTGGCCAGCTATGAAAATGGGTCTGTGGTTGTTTGTTTGCCATGTCATTCAAATGTCCTCTTTCTGTAGATGCTTCTTGGCCACATTTATTTATGAAACATAACACTGTACGACTACCATGTACATACACATAATTTCAAGGATTTGAGGAGATGGGAATACTGCAGTCCAGTAGCCTAGATTCAGCCCTTGAAGTCAAATATAAATTAGCCACTGTGTGCTGTTCTCATTTCCTTTTACATTACATTTATTTATTTTTTCATTTATTATTTCTGCTAGAAGCAACGCTTAATTTAATAAATGGAATAACTAGAGAACCAGTGCATTGGAGAGGATTTTCCCAGGGAGTGAGAAAGCACCTGCATCAGCAAGATGTAGAATGTTCGTAATGCAGTTCAGCATAGAATCGGCTAGAGTGGTTGGATGTCCGGAATCAGTTGAGGACACAAGTGCAATACAAACAACAGGCAAAGGTCAGGAGATGCACAAACAACACAAACGAGGGCAGGCAAGATGAATAAACGTGAATAGCAGAACTAGGTCAAAACCAGAGATGAAAACAAAGAACCAAATGGCTTGGTATCAACTGATACAAAAAGACACTTCTTAAATTTCACAGAGATTATGAGAACTGAGAGTCGATCCCTGCGTCCCAATTCGCCCACTTATACTATGTACTAAAAGTACGCACTCTTTTTGTGAAGAAAAACTACATACTTTTGAGTGTGTAGTAAAAGAGTATGCAAGCACTGGGACACACTAACTTGTCATGTAATGGAAGAGAACACTGTCACCGTAAACAAACTCCTCGTAGCATTTCAGCTTTTCTTCATTCATTCTTCCTATGTAAGTTATACTAAGTAGTTTTATTTATCATTCCCTTGATTTATTTTTCCACATTTCATTTACATCTCTCTAAAATGCATTCTTGAATTCGGCAATGCAAACGGTCACAAAACTCTTCCTCTCTCGTGCAATGAGTTGTGGGCAATATCAGCTGAAAAAGTGTCCATGGATCCACACTTTGAAAATCTACCGGAAATAGTAGACCATCCAGGTACCTTTGGGATACTCATTTCAACATACTACCATTCGGGACACACTAATTCTAATCTAGGATATTATTTAGGACGGATAGTATGCCAGTTGAGACGCAGGGTATTTATAGGTTGTGTGTGGCGGTGACTGTGATTGAGTCCAGGTGTGTGTAATCAGTAGTCTGGTGAATGTGAACGGGAGAGAGTCTGGGTGTTGTAGTTCTCGGCGGAATAGAGAGTTTTGAATCTCTATGCAATTAGAAAAGTGTTGCAGTGTTCAAAGACGTGCAAACCGCTAATCTAGACACACATATACTTAGTGGACTTTATTAGCTACACAAGAGCTTACAAACCTGCTCCTTGTTTCAGTAACTCGGTGGCTGAGTTTGTAGAAGTCTGTCCTTGAGACTCGTTCAACTCTTCCAGAGGGTCTGTTAATGAGAAAGTGGCGGAGACAGAGAAAGGGACTCACATGGATATAATGTTAAGGTTGAAGAATGCTTAGAATCTGTTATAGACACACACACACACACACACACACTGGGTACCTCTGTCTGGGATGATTAGTTTGCAGGGCAAGGCCAGTGGTGTGGTGGAATGTTGGCACACCAGAGCTGTCAGGCTTCCTAGAAACAATTTAAGAACGTATTCAAATAACACATTACTCGGCTGGAAGTCAAGATGGGCGAGACAGAAAGGCATGCTGTGATGATGATGATGATGATGATGATGATGATGATGATGATGATGATTAAATAGAAATAAACAAGTGCAAAATTTGGCCACTAGAGGGAGGTGATGGTGTAAAATTTTGTCAACATTTAAAAACTATTGCACCTGCACAGACACAGATTTGCCACACACACACACACACACACACACACACACACACACACACACATACCGAAGTAGGGTTCGTTTGGGCAGCCCTTCAGCCTCACTCCTTTCTGTGTGCACTCGATCAGGAAGTGACGCACAAGCTCACTGGTCAGATCCCCCACTGCACACAATGATATACATCATTATTTTCAATGTTGTTTTCACAGCACTAAATTTATCATTCTTAATTTTAAAACTTCCATATAAAAACAGATTCTGGTCACATTATACGTAAGTGTCACGTATGAGCTCAGGCACAGAAGTCACAAAATAGACTCAACAGCTTAAAGTGATCATGGTCCGATAGGCACATTTGAGAACAACGACATTGCAACTACAGAAAATTATAACTGGCTAGCTAGTTCACCTGAAGCACCTAATCAAATAAAATCACAATTGTTATGGTTTATTTTGACAGATTCGGCTACCGTTAAATAAATTGCTTAACATGATATAACAAATATGACAAACAAATATGCAAATGAATTATTTGATTTTGAGTTCACACTTTCGTGTACCTGTGACATATCCGAGCTTGTGTGCTAGCACTGATGCCTGAAGAACATGGAGGCATATCTAAATTACATATTCATTGATCCTGGCGATTGTAAGCTAGCACATTTGCCTCACACCTCCGGGGTTGGGGGTTCGAATCCCGCCTCTGCCCTGTGTGCGTGGAGTTTGCATGTTCTCCTTGTGCTTAGGGGGTTTCCGGTTTCCTCCCCCAGTCCAAAAACATGAGTCGTAGGCTGATTGGCATTTACAAATTGTCCGTAGTGTGTGAACGTATGTGTGATTGTGCCCTGTGATGGGGATGTAAGTGTATTAAATGCTGTGTGTGTATGTGTGTGTGTGTGTGTGTGTGTGCGCATGCCTTGCTTCCTTCCTCTGATTGAAGGACGCAGTTGGTTTATGAAGTTGCTCTGATATAAGCACACACAAATTACTGTGCATCGTTCAACACTTTGTGGCAACAAACATAAGCAGACCTCAGTCACAGCTCATTCTTTGATTTGACCCAGTTCAACAGCACAGATGTTTCAATCAGAAGAAGATATATATATATATATATATATATATATATATATATATATATATAGAGAGAGAGAGAGAGAGAGAGAGAGAGAAGGCATGAATAATATACTCTATATTCTCCGCCTCCTCACCTTTCTTGCTCTGCTGTAGGACAGTAGGCGGGGGCGTGGCCACCTTCATGGCTAGTCCATATGCTCCTCTGAATGAGTGGCTGTCTCTGACGATAAAGGCTCCGGGCTCTTTATCTTTCAGCACTGCGATGGCTACAGCCCAGCAATGGAGACAATTCAGAAGATTCATAATGTTAAGAAAAACTGTCAAAAATGTGGCAGACATATTTATAAAAAATCATGATGGATGCTCACCCTGCTCTCTAGTGATATCCGGCTTATACCAGAACTTTGAGGTGTCTTGAACGAATTTCACGTTGTCAGCTTTACTGGAAAATGAATCTGTTCAATGTGGAAACAACATGATTAGCAATTTTTTTTTTGGGGGGGTCTTCTTTTCTGTTGAACAGGATTTCTGGTAACACTTTACAATAACAGTACATGAATAATCATGCACTAATACCTGAATTAATACTTACTTAAATATGAACTAATGATGAGTTAAGGCATGTACTAATCACAAATTAAGGAAGAGCTAACCTTAACTATAACGTCAGTCTTATGAATTCATGCGTGAATAACGATCACTTTAAGTACGTTAATACATGTTTGTTAGTTAATGTATTATTTAGCATGTATGGGTAAACTAAATCAAACATGTTCTATAAGAAAGAATGAATTAAACATCCATAATTTCAAATTGTTTATATAATTTGCCATATACGACTGCATACACAAACATCACCGGATGGCGTTGAGATGAAATTATTGGTGTTTATTATTAGTGCTTCTTTCTACGTTCGATAAGGAGGATCAATGTAAATTATGAAAGTAATCCAGAGCCATTCAATGATGTTTGTGTGCCTATATCATTTGAATAACAGAATATGTGCCCATTATGTTGGTATTCATTTTTATGTTGGAATTCATCTTCTTAACAGCCTCCCTAAATAAGTGCACCGCATAAGCAATTAAATAATAACGTCTCCACCCTTTGTAGGGCATTATATGTTTAAATAGCTGTAAATGTAGAAGACATGTCATGTGACCTAAATCATGTTTTAACAACATCATAAATGAATCTCTTGATATGCATGCCTGAAAATACCGTCTAATCTAATATCAATATATGTTGTACAATAGTCTTTTCTCTAAAAGAAGTATTATTACCTCTTTAAAAACATTGCTGAAAGAATGGAAAACACAAAGTAATGTTAGAGAACTGAAATTAGACTTGTAGTGTGTTTTTTAATCCAGCTCCCACAACAGTGACTTCTGTCATCACTACATAAGATATTTAAATGTTTCCCAGAAGACAAAATAATAACGATTTACACCGGTTTACACCCCCCTGGCTCTTAATGTATCGTGTTGCCTTCTTGAGCATCAGTGAATGTTTGCACTTTTTGTAATAGTTGTGTACGAGTCCCTCAGTTGTGCTAAGTGTGAAAAGATGGATCTCGACATCATATAGCCACTGCTGGAAAGGGGTCAAATATGCAGAAGATGCTGGAAAACCAAAGAATGTGCAGGACCTGGAGGATTTATCTGAAGAACAGTGGGAAGATCTCTACTCTTTTTCAAGTTGGTTAGAGAGAGCACACAATGTTTCATATTTTACCTGGACTAGGAGAAGATGCTGTAGGTGACCCGTTGTTATTGGAACCTCCACTTAGTCTGAGTGGCGAGTTCATGGATAGCTCTCCTCCATCCATCCCTCTCCTCTTCTGAGGTAACAGCGGAGGCTGTGTTCCATTAAAGCCCAGAGACTCCAGACCGTCCATTGCTTCCAGTAGACTAAGTTCCAAGTTCCCTAAGTCAAGACTGGATGGCAGGGCACGAGCGGAGCTGTGGGCGTTAGGGGTGGAAAGTGACAATGGAGGCGAAGGCTGGGGTGTGTAGTAACTCAGGGGGGTGTTAGAACCACTCTCTAACCACGAATGAGCTGGAACGGGGCTGGATGGACAGAAGAATATGGAGCATATCAGAATAGAGGATAGATCAGCATAAGTTCAGAGTCTAATCCAAACTCGCTATATAGTACAGTATGATACACAGATACTGTAATACAGATGTTTGTGCTCAGTGTACATCATGTTCATTCATGTTCATTATTAAATCTGTTAATGTGGAGCCTCTGCCATACACGTCCCTTTGAATAACATGTAAAAATGTTCTGACCAATCATTCAACTCATCCAGCCATTTTCCATACAGCTTATCCTACACAGGGTCGCAAGGGAGCCTGGAGACTATGCCAGGGAACTCGGGGCACAAGTTAGGGGACACCCTGTATGGGGTGCCAACCCATCACACACAATTTGGAAATGCCAATCAGCCTACAGCGCATGTCTTTGGACTGAGGGAGGAAACCAGAGTACCCAGAGGAAACACCCAAAGTACAGGAAGAACATGCAAACTCTGTGCAAACAGGGAGGAGGTGGGATTCAAATCCCCAACCTCGGAGGTGCAAGGCAAATGTGCTAACTAATAATCCACCGTGCCCCCTCTGACCAATCAGATTTGAGAATTTAACAGCTCTGTGGTATACGAATACTTTTATTATGCTGGGCCATCATGGTGGCTTAGTTGTTAGCACATTTGCCTCACACCTCCAGGCTTGGGGGTTCAATTCTCACCTCCGCCCCTTGTGCACAGAGTTTGCGTGTTCTCCCTGTGCTTTGGGGGTTTCCTCTAGCTACTCCAGTTTCCTCCCCCAGTCCAAAGACATGCATTGTAGGCTGATTGGCATCTCTAAATTGTCCATAGTGTGTGAATGTGTGTGTGATATCCCTGTGTAGGATAAGTGGTACAGAAAATGGGTGGATGGATGGACGCTGGGCCATTTAGAATATTTAATCATGAGGATAATTATCTATTAACTAATGCTTTATTCAGGAGTTTTCAATCTTATCCGCAAAGGGCTTGTGGCTGCAGGCTTTCATACCAGTCAAACAGGAGGCATACTTGATTGTTAATTGGAGACCAAGATGAAGTCATTAAACAAGTGGAATCATATTTGGCTCCTGCTTGGTTGGAATGAACGCCTGTAGCCACACATTCCCTTTGTGGATATGATTGATGACCCCTGGCTTTATTTCTCACTTTGATCTTTTCAACAACAGTGCAAGGTCAGTAGTATTGAGGTGTGAAAGTACCTGTCAATGTTGGGGAGTGGACTTGAGGTGCTCACTGAGCGCATGGAGCCGAACCCTCTCTGGCAGGGGGCGGGCCTAGATGTTACTTCAGAGTGAAACAGGTCTCCATCTGATGACACGGAAGAGTGTGTCATATTATCCATATATCCCCTCGATTCTGGCAGGGAACAAAACAAATAGCCTTAATGCAGTGAATTGAATCCAGTAACTTTTCATTTAGTAATTCATATGTAATTCTCTCTTCTGTCTATATAACAACAATTTTAAAAGAAATGAAACTCATGCAGTTAGGACAATCTGTCTATTTTTTGTTTGTTTTCTCAATAACAAATGAACTTATCAACACATTGAATCCTATTACATGCTGTATGAGGAGTTTTAAAAACGTAACAGACAATCAAGAGTTTTAAAGTGAATGCGTGTGTTCAAATGTACAGTATGTGTCCTAAGTGTTAATGGCTGGTGGGCTGCACACACACACACACACACATACACACAACCACTCATACACACCCAAACACATTCCTGACATAGTGCACATAACACTATGCAGAGGAGGCTCCCCACAATATTTCTCTCCTCCACCGAGTGCCTCTAAAAACAACAACCTGGACAACACATTTTAAACAGTAGCAAAGTAAATTCTCACTAAAACCTCCACGTCCTTCTTCGTTCACTGCGTTCTTTAAAAACGAGCAGTTTTTCTGTTCAGAATCAAAATCAACTTTTTATTCAGTAAGTGAATTAAAAAGAATCTGTCAAGGTGATGGAGCCAACAACAGAGAACATAATTCACACAGTAAACAATATGCAATATATAATACTTAATATACATAATATACAATAGTTTACACAATAGACAACAATTTACAGTAAACATCAGCAGTTGGTATATAAAATTATGGTGCAGTGGGCTGTTAAATGCAAATGTTAAAGGTCCAATTAAAGGTCAGACAGGTTACAGTGGTGGAAAGACAGAACAACATATCCAAATCATAACCATCAACATTGTGTAATAACAACGTTTGCCATGGTCACAGTATATGTACATTGACAAACAGACATTTGGGAGCAAAGAAAATTGGTGGCTAACATTAAGTTGCCAGATGGATATACTAGAGAAAAGTGACTCAGCCTAAAAACCCAAACCTCAAAGTGTATACCCAAAAGCTTTGAAATCCCAAGTGCTATTTACTCAGAGACTTGTAGGTTCATCCAGTGGAACTGAACTCAAGAGGGATGCATGGAAGAGAGTATGGATGAGAAGGGATAGGTATTAGTTTGATAATCTGGAAAAAAAAAAAAAAACTAAAATTGATTATTTTAATAAAAACTCAGACTCAAGCATCAGGATGACAAATGACCCTGTGGGATTGAACCAGTCCATGGGTTAACCTTGGGGAGATGAATTTTCCATACCACACTCTTAAAAATAAAGGTTCCGATTAGAACCAAAAAGCGTTTTTCAGCCTGATGCCTTAGGAGAACCCTTTTAAATTACACAAAGAACATATTACGCTCAAGTTCTTTAGAGAACTATCTATTTATTGGTGCTTGAAAGAACCCAGAAAAGGTTCTTTACAGCAGTGCCACAAAGAAACCATGTTATCATAAGTTCTCTAAAAAGCTCTTAGTTAGTGCTTAAAGGAATCAAAGTAAGGTTCTTAAGACTGATGCCAGGAGAAGCGTTTCCAGTCACACAAAGAAATGGGGAGGGTTGTGTCAGGAAGGGCATCCGTTGTAAAAATTGTGCCAGAATCAATATGTGGATGGGTGAAACTCAGTGGTTAAGGTGTTGGGCTACTGATCGGAAGGTCGTGAGTTCAAACCCCAGCACTGCCAAGCTACCACTGTTGGGCCCTTGAACAAGGTCCTTAACCCTCAACTGCTCAGATGTATAAATGAAATAAATGTAAGGCACTCTGGATACAGCATTTGTCGTCTGCCAAATGCCGTAAATGTAAATCTTACAGGGTTCACTTTAACTTGTTAAGGGATGATACCTTGAAGAACCTGCTCTGAAGAACCTATAATGAAACATAAAGAACTTCTTCAATCTCCAAAGAATCATATAGCTCAACTCAAGTACCCTATACTATGAAAATGGTTCTTGACAAGAAGAAGGTTCTTTGAACAACCTAAGGTGCTGTAAAGAACCATTGAAGAACCTTTATTTTTAAGAGTGCAGAGGCCAAAGACCTGTCCATGGTATTATGCTGCAATTCAACTCAGGAATTGGGAAGTTGTAACTTGGAATTACATCATTTTCAAGGTCACCGTGTTCGTCTTTTGTTAGCAACAAATAAGCCAGCTAACTGTGATGAGTGATGTACATTTTCCTCCTCAACACAGCCATGTGTATAGTCAGTGTTATAGATGTAACAATCAAATATATCGTATGTTGATTGATCTAAAGCAAATACTTGTATATACAGTACAGTGTAAATCATTTAAAGTAAAGAAGCACTACTTTGATGCTTGACTGTTGATTCTGTGAGCAGCCGTGTTGATTTGGCGTCACTTGCTGAACTCGGGGTTGAAGAGATCTCCCCAAATTTCCAAGTAGGAATCCAGAGTAGAGGACCCGTTTTCTGTTGTTCTTTTCTAGTCTGAGGTTGGACATTCAGAGTTACAAGTTGAAGTGGAATGCACCATTACTCACAACAGGTCCATTTCAACACACTAAGATCAGGTGGTGTAACCCTGTGTTATTGGTTTCTGTTATTGTGTTATTGGTCATTGTGTTATTGGTCATTGTGTTATTTGGTTACTTTCTGTTATCATTTCATTTTATGTCATTATTGCATGCAATCCTTTATCATAAAGAAATGAAATAAACTCCACCATACATGGGGTGACAAGATAACAGCCAGGAAAAAAAAAAACAGATTACAGCAAGAAGCTGATTAAAGTCCACTCAGACTTGTTTCCTAGTGTTTATAGGGATAATAAGAAAAAAATGGCAATAAGTATATGCAAAATTAAGGCATGGATGATACAGAGCGTTAAAACAATCTTCCAATAGTTAAGACCTATGTCTAACATGGGGAAATCAAGTGTTTGTTTATCGTGGGTCTTTTCTTTTTGGAGTTATTCTGCTGTTTGCTATGAGAACGAGGCACACAAAGGACTCTCTGTGTTTTAGAGAATACAATACTCCCAACCGACTCCATATATCCAGCCCATAGACAGCCAGAGATTTTTTTTTTATTTCTATTTTTAGCAAGTGACTACACCACATGTTATAAAAAATGTTATATAAACTCAATCAATTCTTAGCTTGCAGGATTTTGAGAGGCTGCAAAGGATTAAAAGGGTGTGAGTGTCAATTATTTATTCCAACAACAGAGTCTCTCTGGATTATATCTCTGGCATGCCAGAAAGACAAAGAATGACTTTAGTGTTACAGGCTTAACAAACTCACCATTCACAGGAGGAATGCACACACACACACACACACACACACACAGAGAGAGAGAGAGAGAGCCAAGTTGAAAACTATTCAGCTGTTGTGATCAAAGCTGCACTGGGGAAAATGAGTGGGGGGAGGAGAGACAGAGGGGTAAGCGAGAGGACAGACAAGAACATTTCCTGACCTGCATAATGGTTAGTGCAACAGTATGACATACTAGTAAAATATTCCTGAATTATTTGTAGTGCTATGAATCATTTTCATGATTAAGCTCTTTCTTCCATAACGTCATCAGACCTAACGGAACGTTTTGCATTTAACAAGGAAAGTCATCATCTACTCTGTTACTTATAAAATGTTTCTAATCTTCAGGTATAACAGTAAAAATAAAGATTTACAAATAATATCTTTAAAAATGCTTTGTAGGAGAAATATTCATGATTCCTGAAACTCATCTTTCACCATTTCTTATGAAACAGATTATTATTAAACTGACCTGGCATGTTTGTACCCATGTACAGGGCCATAGCAACATAGGTGGCAGCTGCTCCCCTTGCAATAATTACACCTATGCAATTCATGCAGACTTAACGAGTCATATCTAGCTCAAGTTGATTTCAATTCTCTTCCAGTAGCTCAGTAGTTACATCCCTGAACATTAAGAATAATAGTGTGACTATAAGATCAGTACAGTAATGTCAGTATGTCATCTTTTAACTTGCACAGACAAACAAATGTTCTTCAAATACCACCTTGTCTTATAAATAATAATGTGCTCCCATCGCTTTGTGTTTTCTTGCCCTTTATTTGCCACTTTATGTCTAAAAAACATCACTGCCCAAGTATAATCTAAACCAACGTCTAAGATTACTAGCAAATTGGAAATGTCAGACACATTTGCCCATGCCTAAGAGTGCTTACCATGATCCCTTCCTGTAAATCAAATTAGAGCTTCCTGAGTAAAATTGTTCCTGAATGAACATTTTGAACAAGGAACCACTCCCTGACTCTAATGACTGCTCTGATTTTATATAAATAACCACAAATAATTGAGAAAAAAAATGGACAAACCTACAAAACCATACCTTTCAACCAAATATAACACAGTATTATAAATATAATATAATACTGCTGCAGTCCGTATGGTTTTATGTACATGTGCATCTCATTCTTTAGCAAATTATTACGAGCACTAGGCTTTGCTCCCAAGAATTCTTCTAAATGCCAGTTTAAAATGGCGCATGTTCAGAACCAAGGCATTATTTCACCAAATGGAGGCAGGCTGAAAAGCAGCCTCATTGGTTTGATTAAGAGAAAGCACATTAAGAGAAACAGCTGAGAGTCTGCATGGTGTAAGCCATGTGTTTTTGCACTTTCGGTGCAATTCAAAGGCAATGTGTTGAAAACGCTGACCTCATTTCTGTATCTCACTGCCTAGTAGGGATAGCAATAAAAAGAAGAAAGCTTTACATAATGTACAGGTGCATCTCAATAAATTAGAATGTAGTGGAAAAGTTCATTTATTTCAGTAATTCAACTCAAATTGTGAAACTCGTGTATTAAATCAATTCAGTGCACACAGACTGAAGTAGTTTAAGTCTCTGGTTCTTTTAATTGTGATGATTTTGGCTCACATTTAACAAAAAGCCACCAATTCACTATCTCAACAAATTAGAATACTTCATAAGACCAATAAAAAAAACATTTTTAGTGAATTGTCGGCCTTCTGGAAAGTATGTTCATTTACTGTACATGTACTCAATACTTGGTAGGGGCTCCTTTTGCTTTAATTACTGCCTCAATTCGGCGTGGCATGGAGGTGATCAGTTTGTGGCACTGCTGAGGTGGTATGGAAGCCCAGGTTTCTTTGACAGTGGCCTTCAGCTCATCTGCATTTTTTGGTCTCTTGTTTCTCATTTTCCTCTTGACAATACCCCATAGATTCTCTATGGGGTTCAGGTCTGGTGAGTTTGCTGGCCAGTCAAGCACACCAACACCATGGTCATTTAACCAACTTTTGGTGCTTTTGGCAGAGTGGGCAGGTGCCAAATCCTGCTGGAAAATGAAATCAGCATCTTCAAAAAGCTGGTCAGCAGAAGGAAACATGAAGTGCTCCAAAATTTCTTGGTAAACGGGTGCAGTGACTTTGGTTTTCAAAAAACACAATGGACCAACACCAGCAGATGACATTGCACCCCAAATCATCACAGACTGTGGAAACTTAACACTGGACTTCAAGCAACTTGGGCTATGAGCTTCTCCACCCTTCCTCCAGACTCTAGGACCTTGGTTTCCAAATGAAATACAAAACTTGCTCTCATCTGAAAAGAGGACTTTGGACCACTGGGCAACAGTCCAGTTCTTCTTCTCCTTAGCCCAGGTAAGACACCTCTGATGTTGTCTGTGGTTCAGGAGTGGCTTAACAAGAGGAATACGACAACTGTAGCCAAATTCCTTGACATGTCTGTGTGTGGTGGCTCTTGATGCCTTGACCCCAGCCTCAGTCCATTCCTTGTGAAGTTCACTCAAATCGCTTGACAATCGCCATAAGGCTGCGGTTCTCTCGGTTGGTTGTGCATCTTTTTCTTCCACACTTTTTCCTTCCACTCAACTTTCTGTTAACATGCTTGGATACAGCACTCTGTGAACAGCCAGCTTCTTTGGCAATGAATGTTTGTGGCTTACCCTCCTTGTGAAGGGTGTCAATGATTGTCTTCTGGACAACTGTCAGATCAGCAGTCTTCCCCATGATTGTGTAGTCTAGTGAACCAAACTGAGAGACCATTTTGAAGGCTCAGGAAACCTTTGCAGGTGTTTTGAGTTGATTAGCTGATTGGCATGTCACCATATTCTAATTTGTTGAGATAGTGAATTGGTGGGTTTTTGTTAAATGTGAGCCAAAATCATCACAATTAAAAGAACCAAAGACTTAAACTACTTCAGTCTGTGTGCACTGAATTTATTTAATACACGAGTTTCACAATTTGAGTTGAATTAATGAAATAAATAAACTTTTCCAGGACATTCTAATTTATTGAGATGCACCTGTATATTAAACAGCTTTAGGATCCACCAATTCTCATGCTAGTCGATGATGAAACTGGACTTTCAGTTGTAAATTACTTGTGATTTCTTGCTTCTGTCTGGTTAAGCACCATCTAAGCTTGAAAGCAACAAGTGTTCCAAGTGCTTCTGAGATACTTGAACACTCCTACACTCCTTTTCATACAGACACACATACACCCAGGAAAGATATACAGAGAACATTCTAGCACAATCAGCTGCCAGATGATTAGATATAGGAGATCAGCACACACTTCACTGCCTAATGCTAAGGAGTTCACTTATTTTCTGATTTCAGTCTCTTGTGTTCTTACATACAGTAGCTGCCCAGCAAAACCTCATTCTCTCTCTTGCTCTCTTTCTCTTCATCCGAGGGAATGTTATGTACCACAGAGAGCCACAAAAGGAGAGGAGGAGAAAAATAAAATGGAATATTTTCCACAAAAACGCACTGGCTGGTGTAAAAATGTGTCTGTGTGACATGTGAGGAGTTTCAAAGGCCTTTAAATCATGGACAGATGTAAACACACACACACACACACACACACACACACACACACACACACACACACACACACACACACACACACACACACACTAACATACACACTGGTACACTGCAGAAAATGATATCTTAGCGAGTGAAGTCTAAACATATTTACTAATTACAAGCTTGAATTTGTATTATTCTATTGGCACATAATTTTGCATTCTATAAAAAAAAATCTTGAAATAAGCACAATTATCTGCTATAGCTAATATTTAAAGCTTAAAATGAGCAAAAACATCTAGAAACAGGATTCATAGTTTTGTACTTGTTTAAAACAATCTATAAAAGAGAAATATTAGCTGAATTTGTCTATATTCAAGATGTTTTTAATTAAATAAATTTTTGCAGTGTAATGTTGTAGTATGGACAAGTAGCAATAGCCAGATGTCTTAATGTGCTTTAATGGTGTTTACAAGCTGCTCCTATCTTCCCAGATCTGCAGAATTATCTGGAGGTTCTCCAAAACTGGGGGAATGGGCAAACAGGAAGAGTTTTCAAAAGAGAGAAAAAAGTAAACATAGAAACAAAATTGCACACAAAAACACATGCAATGAATCCATAGTTACATTACTACAGCAATGAAAGTGCTCAAAGTTTTTTCTGTTCACAAGAACTTGTGAGGAGGCCCGTATCAGACATCTGCATATTAACGCATTGACATTCCAAAGCCTGTTTGCAAATACACACATTTCCTTGTGTCGGAAACTGTAACATCAGATTATCAGCGCATGAGATGTAAATAGAGAGCAGATAAGAGCAAAGAGAGAAAAGACAAGAGCAGAGAAGAGATCTATTCTAGTAGGATGAGGATCTTCTTACACTGCCTGCTGTCTGAGTAGACAATGCAAGCTTGCCAGAGAGGGCTACAGCAAATGGCTAATTCATTAGCATACACACACACACACACACACACACACACACACAAACATACACACACACACACACACACACACACACACACACACACACACACACACACACACACACACACGTATTAAACACAGACTTTGCATACTGTACATGTATAGAAAGTACTTTTCACACATACCTAGAGAAGCAGTCATGATGAGGAAATCCTCATGGGAGATTCCTACACAGAAAAAAGCCGACTCCTGTGGTTATGTGAAGTCTCGCAGATCGATCTCTCTCTCTCTCTCTCTCTCTCTCTCTCTCTCTCTCTCTCTCTCTCTCTCTCTCTCTCTCTCTCCCACTATCACTGAAAGTATGTCTTTGTCCCTAAAGTTCACTCTCTTTGTCCCCTCACTATGCTCTGCTTTCTGACACAAATAATAACAGCATGTTACACAGTTACAGTCTGTTCCCTCTCTCTCTCTCTCTCTCTCTCTCTCTCTCTCTCTCTCTCTCTCTCTCTCGCTCACACTTTCTTTTCGTCCGTGCCCCGATTGAATGAAGTCATTGAGTTGGCCGAGATCTGCAAGCCTCCAGATGGAAAACTACTCCATCCTTTCTTTCTAGAGTAATGTGCCATTGAGTGACTGCTTTGAGGAGACATAGGGAGGGACAGAGGGAGGGAGAAACAGAGAGGGAGGGAGGGAGGGAGGGATGGACACACAGAGAGAGAGAGAGAGAGCAAGGGAAGGTCTGAGGAGGAGGAGGAGGGTAGACGACTGCCCCCGCCTGGTGCGAGGTTGAGGGACAGAGAGAAGAGACACTTTAGGCTCATTAACATATGACTTCATTATGACTCTCAGGCTTTTCACTAAGCATCCTGCAGACCTTCACAATCTGTCCTGTCCAAGCAAAAGGCCAGTACCAAAGGTCAAAGGTTAGGATGTCCGTATGCTCGCTTTTTTTTTTTTTTCTCAAGTGGCATGTGCAAGCACTCCAAACATCTGCTCTTTGTGTGTATATGCACACACACACACACACACACACACACACACACACACACACACACACACACACACACACACACACGCACACACACACACACACACAGTCTCTTTTCCACTTCTCTACAGTGAGTAAAAGTATACTAGTAACACATTATCTTAACCCTTCCTGGAGTGCATACTGGTTTTGATAAGATTTGAATGACAGAAATCATGCATTACACAAAACTGATCATCGTGTTACTTTGTAGGGTTACTAATTAGTGTTGTTTTTAAAAATAAATAAACAAATACTTGATACCAGTTGATATTCAATAGTTGATAAGTCATATAGGCAAGAAAATACCAGGCTACACAGTAGCCATCAGAAATCATCAGTAATCATCAGAAAAAATAGCATACATCAGTTACAAGTTTCAATATTCAGCCTAGCAGAAGCTATAATGATAGTTAATACCCTTCGCTATTACACTATTTAAATAACCAGAGGTAATAATAACTATCATAAATCAACTGTGTTTATACAATTCTTGAATCAGAAGGTATGCATAAATTGTCTATAGCAGCAACTCTGACTGTAACATAAACGATACGTTTATATCAATGAGCTAGTTCTAATACGTTATTGTTCCTATTGCAAGAGCATAGTATGGCAGACACTCCACATAATCTAACTAATTACGGTAACACTTTACAATAACAGTACATGAATAATCATGCACTAATACCTGAATTAATACTTACTTAAATATGAACTAATGATGAGTTAAGGCATGTACTAATCACGAACTAATGAAGAGCTAACCTTAACTATGACGTGAGTCTTATGAATTCACGCGTGAATAACGACCACCTTAAGTACGTGTTAGTACATGTATGTTACTTAATGTATTAATTACCATGTAGGGGTGAACTAAATCAAACATACTCTATAAGAAAGAATAATAATTAAACATGCATAATTTCAGTTTGTTTTAATATAATTTGCAGCTGCATACACAGCTGTTTCTATGTTTGATAAGGAGGATGTAAAAATTGATGTTTGTGTACACAGCTGCATATGGCAATTATATAAACAATTTAAATTTTAATCAAATTCTTTATTATAGAGCATGTTTGATACAGTTTACCCATACGTATTAATTAATACATTAACTAACAAACATGTACTAACATGTACTTAAGGTGGTTGCTATTCACGCATGAATTCATAAGACTCACATCGTAGTTAAGGTTAGCTCTTCATTAGTTTGTGATTAGTACATGCCTTAACTCATCATTAGTTCATATTTAAGTAAGTATTAATTCAGGTATTAGTGCATGATTGTTCATGTGCCGTTATTGTAAAGTGTTACCCTAATAATAAATGGATTAATAACTGTTGTTTACACATTGAAACGTATAATCATCAACATGGTGAAGCTTTCTGTTCATGTAATGTTTATGAAAGTAGTCTTGAGAGTCAGTGCTTTCTAACAATCAGTGAGTTTCCTGACATGCTAGAGTCTTCAAGACAGAAGGCTTTGTGTTTTCCGGTTTCTCAGTCACATCACAAGCTACATTTTTTTAAAAGTGAGATATAAAAGAGAGGCTGGTGAGGGAACGACTATTTAAAGCTTCTATAATGTAAGAAATAACAGGAACGTGCCATGTGGTTGTTCCACAACATTAAATGTACTTATAAACAGTTCAAAAGCATGTTGTGTCATACGTTAAGAAATTAAAAGTTTGCTGTGATATAAGAGTAATAACACACACCAGGAGTATTCTGTTATATGAAAATAATTGTTGAAAAGCATCTTGGTCCATCACGTGTTATTCTTTATGTAAACAATGAACAAGTTCTCAATGACTGACCATTTAACTCTCAATAAACTAAATTCAGTGACTAAATTAATTACTAATTACTTAATTACTAAAATGGAACCCATTTTAAATCAGTGTAGATCATAGTGTTAGATCAGTGTAAATTGTTATAATTATTATAATTGCTATATATTGTAGGTATTTTGGTTGTAACCTTAAAACTGAATGGTCACTGGAATTGAATGGGTTCAAATGTAAGCCAGTCACACTAATTTGTTTCAAGGAGGCTGTTCCTGTACTGCAAAATATATATATATATATATATATATATATATATATATATATATATATATATATATATATATATATATATATATATATATATATATATATATATATATATATAAAAAGGGGTTTTAATATGTTTAGAATATTTTATCACATTGGCTGTGCAGGTGAAAAAGTATAGTTCCAATAAATAAACAGGATAGGGCACATCTTGGGTTTAATATTTGAACTGAATTCTGAATATTATTGAATATTTGAGTTAAATTATGATCATAAAATAAATTGGTGCTTTAAACGTGAAGGAGCCTGTGGAATCTTTTGACACTAGAAATGTTTTTGAATCAACAAGCCATAAAAACACAGAATTTAGGTTTAAGCTGCTTCACATGTGCTAATAATAACAAGCAACTATTGGTGAATAACATAGAAATATCGTCAAGAGAACTCATTCCAAATCAGAGAAAAGTCTCATTTGTTATCCAGGAATGCATATAGAAAAGGTATTGATTAAATGAAAGTGCGGGGGTTAGTACAGCTTCCCAGATAGTTCAAAAGTGTTACTACAAGCACAAACGTGCTGTTTATTTAGATTTGTTAGATGTTTGTGTAGAAATGGAAAAAGGTATGAGCTACTGCACTCAGTGACTCTCTCTCGCTCTCTCTCTCTCTCTCTCTCTCTCTCTCTCTCTCTCTCTCCTTAAGTAACTCAGTAAATATTTAGATTCTTCTGTTAGTGACTACTTGATTTTAGCAATCTGCTATTTTTCTTGTGTTTATTTTTAAAATAAGGAACCACATATAGTTTTAATTCGGGACCCAAGAGGTTCATCCCTTTTCTTGTCTCTTTGTGTTTTATGTAATTGATCCACTTCATATTTCTCAGTTTAATATATACAGTATAGTGGATGTAGTAAAAATAATTTAAAAATAATAATAATAATAATAATAATAAGCACAGTACACTACGTTTCCAGAGAAACAGCATGTTACAGATAAAAGTCTCATTAGTTGTGCAAGCAAAGTGCTTTTGATATACATTCATGTGAAAAAAATAAGTACACCCTATGGAAATTGTTGGGTTTTTTTAAATTATATTTGGACAAGCAAACATTTGATCCTCGTTGAAACAGTGCCAACTTAATAAAGATGATACACTCTATCAAGTGACACATAAAACCAATATTTTGTAGTAATTTTCACAATTTAAATTAACAAAAAAACAGATCAGTCACATGGAAAAAGTAAGTACAGCCGTGGCCAAAAGTTTTGAGAATGACACAAATATTAATTTTCACAAAGTCTACTGCTTCAGTGTTTTTAGATCTTTTTGTCAGATGTTACTAACTGTTACTGAAGTATAATCACAAGCGTTTCATAAGTGTCAATGGCTTTTATTGACAATTACATGAAGTTTATGCAAAGAGTCAATATTTGCAGTGTTGACCCTTCTTTTTCAAGACCTCTGCAATTCGCCCTGGCATGCTGTCAATCAACTTCTGGGCCACATCCTGACTGATGGCAGCCCATTCTTGCATAAGCAATGCTTGGAGTTTGTCAGAGTTTGTGGGTTTTTGTTTGTCCACCTGCCTCTTGAGGATTGACCACAAATTCTCAATGGGATTAAGGTCTAGGGAGTTTCCCGGCCATGGACCCAAAATGTCAATGTTTTGTTCCCCGAGCCACTTCGTTATCACTTTTGCCTTGTGGCAAGGTGCCCCATCATGCTGGAAAAGGCATTGTTCGTCACAAAACTGTTCTTGGATGGTTGGGAGAAGTTGCTCTCTGAGGATGTTTTTGTACCATTCTTTATTCATGGCTGTGTTCTTAGGCAAAATTGTGAGTGAGCCCACTCCCTTGGCTGAGAAGCAACCCCACACATGAGTGGTCTCAGGATGCTTTACTGTTGGCATGACACAGGACTGATGGTAGCGCTCACCTTTTCTTCTCCGGACAAGCTTTTTTCCAGATGCCCCAAACAATCGGAAAGGGGATTCATCAGAGAAAATGACATTACCCCAGTCCTCAGCAGTCCAATCCCTGTACTTTTTGCAGAATAGCAGTCTGTCCCTGATGTTTTTCCTGGAGAGAAGTGGCTTCTTTGCTGCCCTTCTTGACACCAGGCCATCCTCCAAAAGTCTTCGCCTTACTGTGCGTGCAGACGCACTCACACCTGCCTGCTGCCATTCCTGAGCAAGCTCTGCACTGGTGGTGCCCCGATCCCGCAGCTGAATCAACTTTAGGAGACGGTCCTGGCGCTTGCTGGACTTTCTTGGGCGCCCTGAAGCCTTCTTCACAACAGTTGAACCTCTCTCCTTGAAGGTCTTGATGATCCGATAAATGGTTGATTTAGGTGCAATCTTACTAGCAGCAATATCCTTGCCTGTGAATCCCTTTTTGTGCAAAGCAATGATGGCTGCACGTGTTTCCTTGCAGGTAACCATAGTTAACAGAGGAAGAACGATCATTTCAAGCACCACCCACCTTTTAAAGCTTCCAGTCTGTTATTCTAACTCAATCAGCATGACAGAGTGATCTCCAGCCTTGTCCTCGTTAACACTCTCACCTGTGTTAACGAGAGAATCACTGACATGATGTCAGCTGGTCCTTTTGTGGAAGGGCTGAAATGCAGTGGAAATGTTTTTTTGGGATTGAGTTCATTTTCATGGCAAAGAGGGACTTTGAAATTAATTGCAATTCATCTGACCACTCTTCATAACATTCTGGAGTATATGCAAATTGCCATCATAAAAACTGAGGCCGCAGACTTTGTAAAAAATTAATATTTGTGTCATTCTCAAAACTTTTGGCCACGGCTGTACACCCCTACATTTATCACACCTTCAAATCCATAAAATTAGAATCAGGTGTTCAAGTGTCTTATTTAAACCTCTCATATCTAGTGTCTGGTGTTCCCTTTGTTATTGAGGTGTATGGTGTCATCATGCCAAGATCTAAAGAGTTCTGTAAGGCCTTCAGAAAAAAAGGTTGTGGATGCCTGTGAGTCTGGCAAGGGATTTAAAAAGATCTCCACATTATTTGAAATACATCATTCCACTGTAAGGAAAATAATCAACAAATGGCACAGATTTCAAACGACTGCCAGGACTGGCCGTCCCAGCAAATTCAGCCCAAGAGCAGACCATCTGATGTAAAAAGAAGTCTCCAAGAACCCCAGAATTTCATCACAGGATCTGCTAGTAAGTCTTGAAACTGTTGGTGTCAAAGTGCATGCTTCTACAATCAGAAAGAGATTGCACAAATTTGACCTGCATGTGAGGCGTGCCAGGAAAAAGCCTTTGCAAGACCAAAAGTCCAAAAGTTGAAGTTGAACGGAAAGTGGACCTTTCAACAGAATAATGCAGGATAACTAGCAAATCCACCAAGGAATGGCTCAAAAAGAAGAGATGGAGGGTTATGGAATGGCCTAGTCAAAGCCCATATTTGAACCCCACTGTTGTGGGGGGGGGGTTTGAAACGGGCAGTTCATGCAAGAAAACCCTCAAACATCTTGCAACTGAAAGAATATTGCATGGAAGAGTGGTCAAAAATTCCAGCAAGCCTGGTGGACAATTATACAAAACACCTACAAGAAGTTATTTCTGCTAAAGGAAGAAATACTAGCTTCTGAGGCCAAGGGGGTACTTACTTTTTCACATATCACAACTATTGATATTTCTGTTGAATAAAGCAAATTTTCCTCATGGTTTTGTTCAAATATATCAACTTCATTAATAGGCATTGTTTCAAAGATGATCAAATGTTTGCTTGTCCAAATATGTCAAAATAAATAGCCAACAATTTCCATGGGGTGTACTTATTTTTTCACATGACTGTACACCGATCAGGCATAACATTAAAACATTAAAAAGGAAGGACAACCAGTGAACCGGGAACAGGGTCATGGGCGCCCAAGACTCATTGATGCGTGTGTGGAGCGAAGGCTAGCCCGTCTAGTCCGATCTACTGTAGAGTGCATCACAACTTGCTGTGTATGGGGCTGCGTAGATTTATAATTCTACTAAAGGAGCAATGATACGGAGTACTTGAAGTCGAATTATTATTAAACATAGAATAATGCCGGTTAATAAAAGAGCTAGAGTGACTGGTAACTAAAAATAAATATTTCAAAACTTAAATAATACAATAAAATTTGAATAATTTGGCATCATTTGTAAAGATGGATTTTCCTAGTTATACAGTTTTCAGTCCACAGACTTGCGGAGATATAGTACATCCTTAAAACTGAGGCACAGGATGTCCATTTCCTGGCTCACAAGGCCACTTCCTGTAGCAGAAGGAGCTATTTTAGCAGCTATACACGTTTTACTGAGGGAGCTGATTTTGGGGAGTTTGTGGAATACTTCTCTAAAATGCACACAAAAGCATTTGGTTGATACGTTGTTCTTGTCATCTCATAATGCACGTCAAGCAAGCATGTATATCTGCGTGCACACACACACACACACACACACACACACACACACACACACACACACACACACACACACACACACACATGCAGTCATAAACTGTGTGTTGTAGTAGTATCTGTGCCAGTGTCCCTGAATAATATTACAGGTCAACATAGTGCAGGGAGTTTCAAAGGAAATCAGACCAGCTGCATGAGGCACTGTAGTGAATCAGTCTGTGCAAAATTGTTCATAAAGAATTTTTGAGCTGTAAAGGTGTGTTTTGAGTTTTGAGGTTCATCAAACAGAGTTGATTTCATTAATCATTATGAGAGCAGATACTGCAATGTTTTATTTGTTTCCTGTATAAGAGCAGACAGGTGAGCTGAGTTTACCTTGCTGTGTCCTTGAGAGCAGGTGCTGTGGGCCGGGCTGAGAGCTGAGACTCACATGGGAAAAGTCATACACACCTTTTACTGGTTAAATACAAGATAGAAACAAAATACACACATTAATTCACTCAAAGTTGCACTTGGTTTAGAACAAGTAGCATACGCAAGCCATACAGTATTTCCATGCATGTTCTATAATATACTGTAATATGCATCTTACATTTGACCTGATTACATGGATACAGTATATTTGTAATGTGTTATCCAAACTAATCTTTTTTGCAGCATCTATATTCATTCCAAAGTGACTCTATGGAGTAGATGGACTGTTTTATAGACTATACACAGAAAATAAACATTCTGCAAACTGACAACACCCAATAAGGTGACTGTCATAAATCAGTGAATCTCCAGAACAAGCTTAGGTAATGAATGTGAGACCATCAAACCATTCAGTCTGGTTGTTATATCTACTGAATCAAATAACTGATGATAAAAATATATCTAATAAATGGAACATTGTGAAATTATTTTAATAGTATGGTGAGATATTAGGTTTTGAATACAGGGAATGTGGGATTGGTTGTCACAGTCATTTTATCTTATGCCAAACTTAGAAGGAAAAAACATTATTGTCAAGGTGATAAAAATAAATAAATAAATAAATAAATAAATAAAATTAAAAAAAAGAATCACTGACAAAATGGAAATATTCATGAATGTAGTAGGAGGGGGTCTGGTGTGTGTTTGTCAGTGTGTGGCCACAAACAAGCTTTTAAAGAAAATGTCACGTTGTAAAACAGTTGAATTGAAATTGAATTGAAAGAACTGACATGGAAATAAATTTATCAGCTGAATGTTTTAATTGCTAAATTCATGAACATAGCAGGAGGGTGTGTGTGTGTGTGTGTGTGTGTGTGTGTGTGTGGTAATGAGCTGGCTCATGCTGCAAAGGTTCTTTCTTTTGATATTTTTCTCATTTGTGTTTTACATTTTATGTTCCAGTCTGTCTACAACAACAACAACAACAACAACAAACGCTCACGCACAATCTCAGCCTGGTTCTGCTGGGATCTCAGCCCAGGCATACTGCCAACAGTGTAACAATGAACAGTGTAGATACTGACTGCAGTTTAGATGCACGCTTGGATGCACACACATGGAAAAATCTATGCACATAAATGGAAAAACAATTCACGCCAGGGGCAGCTGGTGTACAGTAAATGGGCTAGCAGGGCTAAGCCACTTGCCTCTCTGTAAACACAAATACGCTTGCAGGTCAAGTAGTAACTTGGTACGGTAACATAGATATTTTTAAAACGCAGAACTTTTTGTATTCTCAGTATCCTAAAGAATTTACAGGGTAAAAACCATCCACATTTTGAAAATACCCGCGTTACTGTGCTGCATTAGCATGTGACTTGGAAGCCCGTGTGTTTTTTCAGAGAAGAGAAATTTCACATGTTGTGAAAAACACGAACGTTAAGCATGAGGTGGGGAATACACTCAATATGTTAATAAAAGAGTTACAACTATTTATTACATATTGATCTTATTCAAATAGAGTAGTGGTAGAAGTTATCTTGGTTAAATGATTTGAGGTGCAGAATGTGACATACAGTGCATTCAAGTGATTCAAGTTTGATATGTTGAATAGCAACATGTTGCATGCTTGTGCCAGAACATTGATATTCAACATACAATATACACAGTGCTGCAGAAAAAAGTTGCATGCGAACGTTTGCATTCTATGAGACTGGGTTGAACAAAACATGCTTAAAAAGCCTCCATTGGTGTACCAGATATAACTGCTGTGACAACCAACCCCATCCTATTCAGTACATTTTTAATATGTTTTTTTAAAAATGATCTATAGACTGTAAATATGAAATATGTAGATGGTTTGCTGACTTTCCATAGTGTCTGAAGTGATCTATCCAATAAAGCATTAAACAATTTTGAACTATTTACATCAAAACTACAAGACAGTGTAGAGCTATCTACAGTGTAGAAATATAATTACACTGTAGATATTACTAGACATTACTGCAAAACAGACTCAGAACATGATACTACCACCACCATGTTTCACAGATGGGATAAGGTTCTTATGCTGGAATGCAGTGTTTTTTCTTTTCCTAACATAACGCTTCTTATTTAAACCAAAAATTCTATTTTGGTCTCATTAGTCCATAAAACATTTTCCCAATAGCTTTCTTGCTTGTCCACAGGACCTCAGCAGGCATGGTTTCTAAAAATCTGACAACATATCTATAAACAATATAAATTTATTTCAGAGCATGTTGTTTGGTTTATGCATAAGGAGTCAGTTAAGTGTTTGCACATCTAGCTTTATTTTATAACCTTAACACTGGACAGTGGTAATGGTAGTAAATATAACTACACTGTATATATTACTTTCATTACTAATATGATACTTTTATTACTTCTGAATAAAGATGCCAAGAGCAAAACCTCAGTCTCACAGGTAATAATGTACCTCACGTACTAATAAAATGTATTATCAGGACATCAAGTCTTGTTCATGATGAGTAAAGAATCATATCTTTATCTGAATCATATCTCTTGACTCTCCAACTTTAACATAAACAATCTGATAGGACTTACCGTAAGGTGTAGGAGGTGTCACAGGAAATGCAGGTGTCAATGGAGATTGGTTAAGATCCACCCATAACAGACTGTCATTCTCAGGACTGAAATCCCCATAGTCCACTGTGTCACTACCATACAGACCTCCACACTGACAGACAGACAGACAGACAGACAGACAGACAGACACACACACACACACACACACACACACACACACACACACACACACAAAGCAGGCCAGATGTTTACTCTACATGGAGGTGGAATTAGTCATAATGCATGACAAATATACTCCGGTTATAAAGGGGGAACCGTATAAGTACATGGAATGATGAAAGTGTGTGTGTGTGTGTGTGTGTGTGTGTGTGTGTGTGTGTGTGTGTGTGTGTGTGTGTGTGTGTGTGTGTGTGTACCTCAGATGATTTGTAGACAGCAGGCTTTGATAATGGCTGTAAAATATCACCATCTCTGCACCTGGATACAGGCTCATTAGTGTCGTTAGTAATCGGCTTATTCCTCCAGCCTGAGAAAGAAAGAGAAAGAAAAAAAGAGAAATAGATATATTTAATAGCAATTCCATGAATTCCAGAGTCACTTTGTAAAGAAATACAGTATTCCAGGGATTAAAGTAAAAACCTTCTGCAGTCATTATAATGTGTTGGGTTGGTCCCTCCTTAATAGTTTTCGTTTAGGGGAGAGCCCTGGACAAGGATATAATACTATCAATTTTATCCATCCATCCATTTTCCTATCCATCCATCCATCCATTATCCTACAGAGGGTTATGGGGAGTCTGGAGCCCAGGGCAATGGCAATTCTAAATTGTCTGTAGTGTGTGAATGTGTGTGCGATTGTGCCCAGCAATGGGTTGGCACCCTGTCCAGGATGTCCCCTGCCTCGTGCCCAGAGTTCCCTGGGATAGGCTCCAGGCTCCCCTATGACCCTGTGTAGGATAAGCGGTATAAAAGATAAACTAGGTCTGAACAGAACAAACTCAGATCATTTGTGACCTTTGGCTATTTTTGATATAAAACTCCTCTACTGTAACTGCTGCATTAGATGACCCTCTCCGTTTTGGGTTGCGGCCGTCGCTGACCTCAGCACAGTAAATGTTTGCAACTGTGCCACACATTCCAGTAAAGACAATTTCTTCTATGAAATCCTTAAGCTGGACATGGCTTCTGACAACAACTAACAGTAAGAATTACAGTGAATAACAAGTGGACCATAATCACAATATTATTAATAACAATTCTCTGACAGTTGAACACAGATTTTTCCTTCAGTGAACGTGACATCCAGTATCTCATACCTCTGTAAAACAAAGCGATGAAGAAAGTAAGTCTTCAAATACATTCCTAAGCTCTTATGCAATACATCTTCAAACAGAGACACACACAACAGGACGTATTCCAGAGTTACTGTATAAACATCCGTTCTATTTCTTTCTACACTGGGGTTATTGAACCTTTTCACTCAAAGCCTGTTCAGGAATGAGCAAGGGCACACACTGAGTACACGAGTAAAGAATTACAGTACCTAATGGTCAGGTTACTTAAAACATTCTGAATAGGAAGTTCTGGTTTTGGGTAGATACTGTATGTTCCAATAAGTTACTAAGTAAATTGAGTGTGTTTGTAGGCAAAACTCATTATTTATGTAAATATGTCTCTGGGAGTATAACAGCTGCCACCAATGGAGCAAAGGAGGGAATTCAAGAAGCACATGATCGTTAACTACCAACTATCATATAAAGCGATGCAGCTCAAAGTGCAAAGGTGAGACACGCACACCTGGAACGCAGGCTGCATTACTGAAATCAGATTCGTCTTTGATGAAAAAAAACAAACAACAACATATATCAGTGCCTGCAGCCCTGAAAACATACAAGTTTCCTGATTACAATAATTGAATACATGTTTACATGGCAATTAACATCAACCCTATTTGAAAAGCTGCAAGCACATACTGGGATAACCACAGACCAATAATATCACATCTATTGACTTATCATATCATAGAAATTTTCCATACTGAATTGCAAGGAATCAAGATAATGGGATGTTGACTACAAATGGACAGATTTTGCATTCGAGTCGATTATAATGCCATTGTGCCAGGTTTAAAGAAAGAACTTGGTGAAAGTCATAGTGAAACAGCACAGTCGCCCTAACCCTAACCGTAACCCTAATCCAAATGCTAGATGTTTACACACCCAAACATACATACTATCCACACACACACACACACACACACACACACACACACACACACACACACACACACACACACACACACACACACACACACACACACACACACACACACACACACACACGCATGCACACTAAGGATTGCCCGCAGTGATACACTCCAGTGTGAGGGAGTTTATTTTCCTTAGCTGTACCTGTTCAGGGTTTCACATAGAGGTCCATTGTACATGTGTGTGCGTGCGTAAATCCACTCAAGCCAACATAAGCTTTCCAAGTTACGAAAGCACATAGTGAGTCAATGGTCTTTCAATTTTTCTTACACAGTGGGTAAAGTCAAATATCTTAGAGGGCTTTTTTGAAGGCCCACAGTCATATGGTCTGTATTCACTGTTCCAAAGTAAACTAGAGGTTCTCATTAAAATGTGTTTAGGTTTAAAAATATCCTGAAGACAGCAGGTCCAGTCTGAAGTTCAGTTAAAAAATAGGATTAAAAAAAAAAAAAAAAAAAATGTTAACAGTGTCCAACAATACTGTAACCTGTTATTGTATTATTCCTTTTTTGATATTACTGTTAACTATATCATTTTGAGTTTTCATTTGAAATTAAGTTTATCTTTAGTTAATTTTTAGTTTGCTTTTGATTCTTAAAAAAAAAAAAAAAAAAAAACTTTAGTTTTCCGGATAAATTTTAGATATAATTTGGGTCTGCTTTATATGTTCTGCTCGTTTTCAGTTATTCATTTTATTTCGCTGTAGTTTTATTCAAATTCAGCATACTACTTTAGTTCACCTCACAAAAGATGTTTTTTGCAGTTTAAGTTTCTTGTTGACCCTAGTTTAAACTGGTCCATTGGCCTCATCCCTTTGGTGTGAGCAGGCCACCTGTCTTGCATTCTCATGGAATTGCTCTGAATTAGACTATAGTGCTCAAAACTACCCCAGCTTTTTGTGTGGTGATGTACTGTATTCTGTCTGTTTCAAATGACTGTTTGTACATATCTTTGCCCTCATACTGTATGTGTAGCAACCTGGGAAAACCCTTCACATGGTGAAATTGTGACATTTTGTACTCTATATAATTCTGAAATACACAGGCTTTCCTGAACTGAAAGATTTTTCTCTTTTGCATGTATCTAACTTGCCTGCATTTCTGCTATAACATTGCTATACTATACTTATTGCTGCTACAAAATAGTTTACAGTTTACAGCCCATGTTCTGTGTATTTATTGTCCTGTGTATTTACTATCCTGTGTATCTATTGTTCTGTTCTGTGTATTTATTGTGTATCACACTGTTGTGTATTGTACCTGTACTGCTCTGTGTTGCACCATGGTCCTGGAGAAACGACATTTCTTTCCAATGTATACAAGCTATATAGAGGAATGACAATAAAAACCTACTTGACTTGACTTGATCTTAACCACAAGTTCATTTTAATTCTGACTAAAAGTAAAAAATAAAAATAAAAAAAATAGGGAGAAAATTACACTTAAGGTTTTCTTTTGGACTGCAGCCCATTGCTAACATTTTAACAGTAAGTGTGTGGTTACGAACTGAATTGGTTAGACTTATGTCCAGTTCGCTACAGCACGTAGCTATCCAACAACTTGATCAAAGCCAGGCATTCAATTTGTGAGGAAATCACACTTAGCTAGGAGGGTTATAGACATCTTTAACCCCACACAACTAACTGTTTTTACCATCAAAATTGTTCAACTCCCTTAGCATTTGTAAAACTTTGTTGGCTCCTAATACAACACAATCTTTGTGACAACACAATAATCACTGATAGCCTAGGTAAGATTAAAAAGTAAATAAAAAAAAAAATTCCTTTTGTTTGGTGAAATACATTTATAGTCTCTTAAAGTTGAGGTGTCAAAATGCACTATGTTTTTAAAAGATAGTCAAAACCCAATTTTTCCTTTTTTTTTGGCTGTTTGCCAGAATTCAGCCACATCACTATCTGATACCAATACTGTTACACTCAGAGGCACAGGCAGTTACTATTAGAAAAATATGTGCCACAAAATAAAATATTGTTGTGCCTCGTTACATTAAGTAAGCATTTTTTACATTTATTAGTTGATAATACTTCCATGTTACTGGGGAAATCTTACCTGATTGGCTGGATTTTGCTTGGCCAACTAAGTGTCCAACTCCATTGGTGCGAACAGAGGTTGAGCAGGTCATGTGACCCCTAGCCAGTGTGGGTACGGGTTCAAACTCTGGGTCCAGGTCTAGGATCAATTGGTTCAGCTGCTCAATTGATTGGTCCATATCCAAGGCGAGGGAAGCAAATTCGTCATCCTTGCCTGCCTCTGGTTCCGCCTCCAGAGAGTCATTTTTAATCCCTGATTCCACTTTCTGTTCCAGTCTATCTGACTGTATGGTGTACATGTAAGAACCAGCAGAGACTAGCTGTTGCTGCTTCACCCATATGTGTGTCTGATCACTGCTAGATGACGTGCAAGTGTGAGTCTGTGTGTTTTCCGGGTGTACAACATCTCCAGCATCTTCTGACTGGGCAGAGTACTCACATCTACTCAAAACAGGAAGTTTAAGGCCTGTTTCTTTAGAGTCTGACACTAGAGCAGCAGATGTATGTTCATCCTCATCATCTAGGATATTGGTTTCTCGTTGTGCACTCATGCTTTTACCATTCATGTGAAAAGCAGGGTCTATGTGATGAAAATTCTCCCCTGTTGCTCTCTCATCTCTGTCACTTGTGATGGCAATTTCAGAGGTTAGGACATGCACACGATGCTGCTCCCCTGCCATGCTGCCCATAAATGTGGCTTTCTGGACTTGGCTCTGGAGTCCTGTGCCTGCTGCTCCGGTACACAGTGAGTTAGTGGAGAGCCCAGAATCACTGCTCACAGAGGACAGTGTGCTTTCAGTCAGCTGAGCTGGGGGTGAAATACACAGAGAATAAAAATAATATATTTTTATATATAGCCTACATAACATCTGCATGCAAGACTGCCTGGCCTATTTCAACATTAAAACAAACAACAACAGAATAATGCTCTAATGCTCTTTTTTTGTCATAGCACTGTTTTTTTAAGGACCATATTAGTAATATAGTAATTGGGTTAAAGTCACGTCTCTTTTTGGCACACATACTGTACCTGCCACCAGGAAACTCCCCAAGCATATGCA